>JAOWBW010000235.1:132500-695401 GCA_026119855.1 Campanula takesimana
ATTTTTTTTTGTTCCAGGTAACTATTACTTTTGGTCACAGTAACTATTACTTTTGACTGCCACGTGGCAAGACCAGGTCATGGATCCGGGGTCATGGGTCAAAAATGACCCGTCTCTATCATGAGACGGATCCCCTTGTTCTCACAGGAGACTTGCTCATGATATAATTTATATTAAAGCTATAATTTTTTTATATAACACATGAAAGAAAATTTTTGAGGGAAAAAAATAAGAGAAATATATGTATTTTTGTTTTGACATGAAAGAAAATTTTTGAAGAAAAAAGAAGAAATATTTATATGTGTCATAGCTTCAGAATTATTCAGAGGTCGAGCCTCTCTAAACTTCAATAAAAATCATCTCCTACTTAGAATTAAACCCTTTTTCAGAGGTCTAGCCACGATCAAACCCTATGTATAGCTCCTTCCTCTTCTCCTACTTGGCTGAATGACTGCGCAGGCAAACACATACGTTGGGGAAGAAAAATAAAGCTTCGGCTAAAGTTAAATATCTCCCAGTTGAAATTGAATAAATATACTGTCGAGGGTACCCGTCAAAACAATTCTTAGATTCATATCCGTATGCAAATCATGGTACTTTCTATTCCTCGATCGTCGTTTCAATACTATCTACAAAAGAAACAATTGTAATCCTCTCCTCATTGCCCGTCTTTATAACACAGATGAATTCGTAGTTACGGACACTTTGTCTGTTATACATTCTCGTCATGTTGTCAATCCTCGACTTGATCAGCCCAATAGACACCCCTTTTTTTCTTTTTGGCCCTCACCTAGATATTCATAGAACTATGGTGGTTTATTGTGATGGAATTGCATGCATTCATGATTCGTGCCCTCTTTATAATGATGCAAAATTTAATGATTATATTTGTCTATGGAATCCGGCGTTACGAGTTGTAAAGAACATTCACACACGTGTTGGTCGTATTGGAGTACGGGTATTGGTTGGGTTTGGATTTGACAACCGCTTTAAAGATTATAAAGTGATTAGATATGAAGAGTCTGTTTTCGATAAGGAACTGAAAAAAGTTGAAATTTACTCGTTGTCTTCGGATTCATGGAGGACAGTGAAAGGTGCTGCTAAGAACATCAACAGTTTTTTTACGAGCATTAATAGTTATGCTCGTGCATCGGGTGTGTATGTCAATGAAACTCATCATTGGGCTATTATTAGCACAAACTATAACGACCTCGTATGGGCATTTTCTGCGATTATCATTTCATTCAATATGAGAGATGAAGTGTTCAAAAAGATAACAGTTCCTATTGAAATATGCAAGAAAATGGAGTTGAGGTTGATCCTCTTTAACTATAAAGAGTCTCTGGCTACGTTGACGTACGATGATAGTTACTTGGTAAATAATGTTCTTGAAATTTGGGTGATGAAGGATTGTGGAACGTCCGAGTCTTGGACTAAGGTATGTAAGATTGATCTACCGAATACTGCATATTTTCGGGGATTTGTTGAGGATAAAAATGAAGTTATTTTCTCAAAACCCCGTCATGATGGAAATTATTCTATTGTGACCGACGCTGATAAGTTAGAGATGAAGGATGATAGCCCCATAGCTAATATTGAGGCCTTGAACGATGCGGTTGAAGTTACATCTTTCAGAAATAGCTTAACGTTACTCGGTTCCAAGAATTTGGTTCATTATCAGTAAGGTTTGTGCCATCGTTTTTTATCATTTGCGATCCATGGCTTGTAAAATGAAGGGCTATGGACCTTAGGGCCCCTGGGCTAAATAAAAAACCCATAAATACTCAGGCGAGATTCAAAATTCCTTAAAAACCCACAGCTTCAGCCTAGGCCCAACAGATTCTATAGCCCGCCCCTGACCCACGCCCACCCAGCAGCCCCAGAACCAGGCCAGTTGACCCATGGCCGTTTTAATTTTGAAAAATAAGAACAAAATACATGTAGAGAGTGGGAATTGAACTTGAGACCAAACACTTATAAACAAGGCCTTAACCACTAAACTAACAGCTCGTTTGTTCTAAACTTTACAATATTTGTTATTACTATAACAATAAGAACAAAAAAAATGAAAAAAAAAAGAGATTCACAACCAATTTATGAAATTCTAGAATATTTACAAAAATTATCAACTTCAAAAAATACAAAATTTTTAAATGTTTTATTTAAAAAGTTATAAAATATGAAACGCATAAAATTTAAAATGTCTCATATTTTATTAACTAATCCTCTCATATGTTAGGTATAAGACTAAGTTACTTTTATATCTAACGTATAAGAGTAATTCACAATTTTCACATTTAAAAAGAAAATCGTAAAAAAGTCTCATATTATATTAACATGTTCGCTCCTATACGTAGGCATAAGACTAAAATCACTCTTATACTTTAGGTATAAGAGTTATTTATTTATTTTCAACAATTTTGCACATTTCATAAAATAATTTAAAAAAAGTCTCATATTTTATTAATATTAACTCTTATATTGAAAGTATAAGACTAGATCTTGTCTTATACTTGAGGTATAAGAGTAAGTACTTTCACATTTTCTTAAATACCCTATACCTAAGATATAAGACTTGTAAATGGACTTTTTATGACTCAGTTATTATAAGACCTGTAAATTGTCTCATAATATCAGAGTTATGAGGCCATTTAAAGGTCTCATAACAGAGTTATGAGCCATTTTTAGGTCTCATAATAGAGTTATGAGTCCATTCACAAGTCTCATAGTTGCCTCATAAGTCCATTTTTATTTTTGTAGAAGACATAATGTAATGTGCTTGTTTTTATGACTCTAGTTTTATGTTTTAAATGTACTGTGGCTTTGGTGTAAGAATATGGTCTCATGAGGCTGTTATGAGACCTGTTAATATTAACTCTTTTACATAAAGTATAAGACTTGATTTTGCCTTATACTTGAGTTATAAGAGTCACTATTTTTTCATTTTTTTTTTCAAAAGCCATAAAAATGTTTATTTTTTTTTAATTAAAATTGCCTCTTGCATTCTAACTATAAGACCCGTTTTAGTCTTATATTTAGCTGAGATATATGACTATAATTACTCTTATATCAAAAGTATAATTGTAAAAAAAATTCACAATTTTCAATTTTTTTAATCATAAAGAAATCACATACTCCCTCCGTCTCACCCGAATTAGGATTTTTGGGTTGGACATGGGGATTAAGGAAAAAGTGTTAGTGGAGTAGGTGTTGTGAGTATGAAAAGTAAAGTAAGAGAGATAAAGTGGGGCAGAGAATAATGACTCGAAAATTGTTGTGAGTGTGAATGTGGGTCCTATTAAATAAAACACTTCTATTTTTGAGTTGTCTTAATTCGAATGGGACACCCAAAATGGAAATTTGTCCTAATTCGAGTGGGACGGATGGAGTATTCTATAACTACTCCGCTCTTATACTTAGGTATAAGATTGTAAGTACTCTTATACTTAAGGTATAAGAGTTATTTAATATATTTTTTTCATAATTTTCACATTATTATTAATAAATGACTTATCTAGTGTCATTTATGTAAATAAGTGCCTTAACTGAAAGGTAATAATGATAAATATAAAAGTTTCTCAAATACTATATTTCATAATTGAAATTTAACTCCTTTTTAGGTCTTTAATTTTCTTTCTTTCTAAAAATAGATTTAGATCTCTGATATTTTTAAAATCTTGTTTTTTAATTTTTTTGATTTTTTTTTTACAAAATCTGATATTTTTGTCAATATTAGAAAAACTCATTAATTGATTGTGAAATCTCAATTTTTGTCATTTATTTTGTCTATAGTTATTAGTATTATAATAGATATTGTTAAAATAGAAAACAAATGGTGTATTGGTTTAGTGGATAAGACATAGCTTTCCCTAGGTTGTTCTTGGGTTCAAGACCCATGGGCAACATCTTTTTTTTTTGTTATAAAACGGGCGGGCTGTTGTATCTGGATCGGGTGGGTATCTGGATTGGGTGGGGGCGGGCTGTTGTATTTGGATCTGGCCTGGGCCGCCTGGCAGTGGGCTTGAGTAGGTTTTGGGTTTATATGGAATTATGATCTGGGCATTGGGTATAAGTGGACTTTTAGATTTCATTTGGGTTTTTATGGAGAAGGATTTGGATTGAGGGGGCTCAAAGAATTATTCCTAAAATGAATTCAGTTTCTGAAATTTCAGAGCTAATCCCAATTCATATTTCCTCCAAGCTCTATGTGTGTATATAGTGTTTGTTACTATTATCTTATACATTCTGCTGCACAAAATATGTTAGGTATTCTCTCATCAGTCCAAACATAAGTATTTTTTTCATTTTTTTTTTACTATATGAGTCAAATTGATGCTAAAAATGAGTCACATTGAAGATATTCAGATTTAATGTAAAAAATTGAAATAATCTGCCATAAACTTCTAAACTTCTAGTCTAGTAACAAAAAGTAGAAAATTTGGTAAAAAGGTATATCTAGAGATAAAGTTGTTAAAAAATATACACCCTCTGCTCAGAAAGTTAGTTCGTTGTTATTATAAATGAACTTTGAATAATAATTTAGGCTACTTTTAATTATCCTAATGACAAATTACATTTTATTATGGATACATCATTATAATGAGTTGATTTTGGGGGAAACTAGTTCCTCCATAAGTTATAAAAAGTTCTATTTTTTTAACCCTTCTTAAACCCTAAAAGGCCTAAACCCTAAACCCTAAACTTTAACCCCTATAAAAACATGACTTTTTATAACTTATGGAGAAACTAGTTTCCCCCAAAATTTTCTCCATTATAAATACTATCAATACCAAATTTTAGGTTCTCATTAATATAATAAAAAGTAGCATAAATTATTGCTCAAAGTTCACATTAGTAAAAAAAAGGGGGGGGGGGGAACTAACTTTACGAGACAGAAAGATTATTTAGCGTGGGATAAGATTTTCAAGATTTTATACAATTCACTTTAAAATGAAGGAAGTCAAATTAAACAACTAGATCTGAAATACTCAGATTAGAATTCAAGGAAGAAGAGTGTGCCTACTTGCTCGTGATTTATGTGACTTAAAGGTAATTTATGTGTACATAATATTTTGCATGAGTAACCTAGTTAACAAAAAAGGAGACTGAAAATGGAGATCAAACTCCAATTAATTTGGCAAATCAAAAGTCAAGATAACTAGGCTCTATTACTAATATTCCTATTATGACGTGTCTGGGAAAGATTATGGGTCACCATATGGTAATTAAATAAGATAACTACAATTACTCAAGTCAAGATATTAAATTTAAACTAATTAATTAGAAGCTTTGGGGTGTAAAAAGAAAATGAGTAGAATTTCGTTGTAATTTTCAATTAATTGTAAACATTTCCATCCACTTTTAAAAAAAAAAAAATACAAAAAGAAAATGTTTAAATGTCTGTTCAATTTTTTAGTAGTTTGTAAACAGAAAGTAATGTTGGCAACCAAATTGTAAATTTAGAAAAGTTCGAGTTTGACTTTTTTGTTAATGAATAAAGATATAATTGCAAAATAAACCCTGTACAAGTTTACTAATTGTAATTTAAAAATTATTTTAATTATAAACTCATATTGATTTTAAAATATATTTTAATTATAAACTCATATTTATTGTAGTTCAACATTTTGTTGGAGGAAAGGGAGAGGGTTATGCTTTAACGATTAACCTTTGTTTCGTAATAATTTTATGAGTTAGTGAGTTTGAATTATTATGGAAGAAGAGGGTAGAGGAATTTGATTGTGTTGAAGGTGCTGGTTATTTTTGCAAATTTTGTATGTTTAACTTCTTTGTAAAGTTGTATTGTTTTTCTTTCTAAATTTTGTGAGTGAGTCAACTTTTTTTAGAGTTAAGTCACTTTTTCTTTAAAATTTATTTTTCTAATTTTTAAGTATGACAATCATGTTATAAATATTTAAATATATTTTAATTTTAAGTTGACCAATATTTATCTTGTGAATTCAATTAAAAAATTATAACATATTAGTTATAATTAGAAATCAAAAGATAAACTCTAATTAATAAGTCATCTCTATTCGAGTTGACTTGTAAGTTTAGAAAATTGTGAATGAGTTGAGTGAATATCTTAATATTTCATCTTTTAATAACTTTTTAATTAGTTAAAGAATAAAAAAAAAAACTAATAAAAGTGATCTTTTGGAGGAACAATACAAGATAAGATAAACTTTAGGGGGAGGGGGTGTAAGTACATTTCTATAACTTATTTTTTAACGACTAAATGGAGAAAGGTTTAAATTGCAACAAAATTCCTTATACAAGGTCTTTTACGCAATTATTATTTGTACAATGTTTAAATGGCAATGAATAAACTTGTACTCCCTCCGTCCCAAATTAATGTTCTTAGTTTAACTTTACACGGAGATTAAGAAAAAGTAACAGAAAATCATGAGAAAAACGTGTTCTACACTAACGCTAGTGTAGAACGTGTTTTTAAAAAAATGGAGTGGCAGATTTGAAAATAAGCGGAACGCTGTGAGAAGGCGTGGTGGCATTGATGTAAATAACTGGAACTCATGAAAACTCACCAGGCACTTTTCGAAACTGTAGGAGGCATTTTTCAATATTACAGCAGGCAGATTTTAACACTAGAGCAGACACATGTTTTGACACTACCAAGGCATGGTTACACATTTTGATGCATAGAACAATCACAAATAATGCCCATAACAGGCATTTATTTTAACATTAGAGCAGGCATTTATTTGGACTTGTTGAAAAAAAAAAAAAAAACTCTCAGCAGGCACTTATAAAAGTGTATGCTTTGAACTTAGAAGTGCCTACTTGAATTTTAAGAAGTGTCTGTTTTGAATTTTACATTTGTTATAATACAAGAGGCATTTTCTAATGCTATAAGAGGCACAAAATAATTCAGAGCAGACACTTATTTGGAACTTGTAAAAAAAAAAAAAAAAAAACTCAACAGGCATGTTTTATAATTCAAGCAGGCACATATAAAAATGTCTACTGAATATTAGAAGTGCCTGCTTGAATTTTAAAAATGCTTGCTGAGTTTTTTTTTTTTTTTTTTTTTTAATTACAAGTGCCAAAAAAAGTGTTTACTCTAAGGTAAAAAAGTGCCTGCTGTGAAAGTAAAAAAAAAAAAAGTGCCTGCTTTAGGGTAAAAAAAAAATGTCTGCTGTAAAAATATTGAAAAGTGCCTCCTACACTATCAGAAAATGTCTGCCCCATAACCCTTCTTTTGCCCAAGAACCCTTCATTGTGGAAAACACGTTTTACACTAAGGCTAAGTGTAGATACCCCGGGGGACCACGGTTTGGCTATAGCACGTGAATTAACCTAGGATGTCTAATTGATTTTAAGAGTCGCCACCCACGTTTTAGAGGAACGCGAGAAAACCTAAGAAAAGCCAATTTTTTATGTACGAAAACCAGAGATTCGGGAAGAGAAGGGTTCGGGGGTTAGGTGACAGAGTGGGAAGTACTTAAACACCCACTCCGCCCCGTTTACGCGGGTCTTGCTACTTTTGGTGTTCTAATGTTAAATGTCCTTCAATTTAATAATAAGAGAAATGTGCTAACAATTATAATGAAAAGAAAGGGGAAATTTATAGAGGAAAAATAAAGGAGAATTATTTATTTATTGATTTATGCTAAATATTACATGTCGAATTATTGCTAGGTAATTACATTAAGAAATGAGAATATAAATTAAAGTGGAATTAAAATGTTGGGATGTAACCTTGACCAAACTTCAATAGTGAAGTGGCCTTTTGGTTGTATCCCTTTTTATGGAGATTGCATACATTGACTAGACATGAATAAAATAAGAAGAAGAAAAAGGGAAGTTGTACCTTAAGAAGAATGACTTTAAACCTTGACTTGAAGATGGTGTTGTTGTAGAGAAAATGTTGTGCAACACTTTGTGTAGTGTTTTGTAGAGAAATCTTGTTGAGAGGATTTGTGTATAGTGTATGTGTAGAGAAAATTCAAGTCCAAAAGAAGGTCCTTTCTAAGGTAGAAGAAGGTGGTTTTTATAGGTAAAAAGGAGCGGGAAAGGTTGGAGGGAAAAGATGATCATCCATGTAAAATGGAATTGACCAATCAAAAATAAGATAAATAAAATAATAAATGAAAGAAATAAAAGAAAATCAAATAAAATAAAATAAAATAAAAAGGAAATATTTTTTTTTATGAAAAGGGCTAAAAATGTGGGATTGGGAGGTTACAAATAAAAGCTAGTAAATGTTTATGATCAAGAAAGATGTTTTTGACTAAAGAAGATGTTTGTAAATAAGAAAAGGGAGGGAAATAAGGTGCAATCCGTTACTGCCAAAGTGGGAAGCGCGCGGGTCCGGCCTATTGGACCAAACGCGCGCGCGCCCCATGACCATTACGGGAGGCGCCCGCGGGTGAAAATAACAGAATGACATAATGACTCTAAAAGTTAACTCTGTTATGCAGTTTAGTCCAAAACTAACGGAATCAGTTAGGAACTTAACGGAAGTAACAGAAATTAACAAAAACAAGTTAAATAAAAATACTATGTATGCAATCAGGGTGAGAGGTCCAAAGCGGGGTGTCTACACTAAGGTAAAACATGTTTGACACAAGACTTACTCAAAAAGTAAATGTTGTGAGTATGAAAAGTAAAGTAGGAAAGAGAAAGTGGGTAGGGAGATTTTGTTGTGAGAATGACAAGTGGGTCTCATTTTCTATTTTAGTCAATAAAGTAAAGTAAGAATCTTAAATTGAGACAGACTAAAAAGGAAAGTAAGAATCTCTTAAAAAAAAAAGCGGGATAGTGGTAGTACAATGATTATTTTGCAATTATCTCATGAATAAACTGGGCCAATCTTTTAATGAGTAGTAAGATCAATATGTCCCAATATACTGCCCAGGCTTATTACTCACATAAGAAAACCGATAACAAACAATATTTGCTTTAAAATGAACAAATAATAATTATCGTGGGCCTGGGTATTTAAAATTGGCCTTTTCTGGAACTTTTGATCCAAGAGCCCATATAACTAATTTCTGTTGTAAATAGATGTGGGTCTTCCTATTCCTATTGAAGTGTAAAATGTATAGGGGAGGAGTTTGTAAATATGATCCATGACTCATGCCATTTTGTGTACACGTTTTGCTGTACCATCATTTACACCGTTGGTGTATAAATAAAATCCTCCCCCTCCCAGAAGTGATCTGGGTTTCCTTCCTCACAAAGACTCTCTCTTTCCCTATCTATCTGCGTATATTTGTATGCGTGTGAGCTGTGTATGTGAGCTAAAGGCGGTGAATTCTCAACAATTTCAATAATGTAACCATATTGCTTCAAAAAAAAAAAATAATGTAACCATATTCATTTAATAACAATTGTATTGTATCCATTTTGTCACCTAGTATTTCCCTTTTTTTATGGATCAAAAAATTTTACTCCCTCCGCCTCATTATGTTTGGCCACTTTTAACTTTTGATGTTCAACACAAGTGAATTTTGACTAAATATTAATGTCAAATTAATTATTCAATTGAAATTCTAAAAATTGTTATCGATAAATATGTAAATGATTTATCAATAACAATTTTTAAAAATTGATTAGGATGATTGGATTGATATTAATGTTTAGTCAAAGTTCACTAATATTGACCATCAAAAATAAAAAATGGTCAAATATAGTGAAACTGAGGGAGTAATAGCTTAACATCTCTCTTATCTAAAATAAATGTCTAATCATCTCCAACTCAAAAAAATAATACATTTAATTTTTATAATATTCAAAACTAAAATTGAATATTCATTTTTTTAGATTGAGCGATTAAGAATAATTTTTTTTTATTGATTTAAAAACAGCACCGCAGCCAAAAATCGCAGCACCGTAGCCAGAAATCACATTTAATATATCTATCCAACAATGTTTCAAAAAAAAAAAATATCTATCCAACAAGCTCCACACACACACACACACACACACACACACATACTATATATATACACACACACAAAAATGTATTCTCTCCGTCTCATTAAAATATGTATTTTTATTTAAAAGGTTGGCTAACTAAAAATTGCACGTTATTAAAATAAAAACATTAAAATACGTATGCCCTCAATGAGATCCATTTTATACTCTCAAACTATTTATTTATTATTCTCTAACACACACATTTTCTCTCTTAGTTAACTTTTTATTCTCACAACACTTACATTGCTTACACTTTTTCGTAATTCTCGTGCTCAAAACAAAAGTAAAATTTTCAGTGAGACTGAGAGAAAGGAGTATATACTTAAAATACTTTATTACCATTGAAGTTACTCATCTTTCCTTTATTTATTTATTTATTTATTTATTTATTTATTTATTTTTTTGTGATTTTCACTTTCTCTACTTTGAAAATACTTCTCTTGTTCTCTTTCTTAAACTTAATTTTATTGGGATTTGGGTATCTCTACATACATAGCAGTCATCAATAGAGAGAAAATAATCGACACATGAATAATATGAAAGAATAACACTAAGATTTGTTAACCCGACTCACCAACATGGCTACATCCGGAGACACCAAACCAGGATATCACTATAATATGTAAAGATTATTACAACTTTGCATATGCACTCACACAGATCTAGCATGGCTACTCTCTATATGAACAATCTCCCATACATATTATCTCACCTCCCCAAGAACACACAAACAACACGGTCATGGCCGGGTTGTAGGATCACACCTCATGGCTCTCCTAGGCCCCCGACCCCTCCTTGACACTATTTTGTGGCTCTCTCTTGATATCTTAACCCAACACAAAGTAAGTACCAAATATTATGGTGGTAGTCACAATATATTTATAGTGATATTAAAACTTAATCCTGATCAAAACCTAGTTTACCCAGAGTTTCAAAGACGGAAGGAGTATAATTTGAATAAGGAAATTAATTACCTTAGAAACTTAATTCCAAAGTAATTAGTATTCCTTTTCCATGAAACTCTTAGTCCACATGAGCTTGGAGTTTGGCAACCAATAGGAAACAAATTCCATTCCAACTTCAATTCCACACGCATGACCGGACTACTCCACGCCAAGCTTCTTATGGTTCGGTTTCCGCTCCGTCCCGGTTTCAACTACTCGCTCCTCCGTGGTTTTTACACTCTCTTTGATTTTGACTCCATTCCCAACACTAATACAAGTCTAAAGAAAATAGGTCATATTATTATTTATAACCATTAAACTTTATATTAGAGTCTCATCGGTATCATTTTAT
This sequence comes from Campanula takesimana, assembly GCA_026119855.1. Classification (NCBI taxonomy): domain Eukaryota; kingdom Viridiplantae; phylum Streptophyta; class Magnoliopsida; order Asterales; family Campanulaceae; genus Campanula; species Campanula takesimana. Next base: position 143,739 of record JAOWBW010000235.1, read on the forward strand.
TCTACTAACACATTAATGTTTAGGTCCACAAAAGAAATCTCCAGTACATGGTCACCAAAAATTTAGCGAAAGTCCTAGTGCTGTTAAAATTTAATGGGTTAAAGTTTGTCCGGAATTGTTCACGGGTATATATATACCATAATGGAGGTAAAATCCATTTTATAAATAAAATGTATTGAACACATCAATTCATTTGGATATGGCCGTACACTATCATCAATATCACTCATCGAGTAGCCAAGCAGATATCCCTTTTTGAGAGAGGGACAAATCCCATCTTGACTTATCATTCTTCCCTAGAATCCGATTATGGTAATCGTAGCCTTTATAACCACCCGGTTAGGGGTAGCGTTTGAGTACGTCAAACATAATGTTCATCATGTGGAAGACCATGATAATCTCAGGTCTAAGGATTCAAATGGTATGACTATTATGAGATTTAATTATGACATTTGACCATGGCATAAATCTCATAACGGGTCTATCCAGTACATTGTTCTCCAACAAGTACCCACAAGTTTAATCTGCATCCTATGCACTATAATCATCATATGATTATCCATTAAACTCATGCTAGCCCTTCATAAGTGCTAGGGACAATGATTATTATAATAAACATGCAAAAGATATAATAATCGGGCTTGTTATCTCTATAACAATGAAGCTATGATATAACGCATAGGCCTTTCTCAAGGGCCTAGGGCATAATATCCAACAATCTTCCACTTGCACTAGGCCCAATCAAAGTGTATCCAATACTCATTGAGCTAGTTATGATCTCCATCATGATTGCAAGCGAGCTTATATAAGATGATTATCCTTGTTATCATCATAAGGTATTTTGAATAGTAATGGTATATTTAGAACTCTTCTAACACCATTATTAAACATAAACATGTATTTATACTGTTAGATCATTGTGGCTTGCAACACAAGTTAATAGGCACCTTTCATAAATAAATCATGAATATGACATTAATATAAAGTATGGTCAAAATAGTCAATGTGTAGAATCCCTGAAATGTTATTTATCTATTTTTGATGGGCAAGATGGTAAATCAACATTGCTTTAGAAATGAATAGGTATGGTCCCTATTTGAAGTGTCACCATGTTTACCATTTAAAGGTCTCTCCATCAAGCCTAAAACATACTTGATTCTTACTTTCTCTCATCTAAATTCTCTCTTCATTATTGAAAGAACTTTTGAGAGACTAAGAGACACTTTCATTTAGAAGATCATCTCCCTACATTATCTTCTACTTCATTCTTATTCTCCCTTCAAGACATCAAAATGGATTCAACAGGTATACATTTATTACATGCTTCCGCTTCATCTTTTCCTCATTCTTCTTCTAAATATGAGTTAGGCATTAGGGGATTATAATTGTTCTATCAATTGGTATCAGAGCTCGCTCATTATTTAGTTTGAGTTTGAGTTTTTGTTTTAAGAAAAGCTTTATGCTTTGACTATGATTCATTTTCCCTGTTGAATCTTAAGGTATTTGATGATTGATTAAGGACTCTAATTCATTCATAGAGTACTGATGATCTTCATCTAAATTAAGTAAATGGTTTGAAAAAGTTTTGTTATTTAAAAATGGTTCTTGTGAGACTATCCCTTCATAACATGGTTTTATGTCTAAGTGCATACCATGTGGATCTACTCACTTGATTCCACTAAATTTTAAAGCAAGATTATCCCTATATAACGTGGTTTTATGTTTTAAGGACATACCATATGGATCTACTTGCAATTCATTGATTTTGGGAAAGTTTGAACAAAATTCAGAAGTGCAGAAATCGTCTTGCTCGGCCGAGTCCTTTGTTTTGAGCGGCCGAGCGTATGAAAAGGCGCGAACTGCTCGGCCGAGTCTTGGGATCTACTCGGCCGAGCACATGAACAGGCGCCAAAAATGGCATAAACCGGTCGGACCTTTGGTCGAGTTCGGTCCGGTTCTCTTGACTACCCGGTCGGGTTTTTGGTTTTGCCCAAGACTTGCGTGGCCGAGCATTTTGTTTAGAGCGGCCGAGCATTGTATGTCAAATAAGGCAATTGTTTCTGATTAAGGTGCTCGGCCGAGCACATCATAAGACTCGGCCGAGCATTTTGTTTAGAGCGGCCGTGCATATCATGTCAAATTGACCAAAACCTTCTGATGGAGGTGCTCAGCCGTGCACTTTTCTATGCTCGACCGAGCAGGTACAGTTCACAAGTTTTGGAAAATTTTAAATTCTGCATAAAACTTTGTTTTCCTTTTTGATTAAAACATTTATTTTTCAAACCTTAAAGCCCTGATTAATTATATGCTTAAATAATTTTATTAATTATTTAAATAATATTATCACCTAAGTGATTAACGTTATTTAAATGCAAAATTATTAAAGTGTTGAATGTTTAAGATATGAATGACTTGAATTTTCCAAAGAAGATCTTGACATTTGACTAACGACAGTATATCAGGCTGGAAACCTTGACTGGTCTCCTCAACCATCCGAACGGATTGGTGGAACGACTAAGGTTGAACAACGCCACGTACTAAGGATGTCTTAAGCATTCATGTGATGACATATAAAATGAACATTTAGTAATTTTATTAAATGCTTAAGACTACCCAAAGGAAGATTAAGCATTTAATCAAATATTATTCAAATTACTTGTCATCTAAAGTAGTTATTTATGAGTCAATTCGCAATCCAAAGATTAGTTTTGATGTCATGTTAATTGCTTTATTGATAGATTTCATTTGATATAATTAATCTTTTAATTCATAATGTAGTTACTTATTATTGTTTTGTATTCATTCTTGTTCTCGATTCCCAGATTTACTTAACGCTTCTTCTATTACTGCTGCGATGAGAACAATTCCGATGCTTAATGGGACAAACTTTAAAACTTGGAAAAACAAAATTACTATGATCTTGGGCTGCATGGACATAGACCTCGCATTTAGGGAGCCTATTCCTCTTCCTCTTAGTGAAGATAGCACCGCTGAGGACCGCTTGAACTCTGAGAAGTGGAAACGCTCTAATCGCGTAAGTCTTATGATCATGAAAAATGTCGTCCCGAAGGAATTTCTTAACAGTGTCCCCGAGGACGTTGATGCTAAAACCTTTCTTGAGACCCTTGAACGGCGCTTTGCCAAAAGCGAAAAGTCGGAAAAAAGTTCTTGTTTAAGAAAGCTTGTTTCCATGAAGTACAAGGGTACCGAGAACTTAAGGGAGTATATTTTAGAAATGCTTCACTTATCAACTAAACTAAAAGGACTTAAGTTAGAGATATCGGAAGATCTTCTCGTCCATTTAGTGTTGATTTCTCTTTCTCCTCAGTTTGGTCACTTTGAGGTGACCTATAATTGTCAGAAAGACAAGTGGGATATTAATGAATTAATCTCGCATGTGACACAAGAGGAAGATAGGTTGAAGCAACCTAAAATTGAAGGTGCTCATTTAGCATCCACCTCTTCTCATGGGACTAAGAGAAGAGGGAAGGAAATTGCGGTAACAAGCAATAAGAAGCCTAAAGGATCATCTGATGATCGTAAGGAAAAGAAGTGCTTCTTTTGCAAGGACCCTACGCACATGAAGTATGACTGCCCTAAGTATCACGCTTGGCGTGCTAAGAAAGGTATGTCATTTGGTCTTGTTTGTACTGAGGCTAATTTAGTTTCAATTCCTTCATATACATGGTGGTTGGATTCTGGTGCAACAACTCACATTAGTATGTCTATGCAGGGTTGCCTGAATTACCGAAGACCTAGCGAGGATGAAAGATTCATCTATATGGGAGCTGGGAACCTGGTAGAAGTCATAGGCATTGGAACCTTTAGATTGTTATTAAGTACCGGATATTATTTTGTATTGAATAATACTTTCATTGTACCTTTGTTTAGAAGGAATTTAATATCTATCACTGTTTTGGACAAAGAGGGTTACTCTTGTTCGTTCGGAAATAATAGATGTGATCTTTATTTTAATTCCATTATTGTTGGTACTAGTACTTTATCGAGTAGTGATAATCTTTATTTGCTTAACACTACTCAAACAATCAATGAGTCCCATAATAATGAAACTAAAAGTAAAAAGCGAAAGTTTTCAAGTGAAAATTCTTATACCTTATGGCATAGGCGTTTAGGTCATATCTCCAAAAGGAGAATTGACAAGCTTGTGTCTGAGGGAATCATAAATAAACTTGATATTCCGGATAAAGACTTTTGCATTGAATGCCTAAAAGGAAAATTTACAAACACGAAAAGGAAAGTATCCTCGAGAGCATCAAGTGTCTTAGAACTAATACATACGGATATTTGTGGACCATTTCCTACTCCTTCTTGGAATGGTCAACAATATTTTATTATGTTCATAGACGACTACTCTCGATATGGATACATTTATTTACTTCATGATAAATCTCAATCTTTGGACGTTTTCAAGTCTTTTAAGGCCGAAGTTGAAAATCAACTTGGGAAGACTATTAAGAACGTTAGATCCGATCGTGGTGGAGAGTACTATGGTCGGAATGACAGTTCAGGAGAACAACGTCCGGGTCCTTTTGCTCGCTATCTTGAAGAGTGTGGGATTGTCCCTCACTACACTATGCCGGGTACGCCTAGCATGAATGGTGTAGCTGAGAGACGTAATAGAACCCTTAAGGATATGGTAAGAAGTATGGTTTTTTGTACTTCTTTACCTCACTCATTATGGGGCGATGCTTTAAAAACCGCTACTTATCTTCTCAATAGGGCTCCCTCTAAGGCTACTAACAATAAAATCCCTTACGAATTATGGACGAATAAGAAACCGTCCTTAAATCATCTTCATGTTTGGGGTTGTCCAGCAGAAGCTAGGCCTTATAGGCCTAACGAAGGAAAATTGGACGCTAAGACACTTAGTTGCTACTTTGTAGGGTATGCCGAAAGATCAAGGGGCTATAAATTTTACAACCCGAAAACTAGAACGTTTTTTGAAACGGGAAATGCTAGGTTCTTTGAGGATGTTGAGTTTAGAGGGGAAATTAGGAATAATAATTTTGAATTTAAAGAAGAGGAGGAATCCATTTCTATACCTCTTCCTTTAGTAGTTCCAATTGAAAATCAAGTACTTGTACCTGAAATTCAAGAGGAACAAATTCAAAATATTAACTCCCCTATAAATATTGAACAACATGAAAATGTTGATCAAAATGAGGAAATTCAATAACCTCAAAATGAGGAAGAACCGGTGCCTTTAAGAAGATCAAATAGAGTAAGAAGAAGTGCCATCTCGGATGATTATGAGGTGTATCTAGCCGAGAATGAAAGACACTTAGGCTTAGTGGGAGATGAGCCTCTCACCTTCCATCAAGCCATTAATAGTCCCAATTCTCATAAGTGGATCAATGCCATTAATGAAGAGTTGAAATCTATGAAAGACAACGACATTTGGGATCTTGTCCCATTACCGAAGGATGTGAAACCTATTGGTTGTAAATGGATATTTAAAACCAAAAGGAATTCACAAGGTAATGTGGAAAGATATAAGGCTCGTCTTGTTGCTAAAGGTTTTACTCAAAAGGAAGGTATTGATTACAAAGAAACATTCTCTCCGGTATCTTCTAAAAACTCCTTTAGGATCATTATGGCATTAGTAGCACATTTTGATCTTGAGCTTCATCAAATGGATGTTAAGACCGCTTTTCTCAATGGAGACATTGAGGAAACCATCTATATGAAGAAACCAGAAATGGTGGATGATTTGGAACAAACTAATCAATTAGTTTGTAAACTTAAGAAATCCATTTATGGGCTCAAGCAAGCTTCTTGTCAATGGTATTTAAAATTTAACCAAGTAATTCTTTCATTTGGTTTTGAAACGAATCTTGGTGAAGATTGTATATACCATAAGTTCAGTGGGAGTAAGTTTATATTCTTAGTCTTATATGTGGATGATATTTTACTTGCTAGTAATGACATGAACCTCCTTAAAGACACTAAGAAATTTCTTTCAAAGAAATTTGAAATGAAAGATCTTAGTGAGGCATCTTTTGTATTAGGAATCCAAATACACCGTGATCGCTCACGAGGTACTTTAGGATTATCACAAAAGACCTATATAGAGAAGGTATTACAAAGGTTTAGCATGCAAAACTGTAAACCACATGACACCCCTGTCTCTAAAGGAGATAAATTCAGTCTCAATCAATGTCCCAAAAACAATTTTGAAACCAAGTATATGGAAAATATCCCTTACGCATCAGCAGTAGGAAGCTTAATGTATGCTCAAGTTTGTACTCGTCCAGACTTAGCTTTTATTGTTGGAATGCTTGGTCGATACCAAAGCAATCCGGGGAGAGAACATTGGGTCGCAGCCAAAAGAGTGATGCGGTATTTACAAAACACCAAGGATTACATGCTTACATATTCAAAGTCGGATTATCTTGAGATCGTTGGGTATTCCGATTCCGACTTTGCTGGATGCCAAGACAGCCGTAAATCAACGTCTGGTTATGTCTTCACATTAGCCGGTGGAGCCATTTCTTGGAGAAGTGCCAAGAAGACACTCGTTACTTCCTCCACCATGGAAGCCGAGTTCGTTGCTTGTTTCGAGGCATCCAATCAAGCTATATGGCTGCGTAAATTCACTGAAGGACTGCGTATTGTCGATAGCGTCGAAAGACCTATTAAGCTATATTGTGACAATAGGGTGGCGGTCTTGTACTCCAACAATAACAAGAGCTCGTCAAAGTCTAAACACATTGACATTAAATTTCTTGTTGTAAGAGAGAGGGTACGAAATGAACAAATAGAAATACAACTTATTGGTACAAACTCTATGTTAGCGGATCCGTTTACTAAGGCGTTATCACCTTTATTGTTTCACAAGCATGTTGCTCATATGGGTGTAACAACTTTTGATAACATTTAATATAGTGGGAGTTTGTGTTGTTTTCTTCAATTTTATTCTTCTATTATTATTTAAAGTTTGATCTCATTTGGTTAAGTTGGACTAGTTGGAAGAATATGTATATATTCATTAAGATCCATGCTACACATCCATACTTTTGATCTATGTCATTTAGTTGAATTAGTATATGTAATTATAGTGGGTTTAGTTACGAATCAATTACAACGACTGCCCCTTTAGTTCTATACTTGTATGACTAATGGATGAGATTGTTATAAGTGATAACAAAGTGCACATTTGGGTTGTCATTTATGTTATACTTGTGATTTAAAGGAAGAAATTTTTTTTGCAACCCAAGTGGGAGATTGTTAGATCATTGTGGCTTGCAACACAAGTTAATAGGCACCTTCCATAAATAAAATCATGACTATGACATTAATATAAAGTATGGTCAAAATAGTCAATGTGTAGAATCCCTGAAATGTTATTTATCTATCTTTGATGGGCAAGATGGTAAATCAACATTGCTTTAGAAATGAATAGGTATGGTCCCTATTTGAAGTGTCACCATGTTTACTATTTAAAGGTCTTTCCATCAAGCCTAAAACATACTTGATTCTTACTTTCTCTCATCTAAATTCTATCTTCATTATTGAAAGAACTTTTGAGAGACTAAGAGACACTTTCATTTAGAAGATCATCTCCCTACATTATCTTCTACTTCGTTCTTATTCTCCCTTCAAGACATCAAAATGGATTCAACAGGTATACATTTATTACATGCTTCCGCTTCATCTTTTCCTCATTCTTCTTCTAAATATGAGTTAGGCATTAGGGGATTATAATTGTTCTATCATATACTGCAATTTTTATCTTTGTTGGTTTGTAAGAATGCATATATGTAACTATTATAAGATCATCTTTCACTCCATCAAAGATCAAGAATGCATCATTTGGTTCTTCTTAAGTACATAAGGATATTTCTTAACTAGTGACTTTCACTAGAGTCCGATTGGTATTATTTCATCATTCCAAGTATATGAGGCATCCGGTCTTAGTACATCAATATGGCTTACATGATAGATCCAATTGCCGAAGCATATGGAATCCTAATCATGTACTCTTGCTCATTAGTCTTCTAGTAAGACTAAATCTTGCAAAGATTAATGCCGTTAGACTTTCGCAAGTAACCTCTCTAAGAGTCTTGAATAGTGAACTTTCCACTATCTTGTCTTTATTAGTACTTTGACTTTAACCAATCAACCTTTTAGATTTATCTCCATAAATCTAAATTCCAAGGATGTAAGCGGCTTTAACCATGTCTTTCATTTAGAAACTCTTTCAAAATGAATTATATGTCAACCACATATTTTAGACTAGGAATAATGTTACGCTCCCACTAAACTTATTGTAATCAAAAGTCTCATCTTTGATGAATTCAAACTCTTTGAATACTACATCAAAATTAAAATTTCACTCCAAGTAGTTTGCTTCAATCCATCTCATGGATTTCTGCAACTTGCATATCTTATTAGAATTTTATGGATCAAAACTTTTAGCTTGTATCAAACACATCCTAATGTATGTTCCTGTTAAGGAATGCTGTTTTGACATCCATTTGTCATATTTCATATTCAAAATATGAGGTCATGACAATTAGAATTTTAATAACATTAAGCATGACTACATGTGATAAAGTTTCATCATAATCGATATTATGAATTAACTTTAATCAATTAGTCGTGATTTATCAATATGCACCTTGCGATCCATGTCCGTTTTCTCTAAGAAAACTCATTTTCTATCCTATGGTTTTTAAGCCTTAGGGTAGAACAATCAAGTTCAAAACTTGATTATGATACATGGATTGAGAAATCAATATTTCTTGTTATAGATAGTATCCTATCATATATGCAAATAACTTGTGTATATTTGAACGAATTTCCACAACTCCTTGTGAAATTTTGTTCAACTTTTCAACTTAGGTTCTATGTCATTTTCTGGGTCTCAAACTCTTCAAGATAAATTTTACTCCCACTAGTTCTTTAGAGATAAACGATTTATCTAGAAAGTACTACTTTGAGTAACAAACGATTTGTACTCATTAAAGGGTGTAAAATCAAAATCATAAAGATATCCCATAAAATACATTAATTAGATTTGGGTGTGATTTTGTCCAAAACAACACTTTTAACAAAAGTATCACGTCACAAATCTGTATGAAAGACAAACCAAGTTTTCTTTCATTCCATATCTCATATGGTATCAGTCGAACCTCCTTAGATAAAACTCAATTTAGTGTAAGCGCAGCTGTTTCCAGCACATAATCCAGAAGGTTAATTAAAGATCAATTTGACTTATTATGAGGTGAAAGACAACAATTTGCTGACAATCTGCAGATTTCTGTAAACAGGGGCCGTACGGCTCATTACTATTTGCTCATATCAATCTACTCGGGATCGAGAAAGTATTGGACAACATAAGTTGACGTGGACCATGACTTATGTCCAATATGATATCGCGTGACAAATGGATTTTGATATGTTCTATAAGGTTATTTATTTTAATAAAAAATCTAAAAAATTATTGATAGTAGTATTTATAATGGTGTATATCAATTAAAAACTTAATTTTTCTAAATAATAAAATTAACATCAAATTACTGCTCAAGTTCGTTCAACTTTGATCACTATCTCATCATTGATAAGAATACACATCCGTGCAGTACAGAACTAGAAGAGTGTGCGGCCGCACACCACCATATTGGGTGACCGCAAACGGTTCTTACAAATGTTACATAAACTCTCAGAGTGTTTGGGCGACCGCACAGGATCAAGATGGGCAGCCGCACATCAGGCCGACTCAGTAATACCCAGTCTCCTGTTTGTATTCAGTTTCGTTACTTTAGTTTCCTTATTCTCTTGTAAATATTTTTCCTTATTCTTGTGTATTACTTTCCTATTAGAATTAACTATCCTAATTAGAATAGAACTCTAGATTATTCCTCTTTGAAGTTGTATAAATGGAGATCGTATTTTGTGAATAAAATTTATCACTTCAAGCATATATTTTCTATATGGTATAAGAGCTCTCTTGATCCAGAGTTCTTTTCCCGATACCACCCAAGCTCCGGCTGTAATACCCATCCTTAATTTCATTAAATATTTGATTTATTTGTTAAATTTTTGACATGCTTGTTAAATTCTTGACTAGCATATTTATATGCTATTTTATTTGACTTAATTATTTAATTGCTTTAAAAAAAATTAAGGTGGTTAAATGTCAAAGTTGAAAGTTTAGGGGCCTTTTTGTCAAAGTTAGAACTTGAGGGGCCTAGTTGCAATTCTTGGAAAGTTGTTAAGTATATCTTGTGAATGCCTTCACTGTGAAAGCATTCTTCTTCAAACCTTCTCGTTCTTTCTCTCTGTTTCATAATAGGGAGTTCAGTTTTACCCTATTCTCGACTCCTCGCGATTAATTATTCCTCCGTTCGTGATTCCGGTCCCGGATAAATATTCGTGGCGTTGAATAGAGCGTTCCAGGCCGATCAAAAATTAATTTGGGTCAACTTGATTTTTGACTAGGTAAGTTATTGACTCCCCCTTACTTGTAATTTTGGGACGAAGGGAGTATAAATATACTGCGTATGAAATATGAAGAAACTTGCAATTCTAAACTTGGTTAATTTAGCTTCCCTGGGTTGGCTAATTGTTAGGAAAAGAAAATTACACTCCTATTCGTGAGACGGTAAAATAGTAACTTGATTTAAATATTATTAGAAAAATTATACCATTATTTGTGGTACGGGGAAATGAATGGAAGTATCCCTAAATGGATATAGTAGTATAATATAAAATTGTACATATACTTTTGGGGTCGGTGAAATATTAAAATGGAATAAAAGGAAATTGTCCTATTATTTATGGGACGGTAAAAGAAATGAATTGAGCCTGAAATAATGTTTTGGGTATTGCCTAAGAGTTAATAAAAGTTACTCCTACGCTTGGGACGGAAAATTATTTAACCTGGGAAAGAATTCGGATTTTGGCATTTTTGGGCCTTGGGCGACCGCCCATCTATCTGAAGTATTTTGTTCTTGGAAAGCCTGATTTTGGGCGACCGCCCACACCATTTTGTGCGGCCGCCCATATGTCCTGAAAAATTGTAAAACTTGTTTAATGATTGTATAAGTTGGAAATAACCCTTGTTAAGGCATATAGCCTTAGAGATGTCCTAGCAAGTGTTGTGACACCTTAGGGGTATCAGAAGTGAGTCTTGAACATGATTACTCATTAAATTAAAATGAGAACTTGAGTATAAAAGGAATAACTCTTCTTTATGTCTTAAAAGTGCTATGAACAAGCACTTATGTGTTATGCTTGTCTTGAAGCCAATGATTGTGCACCTTAGGGGCATTAAAACAATGACTTGAGATTGAATATCCTATGTAGGGAATTAAGAACTTGTAAGTATGAGTGGTATAGCTCATTGACTTAAATTGAACTCGAAGTATTCTTGGTCTAGGGTACTACCCTAGATGGCCTAGATGAGTGTTGTAGAACACTCTAGTACTGAAAAATAGTTCCTTTGTGAACAAATGAAATGTGGACTTGAATCATAATTAAATGATAACTTGAATATAAGAGTAATAACTCTTTTATGTGTCTTGAAGTCAATGTTTGTGTACCTTAGGGACACCAACTAATGTCTAGAGCTTGAATGTCCTAAGAAAAGGATTGGAAAAGAATTCGTAAAAGGTGTATAATTCATCTTCCTAGCTTGAACTTGAAGTATAAGATAATTAACTCTTGTACATGTTTAATCATCCAAAGAAATGGATTGAGAACTTGGATATAAGATGATAAGATCTTGTATATGTATTGAATGTCCTGAATGTCCTGAATGTCTTGAATGTCTTAAGATGAGACAGTAACTTGAAATAGAAGATTATAAAATCTTGTACGTGCCTTGACACCAATATAGGTGTATGGTAATAAACTTGAAAGAGTCTTGATGTGTATATGCAAATCTTGCATATATTTACTTGATAGAATGTGGCTTCTTGATTGATTGGTACATGGTATGAATAACCAAAGAAGTGGGTTATGGAACTAGATAGAGAATGATTAACTCTACTACATACTTGAACTTGATACGTGTATATTGGAAGTGCTATAAATAAGCACTAAAGTGTAATTGATTTAGTTTTTAATCGTGTATATACTCAATGAAGTATATAAAATATAAAGAAGATATCTTGTCTTGAAATGGTTCCTGAAGAAAATAGGGACTAGTATAATATGAAGATAATTCATATAATCGTGATTATTACGATTTAAGTAATAAGAATAACTACAGGACACAATATGTGTTAGAAAATGTATTCGATTACTAACGATACATATATGTGAAGTATGACTGTGTCTAGGTACAATGTGACCTATTCTACTACGTGTTTAGAGTCTAAGGTATTGGGCTCTATTTGATAGTAAGGGTATAGTGATAGACACTTTAATGTGTTAAACGTGATATGAATATGTACGTGCAAACTTGGAATGTGACAAAATGACATACCCTACTACTTGACTGAAGTCTGTTATAAATGGGCTCTTACTTGGATTGATCGTGTTACATGGACACTTATGTGCCATAGTTAAACTTGATTGGTATTCGCAATAATTGAGTACGTGTACTTATATTCTCGTGAGCACATGATACATAGTTACATGGTGCATATTCTCGTGAGCACATGATACATAATTACATGGTGCATATTCTCGTGAGCACATGATACATGATTACATGGTGCATAAAGAGTAGTCCACTAATAAGGGACTGAGTTCTGTTCTGTAGTTCAAGTAAACATCTACTTGTGCATTCTTGGTGAGTCCAGCTGGTTCTCCTTGCTTGTTCGAAAATATATAGGTTCACGCTTGTCGCGAGAGCTGGGGTTTAAGTGACAATCGGGTCCCTATGTATTTCCGCCAGACCCCTTACTACTGGCCATAGTAAGGGCATAGCTTCACTGGTTAGAGCAATAAGCATGACCTAAGTGAATGCGACTGTACTGAACACCACGTGGATCTTGTTCTTTTGGAGGACACTGGTTACCAGGTCTTCTTATATACTGTACTCCTGTCCTGTTCACCACGTGGATCTTGTTATTGTGGATGACACTGGTTACCAGGTCTTCTTATATACCGCACATCAGTTCCTGTTCTTGTTCTTGGTTGTCCTCAGCTAGAAAAGCATCGACAACAAATGGTATTCTTGGGAGGAATAAGGAAGGATTCAGGTACAATGCGTGATAGGCCTATGTGCATCTTGTGAGCTGGTTTAGCCTCTCGCACTACTTGACTACTTGTTACCTGATCATATCTTGAGCTTGATTACTTGTTGAGTTGGCTTAGCCTCTCCTATACTTGTTACTTGATGATACTTGATATATGTTTAGTTGAGTATCTACTTGTATTACATGATAACATGACATATAGTTGCATGTTAATAGCTTACTGAGATTTATCTCACCCTTTATTTGTTTAATTGTTTCCCCCCCCCCAGGAAAGCAGGGGATAGTACGCAGTGAGGCTCGACTTAGCTGGGAATTTACTCAGCAGGATATTCTTATTCGAAGTTAGTGTCCTTTTATATTTTGGTAAGGACGATCTTGTATGAGTTAATTAAACTCTGGGCTTGTATTGGGGGTAGTATTTGTTGTCCCTAGACAGTTCTTGATGCCAGCTTATTTGCTAGGCATGTCTTCCGCTGTATGTAACCTTGTTTGGTTTTAATTTTCTTGGTCTAGAACTCGTTGTGAGCTATCTTAGCTCCTTATTCTTGAGTAGATATAGCATGTCAGTTTGTTTCTAACAGGTATTGTTCCTGTTTTCCGTTAGTTTCTTGTTTCTTGTTAGTTACGCGCACCAGGTTCGAGGTTCTATTAGGGAATCCCGGGACTTGGGGCGTGTCACCGGCACCACCAACACCACCCGACCACCACCCCTACTCGGCACGCCTCACCCATGGCTTCTCAATCCTTTGCTCTCTCAATTCCCAAACCGACAGAACCCAACTTCCCTCATCATCTTTGTCAACCTATCCTAATGCAAAACCCTTACACCATTAACCTATCTTTCATGGGCATCTCAACTCAAATCCAACCTCTTTGGTTTGGATCTCCTAAAGTTTATTAATGGCACCCATCCCCTACCACCGGACAAAATCACCATTGACATCAAAGAAACTAACAATTCTGCCCTAATCACATGGAACCAGTAAGATCGCCTCATCCGACGAGCCCTCCTAGGCGCCCTTGATGAAATTGTTGCCCCTGTTGATCTTCAAGCTACATCCTCTAAAGAAGCTTGAAACATTCTCCACACCACCTACGCTAACCCCTCTCGTGGTCATATCCTTCAACTTAAACAAAACCTTGCCACCATTACCAAAACAACCCAAACTATCTCCAAATATATAACCTCCATCAAAACCCTCACAAATAAACTTTCCATCCTCGGAAAACCCACGGATAATGAGGATATCATCGCCAATATCCTCAAGGGTCTTGACTTTGACACTTACAACCCGTCATCGACATCGCCCGTGCTCGTGATCTACCCATCACCTTTGAAGCCCTCAATGAAAAACTCACCAATCACGAACTTACCCTCAAATCTCAAACATCTTCCACCCCCTTCCCCGCCACTGCCTATGTAACCAACTACCGTCCCAATAAAGTTTTCCCTAACAAACGACTCAACCCTTCTAAAAAAAACCAACCATCAAAACTTACCCCCAACACCAACTATTCCTCTTGCCAATTCAATGGCAATTGCCAATCCTGCCAAAATATTGGCCATGTTATCTCTCAATGTCGTTAATTCAAACGTGATTACCCATCCGCTACCTTCCCTCCTCCTAGCAACCAACCTTTCCCTCTGTAGAAAACCATTTTGAACATACAATCATGATTACACTACTCTTGTGTCTCGCCATTTTGTTTGGATGGGAACTCGTTAGTTTTGTCATCTTTTGTTAAGTTTATGACTGACTTCGTTAGTTTTGGGTTTAGCTGAATGATGAAACAGCTGAAGGGGCAAAACAGTACATTTGTATTGGATGTCTCGCGCGAGACATCAAATGTCTCGCGCGAGACATCTTTTCCAGACTTTGAGTTCGATTTTGTTTTATTTTCTGTTTCGATCCCTTCCTTGGCAAAAACTCTAGACATACATGATTTGACCAAAATACTCATCCTAGTTACCTAAACAAACCTTTCCACAATCAACAACTTGATTCCATTTCATTTACACTTCCTTGGCTTTATCTTTAAGTCATCCTACACCTATAAATAAAGGGGTCCTCCTCCTTGTTTTCTTGAAGCGATTTCTCCTGCGGAAGCTCTATCAAGTCATCTTCCTTCTCACAAATAAATACAAACACATTCATAAACTTGACACTTTTGGATCATCATAGCCTTTGTCTAGGCTATCCATTGGAATCACGTGTTCTTCAAAAGGGTAATCTTCCCTACACTTTTAATCTCTTCTTCTCATCTATTTTTTGCTTTTAGAGTAGTGTAATCCCATAAAAATATTAGCCTAGAGTCCCTTCAATTCATGAAGGCGATCTTGAAGCACATAATGAGACATTGCCAATAATTAGTAATTAATTATTGGTTTTACTTGTTTATCGTTTATTCATTATTTTGATCAATAATACCTAACCAAGACCAATCCTAGATTAGGTGGAATTGGTGCTCCTTGACCTTCCAATTCCATGACTTAACCCCTGAACCCTTGGATCTCTAGAAATTGATTTTTTATTGATAAAATAAGTGGCGACTCTAAAATAAAATAGAACGAGGAAATTCTCACATTCTCACACCCTCCACGCCAACCCACCAATCCTCCTCCTCCCCAACCTCACACTGCCACCAATGCCCTCACTCCTTGGCTCCTTAACAGTGGTGCCACTCACTACAACACCAACGATATTGCCAATCTTACTCTTCACCACCCCTATAATGGCAATGATGATGTCATTATTGGTGAAAGCTCCTCTCTTCCCATCTCCAACATAGGTTCTTTTACTCTTCCTTCCTCTTCTACTACACTACATTTTAATCGTGTTATTGATGTTCCACTTATCTCTTGTAACATTCGGTCTGTCTCCCAATTTCACAAAGATAATAATGCCTCTGTTGAGTTCTCATCCTCTTCATTTATAATTAAGGATATTTCAAGACATCATGTTCTTCTTAAAGGAACCAGTGATCATGGACTCTACCTTTGGCAACCACCCTTACCTCAACTTCATCTTAGCACCTCCCTTTTCGCTAATTTATGGCATTATCGTCTTGGTCATTCGGCACTATCTATTATTCCATTTTTAGATAGGAAGTTTTATTTATCAATTCCATTAGGAACTTTTTCTTATTGTAATACTTGAGTTATTAAGTAAAAGCCATAAATTACCGTTCTCTACTTCCTCTACTCCTCTAGAACTTGTGTTTTCTGATGTCTGGACATCTCCTGTTTACTCATATGATCACTTTGAATACTATGGTATCTTTGTGGATCACTTCACCAAATACACCTGGTTCTATCCTATTAAACACAAGTCTCACACCTTCTCTACTTTCACCCGATTCAAAGCCCTTGTCAAAAAATTCTTCCACCATCCCATCATACAACTTTTCTTTGACAATGGTGGGGAATATCTCAAACATACACCCAACCTAGTCCAAAGATACATTTCTCATCTCACCTCTCCCCTTCATACACCCGAACACAATGGCTATGCCGAGAGAAGACATCGTCACATTGTTGAAACTGGTCTCTCACTACTCACTCATACCCATCTCCCTCTCACGTTTGGACCTTTATCTTCACCACTGCCACTTATCTCATAAATCACCTACATGAGTCCCCTATCTTTGCCACTTCAAAACCCCTCCAAACTACATTAAACTTTAAAGATTTGGTTGCCTCTGTTATCCTTGGCTTCGTCCTTACACACCTCATACACTTTCTTTGTGTTCTATCCCTTGTATCTTCGTTGGATACTCTCCAACTCAAAGTGCCTACTATTGCCTTGATCCTACCACCAATCGTGTTTACACTTCTCTCCATGTCAAATTTTTTGAAGCCGAATTTCCCTACCTCTCCCTTATCAACAAAACCACCTCATCCCCGTGTTGTCACTCCCTCTCAATGGTGCTCTATCTCCCTACTTTTCCTTGCTCCAACACCCGCCTTTGTTCCCACACTGAACTCATCCTCTCCCCCTCCCTCTACCTCTGCTACATATGACTCGTATACTTCCATATTCTCTCCCTCACTCTCTACTACCCCCACTACACCCCCCACCTCCACCTCCACTTCCTCCCCCACCCTTTTCCATACCATTACTACTCTTCTTTCCAGCAACATTGTCAAACCCAATCTTATCACCTCCCAACTCACCAACTAGCATACCCACTACTGCCAAACAAGCCCTCTCTTCTCCTCACTGGCGTGCTACCATGGAGAAAGAATACAATGCTCTTTCCCACAACAACACTTGGTCTCTTATTTCATCTGCCACAGCTTAGAACATCGTTGGTTGTAAGTGGGTCTTTCACATAAAATACAACCCTGACAACTCTATCCAAAAGTACAAAACTCGCCTTGTTGCTAAAGGCTTTCACCAACGACCTGGTGTTGACTACGCTAACACCTTCAGTCCTGTAGTCAAGCATGTCACCATTTGTCTTATTCTTTCTCTTGCTTTAAGTCATGTATGGTCTCTCCGTCAACTCAATATCAATAATGCCTTCCTACAAGGTAATCTAACTGAGACTGTCTTCATGACTCAACCTCCTGGCTTTGTTGATGACAAAAACCCCTCTCTTGTGTGTCGTCTCGATAAAGCCATCTATGGTCTAAAAAATAAACCCCTTAGGGCATGGTACACCGAACTTAACACTTATCTTATCTCTTATGGGTTTCATACTTCTCTTGACAATCCCTCTCTTTTCATTTACACCAAGTCCCCTCAACCTTTCTACCTTCTTGTCTATGTTGATGATATCATTGTTACCGAACCCTCTCCTAACATAACTTTTCTCCGAGTTTATCACCCAACTCTCCTCACGCTTTTCTCTTAAAGATCTTGGTCCATTGTCCTACTTCCTTGGAGTTGAAGGCACCCCCAATCCCAATATATCTTCTTCTCAGTTCTCACACAAACTAAATACACACATGACCTTCTTAATAAATATAACATGTTCAACTCCAAACTTTTTCCCACTCCCATGGTTACGTACCCCCTTCTCACCTCTGATACCACTTCACCAAATGCACAACCCAACTAAATACCGAGCCATTGTTGTTAGCCTGCAGTATCTCTCCATATATAATCCAACCTGATATTGCCTTCCCGGTTAACAAATTTGTTCAATTCATGCAACATCCTACTGCTGCTCATTGGGTTTATCTCAAGCGTCTTTTGCGCTACCTTCATGGCAACTTGTATAAGGGTATCCAACTCTATCGTGACACACCTTTCAATCTTCATGCCTTTTGTGATACCGACTGAGACCTGGGGATAAGAATTATTATGTCTCCACCACTAGGTTTTTTTGTTTATCTTGGATGCAAACCAGTTGCGTGGTCTTCCAAGAAACAACGGGCTCTTGCTTATTCCTCCACTGAAGCAGAATTTCATGCAGTTGACGATGCTTCTGTAGCAGTTATTTGGATTCGGAATCTGATTTCTGAGCTTCCTGTTCCGTTCACTACCACTCTAACCATTTTCTATGATAATCTGGGTGCTATACACTACTCTGCTAATCCTGTTTTTCACTCCCGTATGAAGCATTCTTGCTCTTGCCTTTCATTTTTTTCAGGAACAAATTCAACAAGGTACTCTTCGTGTTCAACATGTCTCAGGGAATGACCAACTAGCACATGCCTTCACAAAGTCACACTTCGTGCACGGTTCTCCTCACTTTTATCTCAGATTGGTCTTCTCCGAGGATCGTCCATCTTACAGGGGCGTGATTAAAATACACATCCATGCAGTACAGAACCACAAGAGTGTGTGGCCGCACAACACCATAGTGGGAGACTTCTCGTGGTTGTTACAAATGAACCATAAACTCTCAGAGTGTTTGCGCGACCGCACAGAATCAAGATGGGCGGCCGCACATCAACCCGACTCAACAATCCCCAGTCTCCTGTTTGCATTCAGTTTCCTTATTTTCTTGTAATTAGTTTTCCTTATTCTTTTGTATTACTTATTAATTAGAATTAATTATCCTAAATAGACTATAACATCTAGATTCTTCTTTTTTGAAGTTGTATAAATAGGGATTTTATTTTGAGAATAAAATTTATCACTTCAAGCATATATTTTCTATAATCATATTACATCAGGAATGTAAATGTAATTTTGAACTAACGATTTAATAAATATTCAAAAGAATTATTTTTTAAACATTAAGAATTAATTTCAAGACGGATAGAATATTTGTTATTCTCTAACCTTGAACATTGGCATTTATAGGCACATCATTTAGAGCTGAAAATAGTTATTTCTAAAAAGAATCCTACTACTTTTGACATGCCACTTTCATGAAAACAACCGATGGAATTGTGAAAATTGTATGCATGTTTATTGAAAATTGACAATTCAGCAGGGAATATATAATTCTGTAAATAAAAATAAAATAGGGATAAATATAAAATGAGGAGCCCGCCTTGAATGCCGGGCAGACAAAGACGGGACTAGATAGAGAGAAGGATGGCAGTGATAGTAATAAACAGTATGGTCACTATCTCTTCCCTCATTCCCAGACCTACCTTACTATACTAAATGTACCTACTCCTATAAAGAAAATACTCCCTCCATCCCATTTCAAATTGCAAATACTAGGTTGACACGGGAATTAAGAGAAAAAGTGAAAAATGTGATGTGTTGTGAGTGTTGATAGTTGAGTGGGAGAGAGAAAGTGGGGTAGAGAATAGTTAGTGGGTTAGTGGATGTGAGTGTGCAAGTGGGTTAAAACTTGCCATTTTTGGATTTTGCAATTTTAGTTGGGACACCCTTTTTGGCAACTTTTGCAATTTGAAATGGGACGGAGGGAGTACTCCCTCAATTTCGTAACATACCGCAAGAATTAAAAAAATAATAATAATAAAATATTATAAGTATGATGTGAAAGAATATATGGTTAAAAATAATAAGTAAAAAATAATTTAAAATTTTCATTTAAAAAAACAAAAAAAATTAGTATAAACTAGTTACTCCATAAGTTACAAAAAAATCTCTCTTTATAGGGTTTAAGGTTTAGAGCTATAAGATAATTGTAGGTTTGGGGGGAAACTAGTTTCTCCATAAGTTATAAAAAGTCCACTTTTTAATATTAGTATTACACTTAAACCCTAAACCTTAAACATTAAACCCTAAACATTAAACCTTATAAAAACAAGAATTTTAATAACTTGATTATGGAGAAACTAGTTTTCCCTAAATAGTCTGATAAGATAATACTAATAGTAAAAAGTCATCATGAGTGATCAAGTTTATGAAATTCAACTTTAGGAACTGAATAATTATTTATTTATTCTCACACATAAAAATAATTTTGTATAGAATTTAAAATATTAATTGTATTATTATTTTTCTAAATATTTTAAAATTGAAAACAAAAGGAGTAGTCCTATTAACTTAGAACGAACAATAAAAGAATTGGGCCCACATTACTTTAGACTGGATCATCCCGCCAAACAGGAAAAGGTTGCAAAGCAAGCATATACTTAGACCATCTACAATGAATTAAACGAAAAAACCCATTAAACACTCACTTTATCACTCCACATCATCTTCTCTCTCTTCCAACTAATCCATTCAACACTCATTCAACTTTTACCCTAAAATGGTTTGTTTAATCCACCCATTCAACACTTTTCTCACTCATCATCCTATAGCAGTTAAAATTTATTTTTTATTTTTATGATTAATGTTAAAATAGATATTATTGGGATCTATTTCAAGAAAAATATGGTTTTTTTTTTGTCCAAATACAATGAAACTTACGTCAATTTAAAGAGAATTTTTTTTTTTAGGAATTTTGGTGTAAAAAAAAAAACATTTTCTTTAAAATAATTGAGCTCAAACAATTGAGATAAAAAAAAAATCGTCAGCCAATGGGGAGTTGCAAAGTGTCAAAACCAGGAAAAAAAAACCGCCTGGCCCTTGCTGTGACGCGCCTTCCATGGCGCGTGTAATGCACGCGCCTGCCTCGCCCATTTGTTTCGCGCCACGTGGCAAAAATGGCTGACAACTTCTCCATTCACAATTGTTGAATGGGTTCAACAAAATTCCAATTCAACAACCCATTAAACCACCATTGCACCCATTAAACAAAATCATCCCCATTAAACACTCCATTAAACCACCATTGTGGATGGTCTTATAGATGAAAATGACAATAAATGATGAAAGAATAAGAAATGAGTTTATCTTCCACTAAAACATTTAAAAATAGAATAAAAATAGAAGAGAATAGTAGTACTACTCCCTCCGTCCCAATTTAAAATTCCTAGTTTGACTTTGCACGGAGATTAAGAAAAAGTAAATGTTGTGAGTATGAAAAGTAAATTGAGAGAGAGAAAGTAGGTATGGAGTTTTTGTTGTGAGAATGACAAGTAAGTCTCACTTTCTATTTTAGGTAATAAAACAAAGTAAGAGCTTTAAATTGGAATAGACTAAATAAGAAAGTAAGAACCTTCAAGCGGGAAGAGATGGAGTACTAGAAAAGATAAAGAAAGGGCAAGAGAGCTAGGGTCAAATGGTTTAGGGTAGGGTGAGCAGTTGGGTAGTCAGGTCAGCTACTCGTCAATCATAAAGCACTCGATTGCAAAATCATTGATGGTCGACAATTATACATATACTCTCCTCTCTCCTTCAAATATTTGTTGTTTTGTTACTCTCCGACCTAAAATTATGTGGTTAATTATTTATGTTTTGAGCATTTCAAATTTTTTATTATTTATTAAAAATGTTAAAAAAAAAATTTCTCTCCACTCACAACAACTATCCGCTATATCATTTCTTTCTCATTCCCACTCACAACACCTGCTTTTTCTTAATCGTCGACGTTAAATTTTTAGTAACCATAAGTTTGAGAGGGAGGGGGCATTATTTAAGTCTTCTCTGCAAAGTTTATAAAATATTTCTTTCGTCCCACTTGAAATAAGACTGTTGGGAGAGGCACAAAAATTAAGGAAAAAATATTAGCAGAGTCTGTGTTTTGATTATGAAAAAGGATATAGGAGAGAGAAAGTGAGATAAACAATAATAAGTGAAAGTTGTTATGAGTGTGAAAGTGAGTTCCACTAGATAAAACATTTTTATTTTGAGGTTGTCCTATTTCGAATGAGACACCAAAAATGACAATTTGTCATAATTTGAGTGAAACGGGGGGGGGGGGTGTATACCCTTAGAGAAAATTTTGGGGGAAACGAGTTTCTCAATAAGTTATAAAAAGTCTTTTTATAGGGTTTAGGGTTTAGGATTTAGGGTGTAGGGTTTAAGGGTTAAGAGTTAAAAAGTTGAGTTTTTATAATTTATGGAAGAACTAATTTCCCCCAAAACCAACTCATACCCTTATTTGTGATTATGTAGTTGTGATGTCAAAATTATTTAATCATAAAGAAAATGAATAGTTTCAAAAGTAATTTAGATTATTTTATACTCCCTTTGCCCCATATCAAAATACCCATTTGCTTTTGGGAAATGGAATAAAAAAGATGTTGGAGAAGTAGGTAGCGTGAGTGGGAAGAATAGAAAGTGGGGTAGAGAATAGTAAGTGGATAGTTGTTGTAAGTGGGAAGTAGAGAGAAAGTGGAGAAATCTTTTTGTTTTTGGGAAAGTGGTACTTTTCAATGAAACACCGAAAATAATAAAATAGTTACTTTGTTATGGGACGGATGGAGTATGTATTAATTAAATTTCTTAATATGTGGACAAGTGTAGAACTACAAGTATTTTGAAATGAAGAAAATCATTCATATATCATTAAAAAAAAATATCAATAAATACATTTATAATTTTTATTAAAATAATTAAATTAACATTAACATTAATATTGCTTAAAAAACATTAATATTTATATTGGTAAAAAAAATCAAATAAAATATTTTGTTCCAGACAGATCAATCAATCCCATGCATGCATGCATGCCATCCCAACCCCACTGACCCCGACATGTCCTGCATGCATTTTGGATGTATTAGAATATGCTAACATGTCATATACATTTAAATGCATACTCCATCATCAATATGCATGCATGCATATATGTGCAGTCTTTTCATTGGCACGTCCATTTGCTTTCAATTTCTATAGAATTAAAAGTTTGGGTATTCATGAAATAAACTGTGAAACTTTTATTCTAGATTAATTGTGGAGATATGTGACAGATTTCGAACCGTTGCACCAACACGTTACGTGCACCGCTGCACCGAAGTGAAAATTGTACAACGTTTTGTAAAACATTTTCTACTTAATGTAAAACGTGTACTTGCAAATATAAAACGTTTTTCAGGAGCTAACACTTTTTCGGTCGTTTTTACGTTGTGTAGTGCACTAAAATGTTGTGTAGAAAACGTTTTACAATACGTTGTGCAACTTTCACATCGGTGCAGCGGTGCACCGAATCTCGGTGCAGCGGTTCCATACCCGATATGTGACAAGTTCAAACCAACAAAATGGTGCTTTAATTTGAACAACTATAGGAGTAGATCATTGAAAGGAATGATTTAGATTATGGAAAGAGAGATGATTTGTTATGGCCACAGCAACCCGCGGATTTGGTTTCATCGAAAATTTTATTATCATTAAAAAAAAAAATTGAATTTTACCAATAAAAAAGAAACCTCCAAAACGTCATCATATCAAATTACCGGATTTCGAACGCTGAAGATGTTAGAACATGGCTTGCATTACAAGTCATTTAGCTTTTCCATACATGAAATCATACCTATAATGTTAATATAAAGTGTAGTTAATAATAATAATGTGTAGAATTCCTGGATGTAATATTACCTATTTTTATGGGCAAAGTGGTAATTTGATATCACTAAGGTTGAAAGGGTGTAGTCCCTAAATGAGGTGCCTATTGGTTTCATATATAAAGGGTTCTCTATCAACCCTAGAAATCACTACATCATTCATTATTAATCTCTCAATAATTCTTCATTAAGTGTTAAAGAAGTCAAGAGGAAAAGGCATAATCATTTAGAAGATCTTCATCCCCTTAATTCTTCTTCTTCTTCTTATTCTCCCTACAACATCAAGATGGATTCATCAGGTATACGCTTCTGCCTTCATCTTCTCCCTTCTCAAACTTATTTCAGAATTGAGTATGGCATTCAGGGTTAAGATTGTTCCAACAATTGGTATCAGAGCCCGCTCATATTTTGGTTTGAGTTTGAGTTCTTAAGAAAGCCTTAAAACGCTTTATTTTGATTCATTTCTTCCTGTTGAATCATAAAAATTTTGATATTATTTAGAGGCTCTATTTTTTATAGAGTGCTTATATTCATCATCCATAAATTTTCATTGAAAAGGTTTGAAAGTTTTGTTAAAATGAACACAATGTTTCAAGCAAGATTATCCTTTCATAGCATAGTTGTGTTTTGTACATAATTATGTGGATCTACTTGATTGATTCAATTGTTTTAAAGACAAAATTATCCCTAAATAGCATGGTTATATGTTGTATAATGTTTACACATGTGGATCTACTTGTTGTTCATTGCTTTGGGAAAAGTTTTACAAAAATTCAGAAGTGCAGAAAACAGGTTGCACGGCCGAGTCTTTGGATTTGCACGGCCGTGCACCTCCAGAACATGAATCGGTGCTAGGTGATCCGGACGGGTATTCATTTTAATCCGGTCGGACCCCTTAGGGTTTTTGAACCGGTGCCTCAGGAAAGGGTTAGTCCTGCCGGGTCCTTCGCTATGTCCGGTCGGACCCCTTGTTTGGTCTGGGCAGGTAAGTGGTTCAATCCCGGTGGACCCCTCCATCTGGCACGGTCGGGTCTTCTATTTTGCACGACCGTGCACTTCATGTCGAATAGGCCAAAACTTTCTGTCTTTCGTGCTCGGCCTTGCACTTCTCTATGCTCGGCCGAGCAGTTACTATTCACAGGTTTTGAATTTTTTTTTTAAGTTTCTGCACTATTTTGTTTCCCCTTTTTGAAAAAAAAACATATATTTTTTCAAACCTTAAAAAGTATTGATTAATTATATGCTTAAATAATTTTATTCATTGTTTAAATAATATTATCGCCAAAGTGATTAACGTTATTTAAACCCAAAATTGTTAAAGTGTTGAATGTTTGAATTGATATGTGAGTGACATGAATTTTCCAAATAAGATCTTGACATTTGACTAAAATTTAGCATTCATGTGGTAACAAGTAAAATAAACATTAAGTTTTTTTTTTTTAGATGCTTAAGTCGGCCCAAAAGAAGATTAATTAAAATATAGTTCAAATTACTTGTTACCTAAGGCAATTATTTATGAGTCAACTCGCAATCCAAAGATTAGTTTTGATGTCATGTTAATTGTCTTATTGAGGGAATTCATTGATATAATTAATCATTTTTTATTGTGTAGTTTCTTATTCATGTTTTGTATTCATTCTTTGTTCTCGATTCCCAACAAATTTGTTTAATGCTTCTTCTAAAACTGTTGTGATGAGTAGCATTCTGATGCTAAATGGGACTAACTTTAAAACTTAGAAAACAAATAAATATGATCTTTGGATATATGGAGCTAGAACTCGCATTAAGGGATCCGTTTCTCTTCTTATTTCTTGAGTGCTGAGAAGTGGAAACGCTCCAACCGCGTGAGCCTAACGATCATAAAGAATGTTGTCTCGGAGACCTTTTGGACAGTGTCTCCAAGGATGTTGATGCTAAAACATTCCTTGATATTCTTGAGGAACGTTTGGCATCTACTTCTTCTCATGAGACAAGAGAAGAGGGAAGGAAATTGCGGTTGCAAGAAATAAGAAGCCTAAGGGATCATCTAATGGTCATAAAGAAAAGAAATGCTTCTTTTGCAAGGACCTCACTCACATGAAGTTCGACTGACCTAAGTATCACGCTTGGCGTGCTAAGAAAGGTATGTCATTTGGTCTTGTTTATACTAAGGCTAATTTGGTTTAAATTCCTACATACACATGGTGGTTGGTTTTTGGTGCAACAACTCACATAAGTATGTCTATGTAGGATTGCCTGAATTACCGAATACTCAGTGAAGATGAGAGATTCATCTATATGAAAGCTGGAAATCCGGTTGAAGTTATAGGCATAAGGACTTTTCAGTTATTGTTAAGTACTAAGTGTTGTTTTATATTAAATAATACATTTATTGTACCATCATTTTAGATGGAATTTGATATTTATCACAATATTAGACAAGGAAAGTTACTCTTGTTCATTTGGTAATAATAGATGTGATCTTTATTTTATTCCAAAGTTGTTGGTGCTAGTACTTTGTCAAGTAATCTTTATTCGCTTTACACTATTCAAACAATAAATAAGTCCCATAATAATGAAACAAGCGAAAGTTATCAAGTGAAAATTCTTATACCTTATGGCATAAGCGTTTAGGTCATATCGACTTCTGCATTAAATGTCTTAAAGGAAATTTACAAACATTAAAAGGAAAGTATCCTCGAGAACATCAAGGGTCTTAGAACTAATAAATTCAGAAATTTGTGGGCCATTCATTACACCTTCATAGAATTGTCAACAATGCTTTATTACGTTCATAGACGGCTACTCTTGATATGGATACATTTATTTACTTCATGAAAAGTCTCAAGTTTTGGATGTTTTCAAGTCTTATAAGGCCAAAGTTAGAAATCAACTTTGAAAGACTATTAAGAACGTTAGGTCCAATCATGGTGGTGTATATTATAATCGGAATTACGGTTCAAGGGAACAACGTCCGGGTCCTTTTGCTCGCTATTTTGAGGAGTGTGGGATTGTCTTTCTCTACACTAAGCCGGGCATGCCTAGCATGAATGGTGTAACTGAGAGACATAATAGAATCCTTAAGGATATGGTAAGAAGTATGATTTCTTGTACTTCTATACCTCACTCATTATGGGAAATACATCAAAAAACGAAGCCTATATTCTCAATAGAGCTCCCTCTAAGGCTACTAAAATAAACCCTTATGAGTTATGGACGAATAAGAAACCGTCCTTAAATTATCTTCATGTATGGGGTTGTCTAATAGAAGATAGGCCTTATAAGCCTAATAAGAGCAAATTGGACATAAGACTGTTAGTAGTTATTTATGGGGTATGCCGAGAGATCTAGGGGCTATAAATTTTACAACCCGAAAACTAGAACATTTTGAAATGAGAAATTGCTAGGTTCTTTGAGGATGTTGAATTTAGTGGGAGATTAGGAGTTATATTTTGAATTTGAAAAGGAAAAGGCATCCATAGGCATCCATTTCTTTACCTCTTCCCACAATTCCAATTGGATATCAAGTTTTATACTTGACATTCAAGAAGAACATACAATTCAAAATAATGACTTCCCTATAAATATTGAACAACATGAAAATGTTGATCATATTAGATGACATTCAACAACCTCAAAATGAGGAAGAACCAGTGCCCTTAAGAAGATCCAATAAAGCAAGAAGAAGTGCAATTTCGGATGATTAATGAAATGTATCTTGCCGAGAATGATGGACACTTAGGTTTAGTGGGAGATGGGCCACTTACCTTCCATGAAACCATTAATAGTCCTAATTCTCATAAGTGGATTGATGCCATAAGTGAAGAGTTAAAATCTATAAAAGACAAAGACGTTTGGGATCTTGTCTCATTACCTAAAGATGTGGAACCTATTAGGTGTAAATTTGGTATTTAAGACCAAAAGGATTCACAAGGTGATGTAGAAAGATATAAGGCATGTCTTGTTGCTAAAAGATTTACTCAAAAGGAAGGCATTGATTATAAAGTAACATTTTCTCTGGTACCTTCTAAAACTCTTTTAGGATCATTATGGCGCTTAAGCAAACTTCTCGTCAATGGTATTTAAAATTTAATCAAGTTATTCTTTCATTTGGTTTTGAAACGAATCTTGATAAATATTGTGTATACCTTAAGTTCAGTGGGAGTAATTTTATATTTTGGTCTTATATGTGGATGATATTTTGCTTGCTAGTAATGATTTAAACCTTCTTAAGAAAACTAAGAAATTTCTTTGAAAAGAAAGATCTTGGTGAGGCATCTTTTGTATTGGGAATCCAAATTCACCGTGATCGCTCACGAGGTGTTTTAGGATTATCACAAAAGACCTATATGGAAAAGGTATTACAAAGGTTTAGCATGCAAAACTGTAAACCACTTGACACCCCTATTTATCAAAGGAGACAAGTTTAGTCTCAAAAAGTGTCCTGAAAGTAATTTCTAATCCAAGTATATGGAAAATATCCTTTTTTGCATCAGCAGTAGTGACGCAGCACGGAAGCGATAGATTTCGTGATTAGCGCACTAATCACAAGAGTTCACAAGCAATGAACCCTCAAACACACAAACCCTGGGATCCACCAGAGAAAACATGGAATCCACCAGAAAAGAGAAAATCTCTTTGAATAAAATTCAATTAATCAAAAGCTAACCCTAACACAATGAAAACAAAGAGTATTTATATTCCTAACAACTAACAAACCCTAGTCTAATAAAATATCTCAACTAAACAATTAATACCCAAAATACCCTAACTAATCTGTGCATAAAACATAAAAACGAAAACTGGTTATTTTCCTCCCGAGAACCGAGCGGGCGCCTGGTTGCTGGCGGGCGGGCACTCGGTCCACTCCAGAAACTCACCCTCGAAAACACGAGGTAAGCGGGCGCCTGGTTGAGCCCGAGCGGGCGCTCACTGTTCGGCCTGGCCTATGGCTCCCATGCGCTGCTGCCTTCAGACTTCGATCTCCTCCTACATCAGTCTCTTCCATTTCTAAAGAACTCGACCCCGAGTTCTCACCAAGATAAAGAACCCCGAGCTTGCACCGTTATAAGCAAACTTCACTCGTGGCCAAGCTAATTTCCACTGTTTCAGCTCGTCTCCACAAACACCGCTGATCACATTCCCCATAATCTGGTTAGTATCCTCAGTCTGTCCGTCCGTCTGCAGATGTGTGGCAAGAATTTTCTCGTTCTGTATGAGCATCATGACCGGTTCGTCGTTCGCAACCCCTTTCTCGAAACTCAGAACAGAAGCTATCGCAATGTTATGCTTTGCCCATTTAAACATTAGAACATTATCCTTGCCCCGATAAGTACTGTCATGATCATATTGCCAAGGTCGACCAAGCAATATGTGACATACATCCATATTCAGAACATCACAAACCACCTCCTCCTTATAGTGTTTACCAATAGATATAGGGACCCTGCAAGTCCGTGACACCCTAAGTTCTGAACCTTTATGCACCCATCCCAAGCTATAAGGTTTCTCATGAGGTTCAGTTTTCAACCCTAGAAAATCAGCCAATTTCTGCGAAACCAAATTTTCTGTATAGCCATTATCAATAATCAGATTACATACCTTGTTCTTAACAGAACATTGTGTTCAGAACAGATTCTTCCGTTGTCCCTCATCCTTGGAAGATAACAGCATCTGTTGAAGCACAAATCCGACTCGCTCCCCAGACTCTTCTTCAGCAAATTCGACCCCTTCGTACTCATTAGTGTCGCCTTCTTCCTCCTCCCCTTCGGCTTCCGCTTCTAGAATCGCAGCAGTTCGCCGGGTGGGGCAAACATTGGATCTGTGACCCTGTCCTCCACAACGAAAACACTTATCCCCTGTTGGCTTGGCATAAGGGTTTGCTATTTTATGTACTGGAGCTTTGTTCTCTGTGGAGCTTCTAGTGTTGTCTATACTCTTAGCCTGCGGGTTTGGGTCCTTAACTATTGTCACTTTTTCCTTATCAGCCCCTGTTTCAGAACTACCTTGCTGATCCCATTTGCGAAAAGGGGTAAAATTGTTCGCACCTGATTTATCCATGAGTTTAGCCTTTAAAGATTGAGTGGAAGCGTCCGTCAAAGTCCACACATGATGTAAACCCATCTTCTCTTGTATCGAACTTTTCAGGCCATTGATGTAGCGAGCAACTTTCTGATCTTCGGTCTCTTCAATCTCAACCCGCGCTGTATACCTATGAAATTCAATATTATACTCATCAACTGTTCTCTTGCCCTGTACACAGTTGAGATACAGTTTATATAAGATCTGCTCATAATCTGCCGGTAAAAACCTCTCAGAAATCAACTGCTTCATACGCCTCCAGGTTTTAACTGGCCCCTTTCCTTGCCGTCGTCTCTGTCCTGCTAGTTTATCCCATCAAACTATAGCAGTACTATTCAATCAGATCGCCACCATTTTTACCTGTTTATTTGCAGGTACCTCCATAACCTCGAAAAAGCGATCTACATCATTCTGCCAATCCAAGAAATCTTCAATCCACATGGTTCCATAGAAATAAGGAATATCGGCCTTAATTCTAAAATCATGGCGGTGTCGATTATTACCCTGATCTGGTTCTTCATCATGAACAACCTCTTCTTCAGAACTGGACTCCTCCTCATCCCGATTCTCGACCCGTTGAGGGCGTCGAACTTGATCTCGAACTTGATCAACCCTGTCTCTCTCACACCTACGGTTCTGATTAACATTCTGACCCTGTTGAGCGGTTGCCAACGCAGCGATCTGCGTTGATAAAGCAGCGATAGCATTGGTGATAGCGGTGGTCATACCCTTGATATCACCTTTTGGTGCTCCTTGATCCCCATAACGAATCAGTGATGCAAAAGACAGGATATGGCCTGCTCTGATGCCAACTAACGCAGCACGGAAGCGATAGATTTCGTGATTAGCGTACTAATCACAAGAGTTCACAAGCGATGAACCCTCAAACATACAAACCCTGGAATCCACCAGAGAAAACCTGGAATCCACTAGAAAAGAGAAAATCTCATTGAATAAAATTCAATTAATCAAAAGCTAACCCTAACACAATGAAAACAAAGAGTATTTATATTCCTAACAACTAACAAACCCTAGTCTAATAAAATATCTCAACTAAACAATTAATGCCCAAAATACCCTAACTAATCTGCGCATAAAACATAAAAACGAAAACTGGTTGTTTTCCTCCCGAGAACCGAGTAGGCGCCTGGTTGCTGGCGGGCGGGCGCTCAGTCCACTCCAGAAACCCACCCCTGAAAACACGAGGTAAGGGGGCGCCTGGTTGAGCCCGAGCAGGCGCTCGCTGTTCGGCCTGGCTAGTGGCTCCCATGCGCTGCTGCATTCAGACTTCGATCTCCTCCTACATCAAGTAGGAAGCTTAATGTATACGTAAATCTTACATTTAATGTTGGGATGCTTGGTCAATACCAAAGCAATCCGGTGAGCGAACATTAGGTTGCAGCCAAAAGAATTATGAGATAATTACAAAACACTAAAGAACTACGTGCCTATATATTTGAAATAGGATCATCTTGAGATTATTAGGTATTCTGATATTAGTTAAATTATATGGCTACATAAGTTTATTAAAGGACTGCAAGTTGTCAACAAGTGTCGAAAGACTACTTAAGGTTTATTGTGACTTTCAAGCAGCAGTCTTATAAACAACAAGAGTTTATCAAAGTCTAAGCATATAGACATTACGTTTCTTGTTGTGAAGGAAAATGAACAAATAGAAATGCAACTTGTAGGATCAAACTCCATATTAGCGGATCCATTTATGAAAGTGTTATCATCTTCAGTGTTTCACATGGGTGTAACAATCTTGATAACATTTAATATAGTGGGAGTTTGAGATGTGCTTTCAATAGTTGTTCTATTATTTTAAAGTTTTGATCTCATTTGGTTAAGTTGGACTAGTTGGAAGAATATGTTGATATTCATTATGATTCCATGCTACACATCTACATTTTTTATCTATGTCATTTAGTTTGATTTGTATAAGTGATTACTGTGGGTTTAGTTGCGAATCAATTACAACGACTGCCCCTTTAGTCCTTATACTTGGATGACTAATGGACGAAATTGTTATAGATGACAACAAGGTGCGCACATAAGGGTTGTCATTTGTGTTATATTTATGGTTTTAAAGGAAAGACTGTGTTTTGCAACCCAAGTGAGAGATTGTTAGAACATGGCTTGCATTACAAGTCACTTAGCTTTTCCATACATGAAATCATACCTATAATGTTAATATAAAGTGTCGTTAATAATAATATTGTGTAGAATTCATGGATGTAATATTACCTATTTTTTATGGGCAAAGTGGTAATTTGACATCACTAAGGTTGAAAGGGTGTAGTCCCTAAATGAGGTACCTATTGATTTCATATATAAAGGGTTCTCCATCAACCCTAGAAATCACTACATCATTCATTATTACTCTCTCAATAATTCTTGATTAAGTGTTAAAGAAGTCAAGAGGAAAATGTACAATCATTTAAAAGATCTTCATCCCCTTAATTCTTTTTCTTCTTCTTCTTCTTATTCTCCCTACAACATCAAGATGGATTCATCAGGTATACGCTTCCGCCTTCATCTTCTCCCTTCTCAAACTTATTTCAGAATTGAGTATGGCATTCAGAGTTAAGATTGTTCCAACAGAAGATCCTTTTTATCGATCTGGGGGAAGAATTTTACCGGTTTTTCTAATAGATCAATAGTTAAGATTGTATTGAGATTATGTACATGTACGACTCATATTTACGTTGTTAATCTCGAGAAGAAGGTGTGGCACCCGTTTTTACTTATGGTTGTCACAATGGAAAAGAACGGATGGACGTGTGGTGTATGGATGGCCAACGCCGGTTCCAGTTCGACTTTTATGTGAACCTTAACCGGCCCTTGGTTACACCGGATTCGGTTCCGTTGTCACAATCCGGTTTCGGTACGGTTCCGCGGTTCCATATTTTTTTTATCATACAATAATGAATAAACAACTTAAAAATTATTGCATAAGTGATTTTTTTTTTTTTTTTAAAAAAAAAAAGCTAAATCAACATTATATTGAAAAACAAACATAGAAAAAAATAAAATAAATGATAGTATATAAAAGAAAAAAAGGGACGGTACGCTTTAAATTTTATTAATTAAAGGAAAATTTACAATGAGGAGGACAACCAAATTTTTATTATTTTCATTCACTGAATTTGGCTAAAAAAATCAGTCAAAACATAACTTTTCTTCTCAACCTTCCATTAGTAACGGTTAATTATGATGAAACTGTTAGAAATCTAATGATTTTGATGGTTTTTTAACGGTTTTACTGATGGTTCAAACGGTTCCGGTTCACGGTTTGGTTGGGCGGTTCGGAACCGCCGGTTCACGGTTTTTTGGGGGGTTGAACCTTAACCGGCCCTTATCCAAAACGGTTCCGGTTCCGGTTCCCACGGTTCCAGTTTTCGTGGCGGTTCGTGGCGGTTACAGTTTTTTCGGTTCCGGTTCGACGGTTCCGGTCCGGTTTGGCCATCCCTAGTGTGGTGTCTTTTCCCAAAACATCAATAAAAAATTTGTGGAAGGAGCAATCACACTGTATAACGTTCGAACAAGCTCAATTAAAAATGTCTCAAATAATTTCAACCATAGTTATGCTCCCTCTTTTTTAAAACATATGCCTAAAAAAATTTAAATTTGTTTTTAATCAAGAGCATATTTGATTTATTTTAAGACATTCATTTTTGATAAATGTAATTGTTGGAAAAAGTGTGTTTTGAAGGAAATAATGAGTATTTTCTGAAATGAATTATTTGTCGAAATGACAAAATGTTTGTGGGTTTGTGAGGACATAAAGATTGATTATTCATTTGTCCAATTTGGTTAAGGGATGAGTAAGATATGAAGGCTCAAAGTAAGTGGGTTGGAATGGGGATAATGTGTTATCCCACATTGAAAAAAGATGTAAAAGTGGGTAAGTTTATATACTACTATGCTTTCCATAGTGGTATGAATGTGTGGCATAAAGGCTCTCTCTCGCGCACAGGTGCGCAGGGGGGGTGCAAATCAAGGGCCCGATTTGCCTACCGGCTACCGAACTCATGTGCGAGCGCGTCCTGCGGACACGAATGTAGCCCCGAAATGGGCTGCTCGCGCGAACCCACTTTTTGCTATTTTTTTTTGGACAAAAACAGTCCAGACCTTTGAGTTTCTCCATCAGTTCATCAGTTTTGGTGAACTGAAACACTTAGGATTCCGAATTAACTCTGTGTTAATTCCTCCTCCCTTCAGTTATCTTTGGATGCTATATTAACAAACCTACACCTCTAGTTTACACACACGAAATGTTTCACCACCAACAGTCCCTTGCAATTTTCTTTTGCTGCATATTGATAAATCCCTCTTTCCATTGCTCTCCTGCATTCTGCATTGGTGGTGATCAAAACCAAGCTCAGTATCAATTCGCCGGAAGTTCCCTTGTGCACTTACGTTCCGGTCCGCGCCGTTTTATCCTGGGAAGCAACCGTCCGACTGATCCTCAAGCACAATTCGGTGAGGGGACGAAATTTCTTTAAGGAGAGTGTGCTTCACACGACTCGGGCAAATTTCAGTATTGGGTTTTAATTTTCTGCTTGCTGTTTTAATTAGCTTATTTAAATTCTGCATCTGTTTTCTTTCGTATATTACCTGTTATTTCTTAAAGTTTGTCTAACAATCTTAAAGCAATTTCAATTCCAATCGAAGGATAACGGAAAAAAAAAAAAAAAAAAAAAACAGAACAGAAAACTGAAAATAAAACAGTAACTAATACCTTCTGGTTTTGTTTCAGAAATGACTAATGATTCGAGCACTGCTAACAAATCTGCAACTGGTTCGGGAAAGGATTCCGAGACTCCTCGTACAGAGGATACGCATCGTGTGGAAACCAATTCAAGGAATATGGTTGTTCCAACTGTTCCGGCTCATCATAGTGAGAAGCCGGAGAAATTTGTTGGCCAAGATTTCAAACGTTGGCAGCAAAAGATGCTCTTCTATTTGACTACCTTGAATTTAGCAAGGTTTCTCAAGGAAGATCCGCCTGTGTTGGGTGAAAACGAGGCTGATCCGCAAGCCGTAATCGCTCTTGATGCTTGGAAGCATTCTGAGTTTCTTTGCCGAAACTATGTGCTCAATGGGTTGTCGGATACACTTTACAATGTGTTTAGTGTGAAGAAGACGGCAAAGGAGTTATGGGAATCCTTGGAGCATAAGTACAAAGTTGATGATGCGGGTTCAAAGAAGTTTATTGTAGGCCGTTTCCTCGACTACAAGATGGTAGACTCTAAAACTGTTAGGAGTCAAGTGGAAGAGTTGCAAGTTATAATTCATGAAATTCTTGCCGAGGGAATGATGATGTGTGAGAACTTTCAAGTGGCTTCTATCATTGAAAAGTTGCCTCCCTCTTGGAAGGATTTTAAGAATTATTTAAAACATAAGCGAAAGACTATGGATGTGGAAGCGCTTGCTATTCGTCTCCGTATTGAAGAAGAGAATAGGGTTGCAGAAAAGAAGTTGAATCACCTTCTAGTGGCAAAAGCTAATGTGGTGGAGCATGGTGGTAGTAGCTCCAAGAATAAAGGGAAAACTAAAGTTGTGCCCGGAAAATGTTCTAGTTTGAAGGCTAAAGGAGGAATTTCGAAGAAGAAATTTGTTGGAACGTGCTATAATTGTGGCATTGCGGGCCACAAGTCCTCCGAGTGTAGAAAGCCTAAGAAGCAAGTTAATATGGTTGATGTTATGACAAATGAAGTTGCCGATATGACTTTGGTGGCGGTAATTTCCGAGGTGAATTTGGTGGGTTCAAACCCAAATCAATGGTGGATCGACACCGGGGCTACTCGACATGTTTGTTCCAACAAGGACATGTTTAGTACCTTTGAAGCTTTTGAAAGTGGAGAAACATTGTTTATGGGAAATTCGGCTACCTCCGAGGTGAAGGGTAAAGGGAATGTGGTGTTAAAAATGACTTCGGGAAAAGAGGTGACTCTTAGTAATGTGCTTTATGTTCCCGACATCCGCAAAAATCTAGTGTCCGGTTCTCTTTTGGTTAAGCACGGGTTTCGTGTTGTGTTTGAATCCGATATGGTGACATTGTCTAAGAGTGGAATGTTTGTAGGCAAAGGCTATGTGAGTTATGGTATGTTCAAGCTTAGTGGAATGGTTGTGAAAGCAAATGTAATGGCTAATAAGCCAAGTGGTATGGTTGCAAATGTAATGGCTAATAAGCCAAAAGTCAATGAAATGAATAATTCTTCTGCTTACTTGCTTGAGTCCTCTAATTTGTGGTATGGTAGTTAGGACATGTTAATTATGATACTATACGTAGATTAATTAACTTGAATTGCATACCAAAATGTAAAATAGACTACAAACATAAATGTGAAACTTGTGTTGAAGCAAAATTCACAAAACCCCCGTTCCATTCTATTGAAAGAAATAATGAACCACTTGATTTGGTTCACACGGATTTATGTGACTTCAAGTCAACACAGTCACGAGGGGGCAATAAGTATTTTATGACTTTTGTGGATGATAGTACAAAATTTTGTTATGTGTATCTTCTCAAAAGTAAAGATGAGGCAATAGAAAAATTTGTTCTCTATAAAAATGAAGTTGAAAATCAACTTAACCGGAAAATAAAAGTCATAAGAAGTGATCGTGGTGGTGAGTATGAATTTCCTTTTGAAGGTATTTGTGCTCAACATGGAATAAAACATGAAACAACACCACCTTATACACCACAATCCAATGGAGTTGCGGAACGGAAAAATCGGACTCTAAAGGACATGATGAATGCCATGTTAATTAGTTCGGGGCTACCGGATAACATGTGGGGTGAAGCCGCATTGTCGGCCAACTATGTGTTAAATAAAATGCCTCGAAAGAAAATAAATAAGAGCCCCTACGAAATGTGGCATGGAAGAGTGCCATCTTACCAATACTTGCGAGTGTGGGGGTGTCTTGCGAAGGTTGCAATTCCACCACCGAAAATGGTGAAAATTGGACCAAAAACTATTGATGGCATATTTATCGGGTATGCTCACAATAGTAGTGCTTATAGATTTCTTGTGCATAAATTTGAAATTGAAGATATACATGGAATCAAGGAATGCTTCTTTCTTTGAAAATGTGTTTCCATGTAAGAGAGACGGAGCAAGCTCGTCTAAAGAACACATGATTCAATAGAAGAAGAAGGAGATGAAGAAAATCATCATGATGGAAATGATGAAGAAGAGGTGGAACCTCGACGGAGCAAACGAGGTAGGGTAGAAAAATCTTTTGGCCCGGATTTTTTAACCTATATGCTTGAAGGTGAACCACAAAGTTACAAAGAGGCCGTGAACTCTTCGGAAGGACTTTTGTGGAAAGAGGCCATAAAAAGTGAGATTGATTCCATTTTACAAAATCACACTTGGGAGTTAGTGAATCTTCCTCCAGGAAGTAAACCACTAGGCTATAGGTGGATTTTTAAAAGGAAAATGAAGACGGACGGAACCATCGACAAGTATAAGGCAAGACTTGTAATTAAAGGTTACAAGCAAAAGGAAGGCCTTGATTACTTTGACACGTATTCTCCAGTTACGAGAATAACATCTATAAGGATGATACTTGCCATAGCTGCTTTGCGGAATCTTGAAGTACATCAAATGGATGTTAAAACAGCCTTTCTAAATGGAGAATTAGAAGAGGAGATTTACATGGAACAACCGGAAGGGTTTTCTGCGCTAGCGGGGCAAGAAAAGAAAGTGTGCAAGTTAATAAAGTCTTTATATGGCTTGAAACAAGCACCAAAACAGTGGCATCAAAAGTTTGATCAAGCTATGTTGGAAAGTTGATTTACAATAAATGAATGTGATAAATGTGTCTATGTTAAAAGTACAGAAAATGGCTACGTCATTTTGTGTCTTTATGTAGACGACATGCTTATCATAGGAAGTTGTGATAAGATGATAAAATCCATAAAGAATATGTTGAACTCAAAGTTTGACATGAAAGACATGGGTTTAGCTGATGTAATTCTTGGCGTGAAAATTTCTAGAATTTCAAATGGACTTGCTTTAAGCCAGTCACATTATGTGGATAAAATTCTTGAAAAATTCAGCAAGGATGATTTAGCTATAGCTAGAAACCCAATCGACATGAGTCAACATCTCTCAAAGAATAGAGGCGAACCAGTTTCTCAAGTTGAATACTCGAGAATCATTGGAAGTTTAATGTATTTGATGAGTTGTACAAGGCCAGATATTGCTTACACAGTTAGCAAACTGAGCAGATATACAAGCAATCCTGGAGCAGATCATTGGAGAAGTATAGTGAGAGTACTAAGGTACTTAAGACACACTCGAGAGTATGCATTACACAATACTAGACATCCAGCTGTGATTGAGGGATATAGTGATGCTAATTGGATATCCGATATAAAAGACTCAAGGTCTACGAGCGGATACGTGTTTACATTAGCAGGAGCAGCTATATCATGGAAATCTTCTAAGCAAACGGTTATAGCTAGATCCACAATGGAATCTGAGTTTATAGCGTTAGATAAATGTGGTGAAGAAGCCGAGTGGCTGCGCCAATTTGTAGAAGATATTCCAAGATGGACAAAGCCTGTGCCACCAATCTGTATACATTGCGATAGCCAATCAGCAATTGGAAGGGCACATAATCATTTGTATAATGGTAAGTCTAGACACATACATCGAAGACATAATACCATTAGACAACTACTTTCATCTGGTACAATTTCCATTGACTATGTTAAGTCAAAGGAAAATTTAGCGGATCCGTTAACCAAAGGGTTAAATAGAGAGTTAGTTGAAAGTTCAGCGAGGGGAATGGGACTTAAAGCCTCTTAAAAGTTAAACACAGTGGAAAACCCAATCTAGATGACTGGAGATCCCAAGAACTAGATTCAATGGGACAACCTATCTGTTAAAAGACTTGTCGCGTCACTGTGGGGGAACCAACCCCATGTCCATTCCTGTTAGTGACATCCCGAAAGGATGAGGATAAGCATTTGGCTTTTAATGATTCTTATGCGTCAAAAAATTCGAGCGGGGTAATACGGGTTACTTATAAGAATCACCTATGTGAGAGAGAAGTGGGGCCGCTTCGAGGAGAATTGCGTGAGGCTCAATTCTTAGACCCTCTCACAGAACCAGGCTTATGTTCAGGGCCATGAACGAACATAACTATGAGAATTGAAATGAGTTAGGACGTTCCTTGTGTCAAGCATATGATCGGCTACACAAAAAGCATAACGACTCAAGGACATCGCGTCTATCGACTTGCTAGTATAGTAAATATGCTTGTACGAGCGAAGATTCAATGGGCATTCCCACATCTATCGTATGCAAGTTTTCGTCTGCCGGACTTGATCACCATATTCCGCATTATTTCTTCATGTGGGGGATTGTTGGAAAAAGTGTGTTTTGAAGGAAATAATGAGTATTTTCTGAAATGAATTATTTGTCGAAATGACAAAATGTTTGTGGGTTTGTGTTCTACTCCATGAGGACATAAAGATTGATTATTCATTTGTCCAATTTGGTTAAGGGATGAGTAAGATATGAAGGCTCAAAGTAAGTGGGTTGGAATGGGGATAATGTGTTATCTCACATTGAAAAAAGATGTAAAAGTGGGTAAGTTTATATACTACTATGCTTTCCATAGTGGTATGAATGTGTGGCATAGAGGCTCTCTCTCGCGCACAGGTGCGCAGGGGGGGGGTGCAAATCAAGGGCCCGATTTGCCTACCGGCTACCGAACTCATGTGCGAGCGTGTCCTGCGGACACGAATGTAGCCCCGAAATGGGCTGCTCGCGCGAACCCACTTTTTGCTATTTTTTTTTGGACAAAAACAGTCCAAACCTTTGAGTTTCTCCATCAGTTCATCAGTTTTGGTGAACTGAAACACTTAGGATTCCGAATTAACTCTGTGTTAATTCCTCCTCCCTTCAGTTATCTTTGGATGCTATATTAACAAACCTACACCTCCAGTTTACACACACGAAATGTTCCACCACCAACAGTCCCTTGCAATTTTCTTTTGCTGCATATTGATAAATCCCTCTTTCCATTGCTCTCCTGCATTCTGCATTGGTGGTGATCAAAACCAAGCTCAGTATCAATTCGCCGGAAGTTCCCTTGTGGACTTACGTTCCGGTCCGCGCCGTTTTATCCTGGGAAGCAACCGTCCGACTGATCCTCAAGCACAATTCGGTGAGGGGACGAAATTGCTTTAAGGAGAGTGTGCTTCACACGACTCGGGCAAATTTCAGTATTGGGTTTTAATTTTCTGCTTGCTGTTTTAGCTTATTTAAATTCTGCATCTGTTTTCTTTCGTATATTACCTGTTATTTCTTAACGTTTGTCTAACAGTAATAACAGATTAAGTCTTGTCTATCCTACATAACATAAACCATCTTTTGTTATTTGAATTCTTGTAGCCGATATAGGAGAGTCAACTTTAGTGTCACATTTTTGCTTTTACACCATCTCTTAACAAATTTTATGTCATATAAATAAGTTAATTCTCAAAAGTTCAAATTAATTTTTTTCGAAACGCGATTAAATTATAGGAAAAAATTCTCAAAGTCCTCTAAACAAAACATTTTTTTAAAAAAGGACAGACAATTTCATTTATTTCGTTCTGGTCCACCAGATGAAAAGCTTATTTTCATTGAGTCCCCTGTTTTTTTTAATGAAATACTTTAATCCCGAAATTACCCCTCCACCTCCTTCACTCAAACACCCTCACACACACTTTCTCTCTCAACCCACTCTCTCTCTCTCTCTCTAAAACCCCCTTTCCATTCATCCATCTCACCCACTGGCGATCTCTCCGGCGACCTCTACAACTTCGACCTCCCAAATCTATCTCCTCCTTCGCTCCTTCATTCGGATCCCGCGCCGGTGCCCCCTCATACGTCCCCTCTCTCTATTCCGGCCAGACTTGGAGGGCGACGATGTCCGACAAATGTCCTCAATCGCCAGTCAGATCTGCATATTCCGACGAACATGTTAGTGGTTTACAACAGAAAGAACAAAATACTACAGAATAATAAATCGGAAAATTAAACTGGAAATACAGAAATAAAAATTGATCGTTGTTTGCACGATCCCAATGCTAGTCACTGTCTCCTTAAGACTTATTCGTCCCCTCACCACGTGTGCTTGAGTTCGATCGGAATGCTAGTGTCCCAGGATAGAACGTGCGGACCGGGGGCACTTTGCACCTAAGTTTCCCGGCGAGCAAAACTGTGCTTGAACAGTATCACCTTTGTATAATATGCAAGGAGGCCAAAAGAAAACTGGGAGCAATATGCAACAAAGAGAAATGGAGGAGGATCTTTTTCAGTGTGTTCCAAAATGGTTGTGAACTGTCCCTTTTGTAGCTACGAAAAAGCAAGAAATCAAAACTGATATTTTCCATTAACCCGAAATTAAACACAATTAATTTGGGTGATCAGTTTTTATTTTCTGTCACTTAATACGAAATTAAGACATCAATCCTTGACAGTTACACTCGCTTGAAATCAAAACTGCTCATTATTTTTTATTTACAAAATCAAAAATATGACAAAAGGTGGGTTGGTCCGACTAGGCCATTTCGGTGCTACATTCGTGTCCGCAGGACGCGCCCATGCACGAGTAAGCACCTCGCAAGCCAAATTGGAACTTGATTTGCACCCCCCTGCGCGCGAGAGAGAGCCTCTATGCTACTTAGTCTTGAACACTACTCTAGTGTCCAAGTCTATATACTAGCAATAAGTTAATTTCCCTTCCAATGTGGGATAACCACAATTTCACTTTCCAAACCACTAACTTTGAGCATTCATATCTCATTCATCCAATAACTATTTTGGACAAATTAATACTTGATTTCATTCTTCTCATGGAGTAAAACACAAACCCATAATCAATTTTGTCATTGGACAAAATTACCCTTATGGAAATTCCTTATAATTTCCTTCAAAACCACACTTTTTTCCAACAGAACATACCTTCAGATCTGTCACCATCATCGTCTCCGACCTTCTGCATGGTTTTTTTTTTTTTTTTTTTCAAATCTAGAATTAAAATGATATGATTTGGTGAACGACATAAACCGACTTGGATAAACGGAACCCAGATACTCTGGGCCCACATGCCTAACAGACCTATACCGGAAGGATCACTCACGGGAAGCCCATGTTTATAGGCCGACATCAATAAGGCCGAGCAGGCAGTCCTTGCCTAGGCCGAGTCTGAGAAGCCTAATCCCTAGCGGGCTTCTATGACAAGCCGAGTTAGATGACGGGCCGACTTACATCAGAAACCTCCCATTATCGTTGGGAAATCTCTTACAGAGTTATGTTACAACTCTGACACTGACGAATCCTTATCTAAACAAGGATATCTCTTATACCAGATAACATGATATCATTCATCCTTATCAGGAGTCTATCTTCAGGGAATGCGAGTCCTACATCAACACGGGCATCCTAGCTTCTTTAACAAGCTAGGATTCATTCACCCACGCCTATATAAACAGGTCCTCACACTAGGAGAAGGGTAATGAACTTTTGGCTCTAGTCTGGTCAATTGATTTTCTCTATTTCTAATCACCCATATCCTTATTCTTACACCGGAGGGCCATCGCCGGTGAAGCCCCGGTGTAGTTTACGTTTGATTCGTGTGTGCAGATCTGGCCATCAAGAACTGTCGCTGAGATTATCCGAACCGCGTGACGAAGGCTGATCCAA
The DNA here is from genome assembly GCA_026119855.1 of Campanula takesimana. NCBI lineage: Eukaryota > Viridiplantae > Streptophyta > Magnoliopsida > Asterales > Campanulaceae > Campanula > Campanula takesimana. The sequence continues at coordinate 186,458 of JAOWBW010000235.1, forward strand.
CCAGATTTTGGCGTCATCAGTTTGGTTCCATTGCCGGGAAGTCGATTGGTCAGTTCTTTAGTCAGATAATTCCAGACCATGGCCGGAGAATTGGTTGACGGGCAAGAAGCCACCCCTTCTAAAGAAACCACAAAGGATGCACCGCCCCCCGAAAACACAAACGCTGTTGTACAGAACCAAAGGCTCCCACCTACAGCACCCGCACAAGGGGGAGGAATGCATACCCGTTCAAAGGGGCCGGCCCCCAATGTTGTTAATCAATATGGGCGCCGCCGACGGACAGGATCCCGAAACAATGGAGCAGGACCATCACAGCCGCTGCCATTGGACAAGAGAACATTGCTTCAACAGAATGTTCACACACTCCAACAGCTGACCGACGCACAGCGGGCCCTGTTAGATCTTGACCCCCAAAATTCCTTGGCTAACCTACTCCAGCCGTCTGGAACGAGGGGGACAAATCTGGACGACAGAGTGAGCAGAAGGGAGCCCCTACAAAATCGTAGACGGGATGTGCCTCCCAGGAGCCGTGTAAGTCGCCAAGACGGACGGTTAGGAAGACTCAATCTAGATGGAGACATGAGAGACCATATTAATCGCCGCCGGGAAGAACAAGAAGATGAATCCCCTACAGTGGGAATTATAGAGGAAAGACGTCGTGGGGATGCCCGACGTCATTCACCTCTCAGACAGGATCCACCAAGGCGCACACCACCCCGGCACACTCCACCTTGCCGTACTCCTTCAAGGCATCGCCCCTAACCAAACCAAGGTGAAAGGAGACGCCGAGACCGAAGCATAGTCAGTTCCAGTCATACCTCGGCATTCAGCACAAGGGACATTGTCGACCTTAGAGAAAGGCACGACAACATTGAGATGATGAATCAGGGACACAAGAAACCCAATAATGACTACGATGCTATGCGCCCTTTCGCGCAGGGGATTAAGGATGCACCACCTAATCCACAGTTAAAGCTACCACATCTAGACAAATACTCAGGCAACGCCGATGCTCTGGATCACATCCAAGCCTTTGAGGCCACCATGGCCCTAGTGTCCAATCAGGACGACGTGCTGTGCAAGGCCTTTGCAAGCACCTTAACAAAGGCAGCTCGGTCCTGGCTCATGGACCTTGAGAAAAGCAGCATCAATTCCTTTGCCAAGTTGAAATCACAATTTTTGGAATATTTTGCTACCGCTGGTGTGAGGAAGAAAAGGTTGTCTGACCTAGCCAACATGGTCCAGAGAAAAAACGAGTCCACCCTGAGCTTCTACAACCGGTTTAGGGACCTTGCCGACTCAATAGAAGAACGCTTGACCGACAGGGAGATCATTGTATGCTTCACGAATGGTCACAGGTCAGAGCAGTTAACTTATGAACTGTCAGTCAGAGAGCCCCTCACAAAGGCCGAATTGTACCACGTTGCTTACGCCACGGCCATCGCCGAGGAGAACAAAAAACGTTATATGGTCATAAGGAACCGGAACGAGATCATGACAAGTCGCATAACGGAAACTCGTCCTAGGGGACCAACTGGGGAAACGGCAAAGGCAAGAACAGGACCAGGGGGACCGAGACATTCACCACATTCAATAAACCGATTTCTGAGATCATGAATCTGGTGGATCTCCCCAACCCCAAGCCTCTAAAAGACAACCCGAAATACCCGAGGGATACCACAAAGTATTGCTCCTATCACAGAGATAACGGCCACGACACCGAGAACTGTTTTGCTCTGAAGAAGATTCTGCAGAAATGGGCCGACCAAGGCAAGCTCAATCAGTTCATGACCAAGGATAATAAACGCCCAAGGGAAGAAGACAAAAACAATGACCAGGTCGACAGGCCATGTAACGCCCATCCTTAATCTCGTTAAATATTTGACTTATTTGTTAAATTCTTGACTTGCTTATTAAATTCTTGAATAGCATAATTATATGCTATTTTATTTGAGTTAATTATTTAACTACTTTAGAAAATTAAGGTGGTTAAATGTCAAAGTTAAAAGTTTAGGGGCCTTTTTATCAAAGTTAGAACTTGAGGGGCCTAGTGGCAATTCTTGGAAAGTTCCAAGTATAAATTGTGTTGTTTGCCTGAGAAAGAAAGGCAATTCATTTCTCTCAACTCTTCTCGTACGTTCTTTCTCTCTGTTTCATAATAAGGAGTTCAGTTTTACCCTATTCTCGACTCCTCGCGATTAATTATCTCTCTGTTCGTGATTCCGGTCCCGGATAAATATTCGTGGCATTGAATAGAGCGTTCCAGGCCGATCAGAAATTTATTTGGGTCAACTTGATTTTTGACTGGGTAAGCTATTGACTCCCCCTTACTTGTAATAACATGCATATATGTTATTCCCGCTACTTGTTCTTGTTAAAATTGTGTTTTGGGCAATTTTAGTGATACTTGGAAAATTGGGACGAAGGGAGTATTTCTACAGAGAACATAGAACATGAAGCTCAATACTAAATGGGTTTGTAAATATATTGAAAAATTATACTCCTATTCGTGAGACGGTAAAATAGTAACTCGATTTAAATATTATTAGGAAAATTGTATCATTATTTGTGGTACGGGGAAATGAATGGAAGTATCCCTAAATGTTTATAGTAGTATATTATAAAATTGTACTTATACTTTTGGGGACGGTGAAATATTAAATAGGAATAAAAGGAAATTGTCCTATTATTTATGGGACGGTAAAAGAAATGAATTGAGCTTGAAATAGAAGTTCTAAACTTGTTAGTATACTCCTGAGAATGTTAGGGAGTGTTAGAAAGTATACTCCTACGCTTGGGACGGAGAATTGTTAAGTTTGAACTCAGGGGAAAACTACCAAATTGTACCGCACGGTCGTGCGCCTTTATTTGACACGGTCATGCCAAATATCACCTTTAGGCAAATTTCCTCGACAGTGTTAGCACGGTCGTGCGCCTTTTATGGGCACGGTCATGCCGAAAATGAAGTTTGTGTAAAAACCTCTCGACCTTGATAGCACGGTCGTGCCATTTTTGCACGCGCGGTCGTACCAAGTGGAAATCCTGATTTTCCTTCTTGACTTGTTTCCTCCATAACTTTCTATAGGAGAGTCGAAATCAAGATCCGAAAGAAGCTGAATAAGCTAGACATAGAGAGCTATTCAAAGCACACTTTAATTACTTAATGTGTTTTGGGTGTTTGTCTAAGGCACCTAGATAGTAGTTTTGAGACATGGAATTGATTAAGTATAAGAATAAGAACTTGTAAGTATGAGTAGTATAGCTCATTTACTTAATTTGAACTCGAAGTATTCTTGGTCTAGGTTTAGAGTACTACCCTAGATGGCCTAGATGAGTGTTGTAGAACACTCTAGTACTGAAAAATAGTCCCTTTGTGAATAAATGAAATGTGGACTTGAATCATAATTAAACGATAACTTGAGTATAAGAGTATGAATGCTCTTATGTGTCTGGAAATCAACGTCTTGTGTACCTTAGGGTATAAAACAATGTTTTGAACTTGAACATCCTAAGAATAGGATTGAGAATTGGTAAGAGTAAAGTGTATAACTCTTATACATGATTGAATGTCCAAAGATTGGAATAAAATCTTGTAAAAGTCTTGACTGTCTTGATTGTCTTGAAAGTCTTGAATGTCCTAAGAAAAGGATTGGAAATTAGTACGTGAAAGATGTATAATTCATCTACCTAGCTTGAACTTGAAGTATAAGATAATTAACTCTTGTACATGTTTAACCATCCAAAGAAATGGATTGAGAACTTGGATATAAGATGATAAAGTCTTGTATATGTCCTGAATGTCTTGAATGTCTTAAGATGAGACAGTAACTTGAAATATAAGACAATAAAATCTTGTACATGACTTGAACATCCAAATAATTGGATTAAGACTTGAATATAAGATTATAAAATCTTGTACGTACCTTGACACCAATATATGTGTATGGTAATAAACTTGAAAGAGTCTTGAAGTGTATATGCAAATCTTGCATATATTTACTTGATAGAATGTGACTTCTTGATTGATTGGTACATGGTATGAATAACCAACGAATTGGGTTATGGAACTAGATAGAGAATGATTAACTCTACTACATAGTTGAACTTGATACGTGTATATTGGAAGTGCTATAAATAAGCACTAAAGTGTAAATGATTTAGTTTTTAATCGTGTATATACTCAATGAAGTATATAAAATATAAAGAAGATATCTTGTCTTGAAATGAGTTCCTAAAGAAAATAAGGACTAGTGTAATATGAAGATCATTCATATAATCGTGAATACTACGATTTAAATTAATAAGAATGATTATAGAACACAATATTTGTTAGAAAATGTATTCGATTATTAACGATACATATACGTGAAGTATGACTGTGTCTAGGTACAATGTGACCTATTCTACTATGTGTTTAGAGTATAATGTATTGAGCTCTACTTGATAGTAAGGGTATCGTGATAGACACTTTAATGTGTTAAACGTGATATGAATATGTACGTGCAAACTTGGCATGTGATAAAGTGATATACCCTACTACTTGACTGAAGTCTGTTATTACTGGACTCTTACTTGGATTGATCGTGCTACATGGACACCTTATGTGCCAGTGTTATCTTGGTTTGTATTCGCAATAATTGCGTATGGATACTTGTATTCTCGTGAGCACATGATACATGACTACATGGTGCATATTCTCGTGAGCACATGATACATGACTACATGGTGCATATTCTCGTGAGCACATGATACATGATTACATGGTGCATAAAGACTGGTCCACTATTATGGGACTTAGTTCTATTCTCGTAGTTCAAGTAAACATCTACTTGTGCATTCTTGGTGAGTCCAGCTGGTTCTCCTTGCTTGTTCGAAAATGTATAGGTTCACGCTTGTCGCGAGAGCTGGGGCTTAAGTGACAATCGGGTCCCTATGTATTTCCGCCTGACCCCTTACTACCGGCCATAGTAAGGGCATAGCTTCCTTGGTTGGAGCAATAAGCCTGACCTAAGTGAATGCTAACTCCTGTCTTGAACACCACGTGGATCTTGTTCTTGTGGATGACACTGGTTACCGGGTCTTCTTATATACTGCACAGCAGTTTCTTGTTCTTGTCCTTGGTTGTCCTCAGCTAGAAAAGCATCGACAACAAATGGTATTCTTGGGAGGAATAAGGAAGGATTCAGGTAAAAATGCGTGATAGGCCTATGTGCATCTTGGTGAGCTGGTCTAGCCTCTCACACTACTTGACTACTTGTTACCTGATCATTTCTCGAGCTTGATTACTTGTTGAGTTGGCTTAGCCTCTCCTATACTTGTTACTTGATGATACTTGATATATGATTACTTGAGTATCTACTTGTATTGCATGATAACATGACATATAGTTGCATGTTAATAGCTTACTGAGATTTATCTCACCCTTTATTTGTTTAATTGTTTCCCCCCCAGGAAAGCAGGGGATAGTACGCAGTGAGGCTCGACTTAGCTGGGAATTTACTCAGCAGGATATTCTTGTTCGAAGTTAGTGTCCTTTTATATTTTGGTAAGGACGATCTTGTATGAGTTAATTAACTCTGGGCTTGTATTGGGGTAGTATTTATTGTCCCTAGACAGTTCTTGATGCCAGCTTATTTGCTAGGCATGTCTTCCGCTGTATGTAACCTTGTTTGGTTTTAATTTTCTTGGTCTAGAACTCGTGTGAGCTATCTTAGCTCCCTACTCTTGAGTATATATATCCTGTCAGTTTTGTTTTTAACAGGTATTGTTCCTGTTTCCCGTTAGTTTCTTGTTTCTTGTTAGTTACGCGCACCAGGTTCGAGGTTCTATTAGGGAATCCCGGGACTTGGGGCGTGTCAGTGTGGTATCAGAGCTATGGTTTAGATCTTAGCCTGGATAGGGTCTATGGCCTAGGTTAGGTTAGTCTTGGGTGTGTTTTCGACGCCGAGTGCTTCGTTACTTGTTGTTATACCAGGCATAGGACTGGTGTTGATAGTGTTAATCCAATTGGATTAGATGGTTTGAGAATCGAGAGCGCGAGTCTTTAAAGACTTAGGCGTATCTATCTTGTCTTGTGGACATTGTTTCGTGCTATATATGCATGCTTGTCCTTATCTCGTGAATTGCGTGGAAGTGTATTCTCTAGTAAGAGACTACGTGTTGATATTGTTATTAGTAAGAGCTTGATAGAAGTGTGGGTGATAACACCCTATACGTTCTATGTTAATTTGGTCGTGTCACCGGTATGGGACATTGATGTGATACGTGTCATGACTTGACTTTCTATGTGTTAGGTCATTCTTGTTTACCACACTAGATGGTAAATATTACTATGCTAGTATGCTTGATTATATATGTGAGCATGATAGATGTATGCATAACCTTTATGTTCTACATTGAAAGTCTAGAAAGGGTTCTTGAGATTGTACTGGGTATTTAACCTATGTGATTGACAGTGGAGTTTCTACACCAAACTAGATGGATGTATCCATTCTTGATGAGAAACTGGGTTATCTTGAGTGGTTACAGTGCAAATACAGTGCTGACACCTGGATTAATGTTCTTGACCTCGATTGAGTTAAACGAGTTGAAGATTCAACTTGAGAATTTCTTGATAGAGGATATATCTACCTTGTAGTGGATGTCTGAAGTGAGTATCTGTGTTGACCTATAAGTGGAAACAACCAAGGTACGTGTGTTCTTGAGATTTCGTGGTCTTGTTAGAGATTCATGAATGAATTTCGAAGGCAGCTCCATTGTTAACTATTTGACACCGAGAGCTACATCTTTTGATGGATTGTCTTGATGGATTGATATACGTAAAGTCAGTTCTGAATATTGAAACGATGGATAACCACGACTTCAGTATCTGAGATTGCCTAGTGGATTTGACTAGTATTACAGTGATCTGGAGGATATGACCAGTCCTATTATTTCTAGTGGATATGTCAAGTTTCACCGATATAGTGGATTGACTAATCGAGTCTACTTGACTTTATGTGTTTTGATGTTATAATTGATACATCTAAATTGCATAGAATATTTGTGAGTATCTGTGCATAGTCGTGATGTTCTTGAGTTCTACTTGTTGATTATATATGTTATAATCTTGATCTAGTAAAATTCGAGGACGAATTTTCTTTAAGGTGGGGAGGGTGTAACGCCCATCCTTAATCTCGTTAAATATTTGACTTATTTGTTAAATTCTTGACTTGCTTGTTAAATTCTTGAATAGCATAATTATATGCTATTTTATTTGAGTTAATTATTTAACTACTTTAGAAAATTAAGGTGGTTAAATGTCAAAGTTAAAAGTTTAGGGGCCTTTTTTGTCAAAGTTAGAACTTGAGGGGCCTAGTGGCAATTCTTGGAAAGTTCCAAGTATAAATTGTGTTGTTTGCCTGAGAAAGAAAGGCAATTCATTTCTCTCAATTCTTCTCGTACGTTCTTTCTCTATGTTTCATAATAGGGAGTTCAGTTTTACCCTATTCTCGACTCCTCGCGATTAATTATCCCTCTGTTCGTGATTCCGGTCCCGGATAAATATTCGTGGCATTGAATAGAGCGTTCCAGGCCGATCAGAAATTTATTTGGGTCAACTTGATTTTTGACTAGGTAAGCTATTGACTCCCCTTACTTGTAATAACATGCATATATGTTATTCCCGCTACTTGTTCTTGTTAAAATTATGTTTTGGGCAATTTTAGTGATACTTGGAAAATTGGGACGAAGGGAGTATTTCTACAGAGAACATAGAACATGAAGCTCAATACTAAATGGGTTTGTAAATATATTGAAAAATTATACTCCTATTCGTGAGACGGTAAAATAGTAACTCGATTTAAATATTATTAGGAAAATTGTATCATTATTTGTGGTACGGGGAAATGAATGGAAGTATCCCTAAATGTTTATAATAGTATATTATAAAATTGTACTTATACTTTTGGGGACGGTGAAATATTAAATAGGAATAAAAGGAAATTGTCCTATTATTTATGGGACGGTAAAAGAAATGAATTGAGCTTGAAATAGGAGTTCTAAACTTGTTAGTATACTCCTGAGAATGTTAGGGAGTGTTAGAAAGTATACTCCTACGCTTGGGACGGAGAATTGTTAAGTTTGAACTCAGGGGAAAACTACCAAATTGTACCGCACAGTCGTGCGCCTTTATTTGGCACGGTCATGCCAAATATCACCTTTAGGCAAATTTCCTCGACAGTGTTAGCACGGTCGTGCGCCTTTTATGGGCACGGTCGTGCCGAAAATGAAGTTTGTGTAAAAACCTCTCGACCTTGATAGCACGGTCGTGCCATTTTTGCACGCGTGGTCGTGCCAAGTGGAAATCCTGATTTTCCTTCTTGACTTGTTTCCTCCATAACTTTCTATAGGAGAGTCGAAATCAAGATCAGAAAGAAGCTGAATAAGCTAGACATAGAGAGCTATTCAAAGCACACTTTAGTTACTTAATATGTTTTGGGTGTTTGTCTAAGGCACCTAGATAGGTGTTTTGAGACATGAAATTGATTAAGTATAAGAATAAGAACTTGTAAGTATGAGTAGTATAGCTCATTTACTTAATTTGAACTCGAAGTATTCTTGGTCTAGGTTTAGGGTACTACCCTAGATGGCCTAGATGAGTGTTGTAGAACACTCTAGTACTGAAAAATAGTCCCTTTGTGAATAAATGAAATGTGGACTTGAATCATAATTAAACGATAACTTGAGTATAAGAGTATGAATGCTCTTATGTGTCTGGAAATCAACGTCTTGTGTACCTTAGGGGTATAAAACAATGTTTTGAACTTGAACATCCTAAGAATAGGATTGAGAATTGGTAAGAGTAAAGTGTATAACTCTTATACATGATTGAATGTCCAAAGATTGGAATAAAATCTTGTAAAAGTCTTGACTGTCTTGATTGTCTTGAAAGTCTTGAATGTCCTAAGAAAAGGATTGGAAATTAGTACGTGAAAGATGTATAATTCATCTACCTAGCTTGAACTTGAAGTATAAGATAATTAACTCTTGTACATGTTTAACCATCCAAAGAAATGGATTGAGAACTTGGATATAAGATGATAAAGTCTTGTATATGTCCTGAATGTCTTGAATGTCTTAAGATGAGACAGTAACTTGAAATATAAGACAATAAAATCTTGTACATGACTTGAACATCCAAATAATTGGATTAAGACTTGAATATAAGATTATAAAATCTTGTACGTACCTTGACACCAATATATGTGTATGGTAATAAACTTGAAAGAGTCTTGAAGTGTATATGCAAATCTTGCATATATTTACTTGATAGAATGTGACTTCTTGATTGATTGGTACATGGTATGAATAACCAACGAATTGGGTTATGGAACTAGATAGAGAATGATTAACTCTACTACATAGTTGAACTTGATACGTGTATATTGGAAGTGCTATAAATAAGCACTAAAGTGTAAATGATTTAGTTTTTAATCGTGTATATACTCAATGAAGTATATAAAATATAAAGAAGATATCTTGTCTTGAAATGAGTTCCTAAAGAAAATAAGGACTAGTGTAATATGAAGATCATTCATATAATCGTGAATACTACGATTTAAATTAATAAGAATGATTATAGAACACAATATTTGTTAGAAAATGTATTCGATTATTAACGATACATATACGTGAAGTATGACTGTGTCTAGGTACAATGTGACCTATTCTACTACGTGTTTAGAGTATAATGTATTGAGCTCTACTTGATAGTAAGGGTATCGTGATAGACACTTTAATGTGTTAAACGTGATATGAATATGTACGTGCAAACTTGGCATGTGACAAAGTGATATACCCTACTACTTGACTGAAGTCTGTTATTAATGGACTCTTACTTGGATTGATCGTGTTACATGGACACCTTATGTGCCAGTGTTATCTTGGTTTGTATTCGTAATAATTGCGTATGGATACTTGTATTCTCGTGAGCACATGATACATGACTACATGGTGCATATTCTCGTGAGCACATGATACATGATTACATGGTGCATAAAGACTGGTCCACTATTATGGGACTTAGTTCTATTCTCGTAGTTCAAGTAAACATCTACTTGTGCATTCTTGGTGAGTCCAGCTGGTTCTCCTTGCTTGTTCGAAAATATATAGGTTCACGCTTGTCGCGAGAGCTGGGGCTTAAGTGACAATCGGGTCCCTATGTATTTCCGCCTGACCCCTTACTACCGGCCATAGTAAGGGCATAGCTTCCTTGGTTGGAGCAATAAGCCTGACCTAAGTGAATGCTAACTCCTGTCTTGAACACCACGTGGATCTTGTTCTTGTGGATGACACTGGTTACCAGGTCTTCTTATATACTGCACAGCAGTTTCTTGTTCTTGTTCTTGGTTGTCCTCAGCTAGAAAAGCATCGACAACAAATGGTATTCTTGGGAGGAATAAGGAAGGATTCAGGTAAAAATGCGTGATAGGCCTATGTGCATCTTGGTGAGCTGGTCTAGCCTCTCACACTACTTGACTACTTGTTACCTGATCATTTCTCGAGCTTGATTACTTGTTGAGTTGGCTTAGCCTCTCCTATACTTGTTACTTGATGATACTTGATATATGATTACTTGAGTATCTACTTGTATTGCATGATAACATGACATAAAGTTGCATGTTAATAGCTTACTGAGATTTATCTCACCCTTTATTTGTTTAATTGTTTCCCCCCCCCCAGGAAAGCAGGGGATAGTACGCAGTGAGGCTCGACTTAGCTGGGAATTTACTCAGCAGGATATTCTTGTTCGAAGTTAGTGTCCTTTTATATTTTGGTAAGGACGATCTTGTATGAGTTAATTAAACTCTGGGCTTGTATTGGGGTAGTATTTGTTGTCCCTAGACAGTTCTTGATGCCAGCTTATTTGCTAGGCATGTCTTCCGCTGCATGTAACCTTGTTTGGTTTTAATTTTCTTGGTCTAGAACTCGTGTGAGCTATCTTAGCTCCCTACTCTTGAGTATATATATCATGTCAGTTTTGTTTTTAACAGGTATTGTTCCTGTTTCCCGTTAGTTTCTTGTTTCTTGTTAGTTACGCGCACCAGGTTCGAGGTTCTATTAGGGAATCCCGGGACTTGGGGCGTGTCAGGCCACCTCGGGCTAGGTTGATAGGCGTGATCAGAGAGGAAATTCCATCAAACAAGAAACTCAAGGAGCAGATTTACGAGCTAAGTAAAGTCTTCCACATCCCTCCCTGGATCCATGAGAGGGAGGAAGTGATCAGTTTTTCTCCGAATGAGTTGGCGGGAAACCGTGCAATGAGAGAACAACCATTGGTCATCACAGGCCGCATTGATAATTGCGAGTCAGACATGCTCCTCATAGACTCCGGAGCGGCCAAGGATGTGCTATACTATCGCACCTTTAAAGAGATGGAACTTCCTGATACAATGCTGACCCCATATAATGGAAGGCTAGAAGGGTTCACTAATCATAAGGCCGATGCCAAAGGAACCGTCGACTCACTCTTGGAAGTCGGCACTCATCCCTACAAAACCTCGGCCACGGTCACCTTCATAGTCATGGATCTAGACAGTGATTACCATGCTATCCTAGGTGCACCCAGTCAAGGAAAGTTGGGTCTGGTTGCCTCCCTCCCCCACCAAAGGGTGAAGTTCCCCACCCCGGCTGGAATTGGGTGCGTCCCAGGATCGCCTAGAGATTTTTTGGAACATGTGATGAAGTCCAGGAAAGCAAAGGCCAAGATGGAGATTGATACCCCAGATAAAAGAATCACGGTTTCAAAATCAACCACGGTTACAACCTCGACGCCACATATCGGTGTTATATTGGCGACTGTTGAAAATGAACCTGAAGAGTGGGTTATTCTTGACAACGACGTCCCAACAACGGCCGAGGTTACTTACGGCTTACACGGCTTCGGCTGCATCTCGATGAACACAGCTTCGGACGAGCCGAGTAACTTGGCTCTAGCCATCGTCCCAAGCTCGGGGGCCACACAGCCGACTGACATGGAAACCGAGATCGAGAAATTGTTAGACTTGGAAAACCTAAGTTTGGAAGGGGAGGACAAGGAGAAGGTCAAGCAGATCATTGTCGAGACCCTAGAGTTCAGAGATGGACCCGAACTTAAACCTGTGGATCAGTTAGACGAGGTCGTCACAACCCAGACTATCCAGATCAGAAGGTAAAGATTGGGAAGCAACTCTCCCAACAAGAACGAGAAGAGCTCATCTCCCTACTTCAAAACAATTTGGACGTATTTGCCTGGAAAGTAGATGACATGGTGGGAGTAAAGGAAGCTGTCGCTCTCCACAAACTGGAAGTCGACAGGTTCTTCAAACCGGTCAAGTAGACAAGACGAGTCTTCTCTACCGACAAGGAAAAAACAATTGAGACCGAGGTCGACAAACTCCTCAAAGCCGGCATCATAAGAGAGGCAACATACCCCGAGTGGCTTGCAAACTTCGTCATGGTAAAGAAGCACAATGGCAAATGGAGGATGTGCGTGGACTTTACGGACCTAAACAAGGCCTGTCCCAAAGATAGCTATCCCCTCCCCAGGATTGACAAGCTCGTAGACTCCATTGCCGGCCATGAAACCCTCAGTTTCTTGGACGCCTACTCTGGCTATCATCAAGTCAAAATTTCCGAGGACGACATAGAAAGGACGGCTTTTCAAGCTGCAGGCGGCATATACTGCTACGTCATGATGCATTTCGGCCTAAAGAATGCAGGAGCCACGTATCAGAGGATGGTGAACAAGGTCTTCAAATCTCAGATAGGCCGGAATATGGAGGCCTACATTGATGACATGGTGATCAAGACCAAGATCGGCAGCCATATACCAGATCTGAAAGAGACCATTGACAACTTAAAAGCTAACGATATGAAGCTCAACCCTAGCAAGTGCGTCTTCGGGGTTACCGCGGGTAAGTTTCTAGGTTTCATGGTTTCTCAGCGAGGCATCGAGGCTAATCCGGAAAAGATCCAAGCCTTGATTGATATGAGGGAGCCGACTTGTATCAAAGAAGTTCAAAGGTTGAACGGGAGAGTAGCAGCACTCGGTAGGTTTATCGCTAAATCGGCAGAAAAATCCCTCCCCTTTTTCAAAGCCTTGAAGGGAACAAAGGATTTTGCTTGGACGCCAGAGTGCTCGACCTCGTTCCAGCAACTGAAAGACTACCTCGGCTCTACACCCCTGCTTAGCAGCCCGGTCATGGGTGAGACATTGTACGTCTTCTTAGCAGCAACCGACCGAGCCGTAGCAGCCGTGCTAGTCAGAGAAGAAAGCGGTATCCAGAAGCCGATCTACTACGTCAGCAAGGCACTGTCAGATACCGAGAGCCGGTACTTCAATGCCGAAAAAATTGCTTATGCCTTGGTAATTGCGGCCAGAAAACTACGAGCCTACTTCTCGGCTCATCCCATCTCGGTCTATACCAATGATCCTCTTAGAAAAATACTTCATAAGATGGACAGCTCAGGACACCTACTTAACTGGTCGATCGAACTGACCGAATTCGACATAACTTACAAGCCGAGGAAGACTCTTCTGGCCCAACCTCTTGCCGACTTCTTGGTCGAGACCGCCTTCACAAATGAACATACACCAACCACCCGAAAAAGGAAGTTCCCTATGGACAGAGAGCCCTTGGAAGAGTTACCACCCAACTGTTGGGTCCTATACACCGATGGGTCAACTACCCAAGGTAGAAGCGGCGCCGGAGTCTACTTGACTAGCCCTGCCGGCGAGCATGTTGCACGTGATTTTATCAGGTTCAAGTTCCCCGCCTCAAATAATCAAGCTGAATATGAAGCCCTAATCCTGGGACTAGAAAGAGCCAAGTTCTTTGGTGCAATGAGATTGGTAGCATACAGCGACTCCCAATTGGTGGTGAATCAAGTTAAAGGGGAATACAACACCGAAAACCACATGCTGACCAAGTACAAAGATCTCATCCTAAACCTGACCAAGAGCTTTAAATTCTGGGATATACGGAAAGTAGGTAGAGAATACAACCTAGAAGCCGACATGCTTTCAAAGATGGAAACGGCTGAAGACTCGGATCCCTTGATCATCTACACCGACCAGCCTGCTTATGAAAGACTGGAGATTTTGCTCTTAGATGATGAGGAAAGGACATGGATCGATGACTACAAGGACTACTTGGAGAAGAGAAAGCTTCCTGAGGACGAGTTAGAGGCCAAATCGATCAAAAAGAAGACGGCAAGATACATAGTCTGGAATGGCATCCTGTACAGGAGGTCATTCTCTAGACCTCTCCTTAGATGTATTGCGCCAAAAAGCACCGAGAAACTCCTCGCCGAGGTACATGGGGGAGTTTGTGGGGGACACCCGGGGGCCAGAACCCTTGCCGACAAGATCATCACACTTGGCTACTATTGGCCCAATATAAGGGAGGATGCCCAAGCCTATGTAAAGAAATGTGATAAATATCAACGCTACTCCGACTTACCCAAAGTACCTGCCGTAGAACAAAGCTTGATCATACCGACATGGCCATTCGACATGTGGGGAGTCGACATCATTGGACCATTCCCATTAGCCAAAGGGAGCAACAAATATGTAATTGTGGCAGTCGATTACTTCACCAAGTGGGTAGAGGCGAAACCACTAGCAAAGATCACTGAAGAAAACGCCATCAACTTTATCCATGATTACATATGGTGTCGGTTTGGCGTGCCACACACTATAGTGACAGATAATGGCCTACAATTCTCTGATGCCTTCACCGAGGAGATGAATAGGTTGGGAGTCAAGCACAAGAAGTCGTCAGTCAGCCATCCTCAAGGCAATGGACAAGCCGAAGCCGCCAACAAACTTGTCTTAAGAGCACTCACCAAGAATTTAGAAGGCAGTCAAGGAAAGTGGCTGGACGAACTCCCCTAGCTTTATGGGCTGTCTGTACAACCACTCGGGGGCCAACTGGGGAGACACCCTTTGCTATGACTTACGGTTCAGAAGCAATGGCACCAGCCGAGATGGCCTTGCCGACTTTCAGAGTAACCAACTATGACGAGGTCGTTAATGAATACAACCGACTACTGGACCTAGACCTAGTCGACGAAAAAAGGCTAACTGCCCAACTCAGAATGATCAATTACAAGCAAAGAACCAAGGCCTACCATGACAGCAAAGTGAAAAAGAGAACCTTTGAAGTCGGTGACTGGGTACTCAGAAAAATTGAGTCGACACACTTGAAGGCACAACAGAATAAGCTCTCGCCAAACTGGGAAGGCCCTTACATCATCACCCACATTATACGGGAAGGGACTTACATGCTCAAAACTCCGGAAGGAAAAGAGCTTAAACACCCATGGCATTCCGAGCACTTGAGAAAGTACTATCAGTAACACCTCGGTTAGCTATTTATTCTTTTTATCAGATTTTGGTCCTAGATTCTATAGTTGATATCCAGTTGTGTCTTAGTTTGTTTCCATCAATAAAATTTCATTTATTTTATTTACATCAAGCTTTGATTATACTGCATAACACGGTCTTAGCATTATTTTACAATGCCGAGATTACCTAACGAAGTCGACGAGCACACTTAAAGCATGACTTCTAAAGCCTAGTTTCAATAGCTAGCACCCTAACGAAGTCGACGAGTACACTTAAAGCATGACTTCTAAAGCCTAGTTTCAATAGCTAGCACCCTAACAAAGTTGACGAGCACACTTATGCATAACTTCTAAAGCCTAGTTCTAACAACCAGCACATAAGACGACTTGAGTTGGTCCTAACGGCCAGACTCAATGTATCAAAACCGGGCACTAGATGTTCGTCAGAGCTCAACGGTAGACCACCTCGGCCCGAACATATAAGCCTATTATGGCTTTCCATAATGGTGAGCGACCACGGCCTGTGTCGCAACCTAATTGGCACATCTCATGACAGTGTCGACGTCTCAACCCGAGATAAAATAGCCTGATCAAATGATGAGATAACACCTGACTACCTAACGGTTGAGAGAACGGGTTTACACCTCGCACCGAGGTAAACAAATCCTTACAAAAGAAAAGTGTTTGCGCCCCCCAGACCACGCTGGCCCCGGCGTACAGATACTAAACAAAAAACAAATTGTTTCAAGCCGAACCGGCTTACAGCGACAAAACAAACAATGTATCAAGAGACCCCACCTGCCTAAGCACCTCCAAAAACAAATAATGAGTATCACGGAGTCTGCTGCTCCTCATCACCTTCCTCTTCTTCCTCTTCGTCCGAGCCCAGCTCTTCCTGAAAACGCTCCACCAGAGCATGAAAGTTGTTGGGATCAACAGGAGGAACGTTCCAGATCGGCCTTCCTTCAGCCTCGTCCTGCTGAGCAATCAACTTAAGGGTATTATCAGAATAAGGGATCAGAGAATGTGCTGCACGGGCTTCTACACCGTAAGCGTCATTCAGTAAGAGACGGGCCCACTTCTCAACGGGAACGTTCACTTCGGGATCTATCTGGAATTGGCGAGCTGCGTGTGTATAGCTGTCAACATATGTGGACTTAACTTGATCATCAATAATCGATGGCATAACGGTGTGTTGAAAGTTCATTACAGCAGCCTTCTCCTTCGCCGGAATGCTCTCCTCCAGCTGCTGGAACTTGATCTCCACCTCCTCCTTCTCCCTAGCCAGAAGAACAGTGTTCTCTCTTTCTCTCTCAAGCTCATCCCGAAGTGACTTAGCCTCCTCTTCGAACCGACTAGCAGCTGCCTTCAGTTTCTCTACCTCGGCCTCGGCATCCTTAACAGCTTTAACCCTCTCGGCATGAGCCAGTTTGGCACTCTCGCGGGCTCTATTGACCAACTCCACGGTTTGGCCTAGCTTTACTTGAGCACGGGATGCCCTACCTTCCAGGTCAGCCATCTTCTTGCCCACTCCGGCCCATTGCGCCGCCTCATGCTTGGCAAGCGTGGCAAGCTGAACGAGAAAATTGAAATCAATTGCGAGAATGGAGATCAATCAATAAATAAACAAGTTAATACAATTACCTCGGCAATGATGAGCCCCTTGCGTTCTGCCATATGGGCATACGTAGGCGGCATGGAATCCAAACCCCGCAGAAGATCGGCATCAAAAGCTCGCTCCAGAATTGGACGGCCAAGTCTCAGCATAGGACCTTGCCGGGCAGTAACATCCAGGCTCTTCAAGGGACGAACGTCTGAAAAATCCGCTATTAAAGCATCAATCTCCTCTGAGGAAAACGGAAACGGGGTGTCAGTGGGTAGAACAGTGGAGGAAGGCCTTTTGGGAGAGGGCTCCTCTGACAAGTCAGCACCGCCGTCCCTAGCCCTTTTCTCACCGAGGTGATCACCGCCGTCCGCTTCCCCTGCCTCTTCAAAAACGACGTCCTCGGTCTGGTCCGGCATGGAAGTACCTGCTGCGGCCGCGGCGTCGCCTGCCGGTACAATATATCGTTCCCCAGCAGCAACATCAACGGTGGGCAGAGGACCAGCATCTTTGACAGACAAAGCCTCCTGCCGAACGCCCAAGTCGGCATGCCTCCTTGTGCGGCCAGAAGTTTTTGACTTCAATCTCCTCCTGTTCAGAAGTCTGTTGGGATCAGATGAGTACGCTTCCGCCAGCTCCCTCTCCTCTTCCATGGTCAAATCTACAAGAAAAGAATGGGAGCAAGATTATAAGACGAGGACTAAATGATAAATCAATGTTAGAAAAAAGGGTTAGAAAGCATACATCCTACAACTTCCCTAACTTTCAAGCACAGCTCGTCTTGAATCTGACACACCCCACAGTCCCGATAAAAAAAAAAGTTGGGATGAACAACCCAATCAGGAAATCGGCTACCCCTATTAACAGTCACCATCTTCTCAACGCCAGCCCACGGCCCCGGCATCACACCAACCTGGACGTAATAGCCATGATTGGTCTCTAATGCTGACCATTCCAGCTGCTGAACTGAAGCAAACTCAGTTAACTGTTGGACTAAAGCGTCACTCCAGGGAGCTTTGTAGCAAGATTCTGGCGCCACAGGGGTCTGGTTTGGAAAGGGGAATTCCTAGCCAAAACGGCTCTCGACTTTAATGACATGTTTATTCCAGCCTGACACCTTACTCACCGAGCTCGAAATAGGAGCGATAATCTTGGGGCGCCTCTGCCTACTCCTCAGAGTTAGGACCTGAGTGGTCTCATTAAAGCTACCCTCAAAGAATTGGTAGAAGGCCCAAGGACACGGTTCGAAGCACAAGCTACGGCAGAGAACTATGAAAGAGGTTAGATATCTAACGGCATTAGCACCTAGCATAGCCGGAACAGCCTGCCAGTCCTCCAGGAATTCACAAATAAAGGGATCAAGGGGTAGGCGTAGTCCTAACTCAAACTGCTTAAAAAAGAAGGCCACCTCAGTAGGGTTCAGGTAAAAGGCTGCCCTTTCCTCATTAGTGGTCTGGGCGGAAGCACGCTGATACACTAAGTCATAATCCTCACGAGAGATCCTGTAGCTATCATTTAAATAAGTTATCATCTCGGCCCCGGCCTTGGGTTGTTTTGATTTGGAAGGGCCCGCAGTATCCCCCATACGGCCAAGGTTTCTACGGCCTCGACCTCGGCCCCCCTCGCGAACATCGTCTCGGAATTGATCAACTATTCTGGCAGAAGTGCTCTCCCCCGACATAGCTGCAGAGGAAAGAGGGAGGTTAACATCAGAAATCAAGATATGAGCTGTATTTACCCCCCTCTCCCCATTCATTGAAGCCGGGGGGAGCACCCCGTCTTCAGACAGTATATAATGGGAGGCGATGTGGGTCAGAAGGTCAGGCAAAGATGAAACAATCATTAGGTTGGGATTCATCACTCCTAAACGATCGAAGCGACGACTGTTAACCGGCGATTCCACAATTCCGGCGAACGCCCGATGCGCTTCAAGAAAATCTCTAATTTCACTTAAAGGCACTAAAAACCAAGGGCCGTCGAGCCTCCGATAAATCCTACGGTTGTTTATGTGAATGCCCAAGCGAGCCGGCAGAAAGTCATCAATAGACAATCCCGCACCGGAATAGCGTGAGGCAAGAATTATCGGAGCAAAAGGGGAGCAGCAAAGAGAAATAGAAAGACGAAAGAGACAGTGGGATACCTGGTTAGATGCTTCCGGCAAGAAAGGGGCGAAATGTGAGCGAAAAAGGGAAGAAAGTCTGAATCGCCGGTGAGCGCCAACCGAAATCGAACAGTGTCTCCGGATCGCCGGCTGGTTGTCTGGTGGATAAACCCTAGAGTGAGAGTTTTGACGGTTCGAGTAAAAGGTAAAAAGGGGGTTTAGGGATTTCAATCGTTTGAAATTCGTGGGTCAATTAATGGTCCGAGAAATTGACTCCCGCTCGCCCAAAATCTCGCGAAAATCCCGTGACAAATAGCAGATTATACACGTCACCACACTAAACCATCATTGCCTACAATTAAGGCTAGTGGTTATCTCATAAAGTAAACGTCTTGTCACTCACTCTCCGCTGTCCAAAGTCAGTGACATCACCATTTCATGACATCATGAATCTGGGGAATGGTGAATGGCTGAGAGGTTGCCAGCATAAGACCGACGTGAGCACAGTGACACCCCGGCTTTAATCAAGACCAGACCAAAACTTGGGAAGGCTATTAACAAGGGTATCTCACACCGATTTAACCAAGTGGTTGGCATTTGTTGAAGATCGACATCTAGAGTCGAGTTGTTAATACAGACTTGAAACAAGAGGTGCAATAAGCCAAAAATCATCAAAGCTTCACATAAACAAATATTCTGGAAATTCTGGAAGAAGCAAAGGCTAAGAATGCAAAAGCTGGTTTTCATTGATATAGATATACAAGAAAAGACCCCCACAATAAGGTCGGGGGATTGACCTTTACAAAATCAAAAGAAAAGCTATAAGATCAGGCTAGGTTCAAGACTCATGAAAAATCGCAGTCTTGATCTTGTTCTTCAGTGCCTTCTTCCCACTCGTCATCTCCATCGTACCCATATTCATCAATGATGATGGGTTCGGGGTCATCATCCTCATCATCATCATCATCCTCGTCCTCATCCTCTGACTCTTCTGCACTAGAGTCATCGGAAAATTCATCGACAGGGGCCGGCTCCGAGTATTCGCCATTACTATCGGACGGAGTTTCTTCCGCCGGAAAAGATGAACGTTTCTTAGGTGGAAACATGGAGTCGTCGCTGCTCCAAGAATCATCGTTCTCAGTTCGATTTTCTGATTCAGTACTAACCTCTTCTGGGAAGGCATCGTCATAAACCCTTTTGGGAGCCATGAGAAGATTTCTTGAAGGTTTTCAGAGAAGGAATAAATTTGGAGGAAAGGGATATCAAGAAGCAGCCCTTATATAACCCCAGAATATGAGGGGGTGTAAGACTCACTTTGGTAATGAGGAAGGCACAATTAATGTATACCACTCTCCAAGAGGAGTAATGATTTCTCCTGCAATAAATTATGATGAGGTCAGCATATCCAAGTAAGGATTTTGGCGGCTGGCTACCAAATCAACAATAAATGCAGCACAGAGCTAGTACAAGGGGCACAGTTCCTACTCGGCATGCCGAGATAGAAACTCGGGGGCCACTGAACGACATAAACCGACTTGGCTAAACGGAACCCAGATACTCTAGGCCCACATGCCTAACAGACCTATACCGGAAGGCCCACTCACGGGAAGCCCATGTTTATAGGCCGACATCAGTAAGGCCGAGCAGGCAGTCCTTGCCTAGGCCGAGTCCGAGAAGCCTAATCCTTAGCCGACCTCTATGACAAGACGAGTTAGATGACGGGCCGACTTACATCAGAAACCTCCCATTATCGTTGGGAAACCTCTTACAGAGTTATGTTACAACTCTAACACTGACGAATCATTATCTAAACAAGGATATCTCTTATACCAGATAACAGGATATCATCCATCCTTATCAGGAGTCTATCTCCAGGGAATGTGAGTCCTACATCAACACGGGCATCCTAGCTTCTTTAACAAGCTAGGATTCTTTCACCCACGCCTATATAAACAGGTCCTCACACCAGGAGAAGGGTAATGAACTTTTGGCTCTAGTCTGGTCAATTGATTTTCTCTATTTCTAATCACCCATATCATTATTCTTACACCGGAGGGCCTTCGCCGGTGAAGCCCCGGTGTAGTTTACGTTTGATTCGTGTGTGCAGATCCGGCCATCAAGAACTGTCGCTGGGATTATCCGAACCGCTTGACGAAGGCTGATCCAACCAGATTTTGGCGTCATCATTTGGTTTTTTTTATTGATGTAAGTTTGGTGGTGGTTGTGTGTGTTTTTAGTGTGTGTTTGGTGGTGTGTGTGTGTTCGGTGGTGGTGAGTGGTGGAGCGGACAGGGGGAAGGGTGGGGCTATAAGGGTAGCGTGATTCGAACATAGGAAAACTGAGACAAGATAAATCTGTGTATATGTGTGAATGGGGAGAGCTTGTATAAATTCTTATGCTTTGAAGTGACATGATTAATGTAGCATGGTGGGGGATTTTTTAGTTTTTTTTTTCACCTTTTCTTTTATTAATTAAAAAGGGGATGGATGTTGGATGTTTTCACAATTTTATTTTTGGAGTTTATAATAATTAAATAAAGAGTTGTGTTATGAAAACTCAGTTTTCTTAATAATTAAGCTTGTTTTAAAATTTGTGGTGACATTTCTAAATATAAAAAAAAAAAAAAAAAACTTTTCCTGCAGTGACACTTTTACAAGTAAATGATTTTTAAAAATAATATGGAGACATTATCGTAAATAATCGAAACAAATTAATACTCACTCCGTTTTATTTTAAACTTTAAAAAATAGTTGGGTACAAAAATTAAGAAATAATGAGTATTATAAGTGTAGATGGTTTGGTAGGAGAGAGAAAGAGGGGTAGGGAATAGTTAGTGAATACTCAAAAACGTTACCAAAGCACTCTAATTGGCACTCGAAAGCAATCGCTCACAAACACTCTAACGGGCACTTAAAAACAATGGCACTAGATTGATATTGTTGGTTTGTATGATAAAGTGTCAGTGTGACTATGTTTTGAACACTTACGTGATAATGAACATAATTTAAGATTTATTTTTAAAATAATGTTGGTATGTGGTATACCAACGAAGGTAAAACAATGCATGCTGTATACCAACCAAAATAAGATATTTGTACCATGCACCAACTTTTGATATAGGTATACTTAGTATGGTGCGTATATGGTTGTCTGGTTTGGATTTGTGCCATTGGTCACTCCTATTTGAGACTTTTCTCTCAGATTATTATTTTCAATTAAGACTTGAATTTTTTCCTTCAATTCCTTCATCTTTTTTTCTTTTGTCGTAAGAGACAATTAACAGTAGCATTTTTACTTTGAGAGTTAAGTATCAGTGTTTTTATAAGTATGTGACATGACTCTCAGTTTTTTATATGTATTTGACTTGGTTTTCAGTATTTTTATATGTATGTATGTGACACGTCTTTTAGTGTTTTTATAGGTCTAAGACATGATTCTCAGTGTTTTTATAGGTTTGAGACATGACTCTCAGTGTTTTTATAGGTATGTGACATGTATCTCAGTGGTTTTATAAGTCTGCGACATGCCTCTCAATGTTTTTATAATTCTCTGACACGTCTCTCTGTGTTTTTATAGGCCTGCAACATGAATGTCAGTGTTTTTATAGGTATATGACATGTCTCTCAGCATTTCATAGGTCTGCAACACGTCTCTCAGTGCTTTTTATAGGTATGTGATATGGCTCTCAGTGCTTTTATAGGTATGTGATATGGCTCTCAGTGCTTTTATAGGTATGTGACATGGCTTTGTGTTTCTATAGGTCTGCAACATAACTTAGTGTTTCTACAGGTCTAAGATATGTCTCTTAGTGTTTTTATAGGTCTATGACATGGCTCTTAGTGTTTTTATAGGTATGTAACATAGTTCTGAGTGTTTTTATAGGTCTGTGACATGTCTCTCAATGTTTCTATAGGTTTGATACATGACTCTCCGTGTTTTTATAGATTTTGACATGTATTTCAGTATTTTTATACGTCTGGGACATGGCTCTCAGTGTGTTTATAGGTATGAGATATGTCTATCGGTGTTTTTATAGGTCTGAGACATGACTCTCAGTGTTTTTAGAGGTACGAGACATGTCTCTCAGTATTTTTATAAGGCTGCGACATATCTCTATGTGTTTTTATAGGTCTGCGACATGACTCTTAGTGTGTTTACAGATATGGGACATGTTTCTAAGTGTTTTTATAAGTCTGCGACATGTCTTTCTGTGTTTATATAGGTCTGCGACATGATTGTCAGTATTTTTATGGGTATGTGACACGTCTCTCAGTGTGTTTTATAGGTATGTGACATGGCTCTCAATGTTTTTGTAGGTCTGCGATATGGCTCACTGTGTTTTTATGGGTATGTGACATGGCTCTCAGTGTTTTTATAGACATGTGATATGTTTCTAAGTGTTTTTGTGGGTATGTGACATGTGTCTCAGTGTTTTTATAAGTATGTGACGTGGTTCTGAATGTTTTTAAAGGGTTGTGATATGATTCTTAGTGTTTTTATAGGTAAGTGATATGGTTCTAAGTGTTTTTATTGGTATGTGACATGGTTCGAAGTGTTTTTAAGTCTGGGATATGTCTCTAAGTGTTTTTATAGGTATGTGACATGGCTCTATAGGTATGCGATATGTCTCTCAGTGTTTTTATAATTTTATGATATGACTTTTCAGTGTTTTTATAGGTCTGAGGCATGACTCTCAGTGTTTCCACGAGTCTGAGATATGAATCTCAGAACGGGATGAAAATATGACATGAAAATATGGCCTGAAAATAAGGAGCACTCTTATAAGAGGTAGTCAGGGGTATTCCTGGCTATTTTTATCCCTTGAGTTTTTGAGCAATTAAAAAAATATTATTCCTTCTTTAGAAATAAAAGTTAGAATGAAGGGCTTTTAAGAAAATGTCCCTAAATTATAATACATTACACCACTAAATATTCAAATTACATGTTGGACACTAATTTAAACTCTAGACTATCAAAGACAATTGTAGAAATTATTACAAAAAAATAAAATATGGACTGAACTGTTGGATTTGATAATTAGATTCTCTTGAGATCATTTCAAATAATTTATAGAAATACTACAATTACCTTTTAGTTAATTGAAAATAATTATATAAAATATATATGACCAGTAT
This sequence comes from Campanula takesimana, assembly GCA_026119855.1. Lineage (NCBI taxonomy): Eukaryota > Viridiplantae > Streptophyta > Magnoliopsida > Asterales > Campanulaceae > Campanula > Campanula takesimana. Next base: position 210,666 of record JAOWBW010000235.1, read on the forward strand.
TAATTAATTAATAATGAAGAATGCTTAAATTTAACTAATTAAAAAATTAGTATGACTATATTAATTAATGAAGAATGCCAAATTTATCTAATTAAATTTTGAATAATTGAAGGAAACCTTGTAGAAATGAGAGAGAGAGAGAGAGAGAGAGAGAGAGAGTAAAATGATATAGAATACTCCCTCCGCCCTAAAAAGATGATCCACTTTTTGACTGTTGATGGTCAATACAAGTGTACTTTGACTAAATATAAATGTCAATACAACCATCCTTGTGAAATTCTAAAACTTGTGATTGATTAATCATCAAGTGATTTATCAATGACAAATTTTAGAATTTTATTGGGATGATTAGATTGATAATAATCTTTGGTCAAAGTTCATATGTGTTGACCGTCAAAAATCTAAAATGAACTATCTTTCTGGGAAAGAGAGAGTATGAGAATAAAAGCTAATTGTGGTTGAAGGGAAACTCGAACTTGGGTTGTGTACTTGACCAAACTTTCAAACTGAACCTTATTACCACTAGTATATACATATATTCTTCTCAACTAAGCCAGGGTTTTATTTATATTCAAATCTGCGGGTGCACTTAACAAATGGAATTGAAAAAAATGAAAAGAAAACAACTACAAATTGCAGTTGACCGGGTGCACTTGCACCCCCAACTACAACAAGATCCGCCCTGGTCAGACTATCCATCTATTCTCCGGATTCATATATCCCTGGTCAGACTATCCATCTATTCTCCGGATTCATATATTAAATTCTCATATATTTCTTGAGCTATTCCCCTTTGTCGTTTAAATATGCATACATACGCACACATGAAATGGGATAGGAAACCAAAGGATCCCGCGAGAATCTCGCCTTAATAAGGGTTGCTGCAAGAGAATGTACATAACATTGTTTTTTATTTGTTTGTTTCCTCTAATTCCAATATTTTCTTTTAGTTTTCCTATGCTTGTCTTTGAGTGAGGCATGTCTGATCTAGCATCTATCTATCATGTCATTTCATATTAAAATTTGAACCAACACATAACTTGACAAATCCACACTCTTACATTGTTGAATACTCAATATTAATATTTTCAAGAGTTCTTGTTGCTTATCTTAATCACAAAGTTATCATTTAATATGATCTGAAAATAATATCGATTAAAGGTTGAATTTACTGATTTAATGAAAGTCACCAACCTTATTGGTGGTAAACTGAGGGATTTAATGAAAGAGAGTCGAAATTATAATGTAATGTTATTTTTTCTTAAAACTTAAAGTGGTCAATAATGTAATAATTAATATTTTTACTAATAAAAATATTACTACCTCTGTCCCTAAATGAGTGTCCAAATTTCATTTTAAGGGATATCTGAAATTCTCAACTCTTTATACGATTTGGTGGCAAAGATTCATATATAATCTTGGAATCTCATTTCCAAACATTTAGTTTTGCACGTATAAAGAGACCGGTGAAAAAAAATTTCAAAAAAAAAAAAAAACATTTAGGGACAAAGTTACGTTAAAAAAAGACACTCATTTTGGAATAAAGATTTTTGAAAATGGACACTCATTTAGGGATAGAGAATATTTTATTTTTCATACAAAGTTGAAGAGGTAAGAATGACACCATTCAAAAATTGAAGGATCGAACGACCTCATTAGCATTAGCATTAGCATTAGCATTAGCATTAGCATGGTTTCGCCATTAAACCACACAACTGGTGGACCATCGAAATTTCAATAGCTGGAAATAGTAATTGGATGATCTAATTGTTATTCACAAAATCTTGAGAAAAACGCGTTTTTTCTAACTTACAGAAAAAACGTGATTTTAAAAATCGCGGTGACATTTTTGTAAATATGTGGAACTTTTTTAAAAAATGTGCGGTGACATTTTTGTAAATAATCGGAAAGTCTCAACGGTTCTGGATATCAATATAAAACCTTCTGGATATGAGATTGATAGCCAGAACATATGAAAATGATAGCCAAAAAGGTCATTTTTGTAAATAATCGGAACTTCTCAACAGTTTTGGATATCAATATAATGCCTTCTGGATATGAAATTGATAGTCAGAAACTTTGAAAGTGATAGCTAGAAGGGTTTTGGATATCAATATAAAGTCTTTTGAATATGAGATTGATAGCCAGAACCTCTGAATGTGATAGCCAGAAGGTTTTTTCTGTTTTTTTAGAGTAACAAAAGTGTTAATAGATAGCCAGTGACAATGTTTAGGATGACATGTTGCTGTGTTACGAAGGTCTAGTGAGTGTGTTGATGACCGCTAGATGATTTTGAAAAACACATTTTTCCTAACCACTAAAAAAAACGCGTTTTACATGAGACCAACTCATTGTTATTAGAGGCTCTTACTAATACAATCATTCGCTAAAGGAAAACAACTATGAAGGGTACTAGGGGTGGAAATGATTCGGTTTAGCTCGGTTTAGGGTAATTTAGAGGTCAAACCGCTATACATCGGTTTGGAGAAATCTCAAACCGAGCTGAACCACAAAAAAATCCAAACCGAGCTGAGCTAAACCATAATGGTCTGGTTCGGCTCGGTTTGAACCGTGGTTTGATTTCGCGATTCAAACTGTGGCTTAAACCACGGTTTGAACCACAACACCTTCTGCATATCATGCTTTTTTATGCCTTAGAAAAGGCCAGTCATTCCCTCCATCCCAAAATGATTTTATACTTTTTCCCTTCGTAATAAATAATAGAGGAAAATGTATGAAGTTCGTTTTGGGACGGAGGAAATACATGAATATGCCTTAGAAAAGGCCACAGACATTTACTCTCTCCGTCCCAAAATGATATTCATATTTTTTTTCCTTGGCAATAATAGAGAAAAAAAAAAAGAAGATCATTTTAGGACGGAGGGAGTACATGAATATGCCTTAGAAAAGGCCACGGTACATACTAAGATAACTATAAACATGTTGAAACTGAATTTGTATATTTTTCTTAAGAAAAATAACATGCAGGTTAATTATCCTTATATGTACACACGGTTCAGCTAGCTCGGTTCAACGGTTCGGCTCCACGAGGTTCGGTTTCGTGGTTCGGCTCGTGGTTCAGCTCGATATGGTTCGGTTCGGTTCGGTTCCACTTGGAAGGGTCAGACCGTAAGCCGAACCGAACCGTATGGTTTATCACTTTTCTAAACCGAGCTGAACCACATATGTTTAAAAACCAAGCTAAACCGCTCGACTTGGTTCGGTTCGGTTCCAAACCGCTGTTTGAGCCGACCTATTTCCACCCCTAAAGGGTACAAATATTTTTAAAACTAATCTAAAAGTTTTTTTTTGTGTATTTTGAGACACAAGTGTTCCTAGTTTCCTTCTAAGTTCCTTCCAGCACTTTCTTCCTTTATATTTCTTTCTTTTTTCTTCGCTCAAATACATTAAAGTGTAATATCTCCAAAAGTAAAAATAAAAAGAATAATTTGACTTCAATGTATTAATCGTATTATTAAGATGAATTAAACAAGCACCAGCATCACTTATTTCAAAATTTAGAAACTGAATTTTTTAGTTACACTTACTGGGACTTGCATTTCTCAGTTGTTAGTTAATAACAGTAACATGCATTTCTCAACTGTTAGTAAAATAATTATGACATGCAGTTCTTAGTTGTTAGTATAATAACTAAAGACATTTATTTCTCAGTTATTCACACATATATATATATATATATATATATATATATATATATATATATATATATATATATATATATATATATATATATATATATATATATATTAAAGTTGGTGAGGAGTGTTGTGGATTTGACATGTGGACATATTTTAGTAAAAACTTGATTTTAGAGAAGTCACATCAACATCATCTTAAAATCTAAATGACTTTTGATATTCTCATTCTTAGCTAATACTATTAGTTAATCATATTAGTAATTATATAAGTTAACTATTACTATTAATAGTATAAGTTAACTATTATTATTAATAGTATAAGTTAATCATTACTATTAATAGAATTAGTTACAATACAAGTTAAATATTACTATTGATAGTATTAGTTAACTATAATAGTTACTATATTAGTTAACTATTACTATTAATAGTATTAGTTAACTATTACTATTAATAGTATTAGTTAACTATAATAGTTACTATTACTATTAATAGTATTAGTTAACTATAATAGTTACTATATATAAGTTAATTATTATTATTAATAGTATTAGTTAACCATAATAGTTACTTTATAAGTTATTTTTTACTATTAATTGTATTGGTTAACTATAATAGGCTACATACATTAACTATTACTATTATTAGCATTAGTTAATTATAATAGTTATTATATAAGTTATATTATTAATTTTTAATATTAATTAATCATAATAGTTACTATATCAATTTACTATTACTATTGATAATATTATTTTATTATAATAAATATATTAATAATTATTATTATATAGATTAATCATTGCTATTAATATATATTAAATATTACTATCAATAGTATTAATTAATTATAATAGTTATTATAATAATAGTAATCATTTAGATTAATTTTTATTATTGATAGTATTAGTTAAAATGATGATTACTATATTAGTTAACTATAATTAAAATATTTTTTTAGACATAGTATTGGTTTCCCGTGCAGAGCACGGGTTACCCGCTAGTTTTTATATAATAAAATGACACATGTTAACCAGTTGTTAGTATAATAACTAGAACATTTATATCTCAGTTGTTAGTGTAATAACTGAGACATTCATTTATCAATTGTTAGAATAATAACCAGAATATTCATTTCTTAGTTATTAGTTATTCACTCATGAGTTTGATTATAATAACTGGACCATTCATTTCCTATTTAACCCAACTATCTACACTTACAACACATTATTTTTTTCCCTAATTTCTATATCCAACTTTATTTGTATAACTTAAAATGAACAAATGGTTACTCCCTCTATCCCAAATTTATGCTTACTTAATTTGATATTCGGAGATTAAAAAAAAAAAAAACATATGTTGTGTGTGAGAATGAGAGAGAAAATGAGATAGTAGATAGTTGTTGTGAGTGAAAAAGAGAGAAAAAATTAAATATTTTTATAATTAATCAAAAGTATGAGATACTCAAAATAATAATAATCATAAATTTAGGATGGAAAGAGTATTTATTTCAAATATTAAATTTTTTTTTTTTTTTTAAGATAGGGTTAACTATCATTATGTTTATGGTCAAATTCAGTGTTCTAAAAATCGGGCTAGGCGGCCCCCTCCCGCCCGGATTTCCTTCAAGTCGGTGATATTAGGCGTCAGGCGGCTTAGGCGGCGACTGGGCGGGCTAGGCGGCGACTGGGGGGGGCTAGGCGGCGACTGGGCGGATCGACGGTCTAGGCGGTCGTGACGTTCAGGAAGGGACTGAAGAGGGGTCGGGTGTTCAAAAGGGAGAGAGAAGTAAAAGAGATGTTGTACCTTAGAATCGCCGGAGCCATTGATGGAATCGCCGGAGCCATGGATGGAAGCCACAGTCGTTTCAAGAGAGAGAGAGAAAAGAGAAAACGAGAGAGAGAGAGAGAGAGAGAGCGACTGAAAATTGAGCGAAAAGAGAGAGAAACGATTTACCGTTTACGTTGGCTTTGAGAGTGACGGCGCAAGGGAAAGAGAGTAGAAGTAGGGTTTTTGTAACGACCCCAAAATCTGTCTTTATTCATTTTATATTTATTTTATATTCCTGAGAATTTTAATTTAAAATTATGTGTGCATTTTATGTGTTGCATCATATTTCATAATTTGCACATCTTAATTGATTATTTGTGTTAGTTGTAACAAGTGTTAAGGGAGTTAATTATTTAAGTTGAAACCTTAGGGTCCTTATTTGAAAAATAAGCTTTAGGGGCTTAATTGCTTAAAATGAAACTTGAGTGATTTAATTGTAGAATTGGGTGAAGATCTTTATATGTTAATCTCTTCTCCCTCCCTCTCATGCGCCATTACACACTCAACAAAACCAACTTTCCCAAATCATTTTCCCTGAGAATTGCCATTGTTGAAGAAAGAAGATAAGGTAAGGTTCTTCATTTTTAATTTACTACTCTATTTTCAAATCTAATTATATATAAATGATCAGGGTGTTAAATAGGCCATTTCTAACCGATCAAATAATATTTTCTCGATACTTTTCCGGAAAATAGGTAAGTTACTAATCCCCCTTTAATTGTTAAAATGGTCATGAGTATGTTCTATATGATATATATGTTGAAAGAATAATGTTTTGAATGTTTTTGTATACTTGTAAATTTGGGACAAAGGGAGTAAAATAGAATTGGTTCTAGTTGGGTGTTAGAATAGTTTTGAGACTGATTTTGTAGCTTTGGTGAAGTTGCAATTGTGGTATAGTATAAGTGTTATACTTTTGGTTCGGTGAAACGAAGGGAGTATAATTTATTTTGGTTTTGGCCATAACTTCATCATCCGGACTCCGTTTTGGTCGTGTAAACTATCGTTGGAAAGCTCTTCTCGAGTACTACACGATGGGTTGGTTTATTTAGTTGGGTTCTGATTTTTATATTACGGAAATCCAGTAGGTGTTTAATAGTACCAAAAAGAGTATTAATGGTCTGTTGTGTTAGAGTTGGTCCTTTGTGATCGAGTTTGAATTGATGTAACCGTTTAGGTCCATTTTGGGTGTTGTACATCTTTAGGATGCTTTCGTGAGGTTTCTTATTTTGAAATCCCTTGTGTGAGAAATGGATTTAACGTACTTGGTTGTTGAGGATCGTGTTCTAGTGTGTGTAAGATTGTTGTGACTTAATGTCAATGTTGTGAACTCTTATGAGTGTTTCTTTCGTGTGCATCTTGTGATGTGTTTGGATTGGTTCCCTACTTTGGAATCATTGCCCCCGGTTGTTGTTTAAGCAAGTATTATTTACTGTGCTCTCGTGTAAAGTCCAGCTGGTACTTTTGTGTGTGTTCGGGCAATGATAGGGATTATAATGGCACACGAGCCAAGTTCATTATAAGGCTCCTATCATTGGTTTCCCATTTTTAACCCCCTACCTTAGGCCAAAGGTTGGGCACTTTGGGTTATGACTCTGTGTCATTTTCCCCGTTGTTGTTGTTGTGATTGTTTGGTTCCGGAACCCGTTTCAGCCTTTTGGTGCTGCTCAGATGATGCTTCTCAAATGGTTATTGTTTTGGTTCGAGAACCTTGGCTCAGTATCCACGTATGAGTGTTTATTTCCGCTTTATGTGTTGTATGATGAGTTGGTCGTTATTTCCAACTGGTATGGGACGGTTGGCGATAGGGAGCCTCTCATATTATGTGTTATATGCTATATGATTATTTGGTGACACTGTTACTTTATGTTTATCATATCAGCATGTAATGTATTTGCATTTTAGTAACTTACTGAGATTTATTCTCACCCTTATTTGTTTACTGTTTTAGATAAGAAGGAGCCCAGGGGATAGGTCACATCACAGGGAGGACGCCGAGAAAGAATTTTGGGTAAGACATTTGGGAAGTGTTGTGTAAGGCTACATTATGTAAATGTACAACCTTGTGGGTAGTGTACCCGTGACTTGATCGTTGTATCACCTCTTTTTGGGTTATGTTGGTGATTTGTAAATAGTAAGTAAAGTGTGTGGCCAAGTGGCTAAGTACTTATTTGTGAAAGTTGTTTTGTGACTTGTAGTCAAGTCTAGTAAATGTTGTTTGGTTATATGAACTTTTTATGAAAGTATATTTCGAAATTTTTTCCTAAAATGTTTTATGACGTCTTCCGTGCGTGTCCCGGACGTGGGGCCAAGTAGGACCATGGGTCGGGGCGCGACAGTTGGTATCAGAGCTAGGTTGTAGATGGTCTAGAATGACTAAGTGACCTAGGAGGGTAGTTGAGTATGGAGTGAGTAACGTTGAGTGTTTTATGCAGGTACTCAGTAAAAATGCCTGAACATGAGGGTGAACAGTCTGGTACTACAGGCCAGGGTAATGTAAGGGAAGAAGCTCGAGCTATGTTTCAAGGGATGTTCGAGGCAGCTATGAAAACTATACATGATCAGAGGCAAGGAGGAGAACATGCACCTCCGAGGTATGGTCTTGAGCAGTTTTTAAAGATGAAACCAACCGGATATGATGGGGAACCGGATGTAACCAAGGTAGAGAGATGGATCGAGTCCATGGAAAAGATATTCAATGTCTTAGGATGTACTGAAGAAGATCGAGTCAGGTTTGCTACCTACAAGTTGATTGGAGCTGCGGAGTACTGGTGGAGAACATTGAAAGCCAGCTGGGACGATGCTCATGTACCTTATACTTGGGTAAATTTTCTGAAAAAGTTCAAAGAACATTTCATTCCGAGGGTGGTCAAGATCGGAAAGAAGTGGAATTCTTTAGCTTGGAACAGAATGCAATGTCGGTAGCTCAGTATGCAGCTAAATTCACGGAGTTATCGAGGTATTGCACTCATTTGATTGCAACGGAGGAGAGGAAAGCAACAAGGTTTGTGAAAGGGTTAAAGACAGTGATCCGGACTCAATTGGTGTCCCATAAAATACAAGAATTTCAAGATGCAGTTGATCGAGCTTATCAAGTGGAGCACGATATTGAAGAACACAAGAGGAAGGTGGAATTGGCTGGTGCGGGAAGACAAGGTAGACCACAACAACAACGTAATGATAATCGTGGAGGACAAGGGACTTCAACCCCATTTAGAGGACAACCACAAGGGCAACCGAGTGTTAGAAATCACGGTAATTTCCCCGGGGGTCAAAGCAAGAGAGTATGTAATTATTGTCAGAGGGAAGGGCACAGTGAGGAGCGGTGTTGGAAGAAACAAGGAAAGTGTTTGAACTGTGGACAACTTGGCCATTTTCAAAGAAATTGCCCGAGATCGGGGGGTCAACCATCGGGGAGTGGTGTTGGACCGTCTCAGGGTCAGAAAAGGGATGCCTCGGGAAAACCAAAGGTTCAAGGTCGAGTGTTTGCAATCAATCAGCAACAGGCTTCGGATGCTTCCACCGTAATTGGAGGTATAATTTCTATGTCAAGTTTGAGAGTACGTGCACTTATAGACCCCGGCTCATCGCATTCATATGTTTCTGTGTCTTTTGCATCTCGATTGCATTCTTCCTCTGAGTCTTTGCCTTATGTGCTTGAAGTGTCGACTCCTATGGGAGATTGTTTGATAGCTGATAAGGTGTTACGTGATTGTGATGTTCATATTAGTGAGCATGTTTTACTTGCTGATTTAGTCTTATTGCCATTGCAAGATTTTGATGTTATTTTGGGTATGGATTGGTTAAGTAAATATCATGCCTCTGTTGATTGTTTTTAGAAAGTGGTTACGTTTTCTATCCCTAGTGTGCCTGTGTTTACTTTTGGGGAAGCTTCTTTGGGTAAGGGTGTATTAACATGTACTGGGTTTGTGATGGATGAGCTTGAAAGAATTTTTTTGAGTATGTTAGAATACTCCTGGAGTGTTAGTTAGTAAAAAGTTATACTCCTACTCGTGGGACGGTAAAATATTAACTTGAGTTAAATGTTAAATAAATATATTATAAAATTATACTATTATTTGTGGGACGGGGAAAGGAGTGAAAGTATCCCAAAATGGGTATATTAGTATATTAGAAAAATTATACTTATACTTGTGAGACGGTGAAACGAATGGAGTATAATTTATTTTGGTTTTGGCCATAACTTCGTCATCCGGACTCCGTTTTGGTCGTGTAAACTATCGTTGGAAAGCTCTTCTCGAGTACTACACGATGGGTTGGTTTATTCAGTTGGGTTTTGATTTTTATAGTACGGAAATCCAGTAGGTGTTTAGTACCAAAAAGAGTATCCATGGTTCATTATGGTAGAGTTGGTCTTTTGTGATCAAGTTTGAATTAATGTGATTGTTTGGATGGATTGTGTGATGACTTAATGTCAATATTGTCCACACTATTATGAAAACGTGTTTACTTCTCTTTGATGAGCTTGTGTGGTTCCCTACTTTGGAATCATACCCCGTTTGTTGTTAAAGCAAGTTTTCTTTGCTACGGTTGTGTCTAAAGTCCAGCTGGTACTTTTGTGTGTGTTCGGGCAATGATAGGGATTATAATGGCACACGAGCCAAGTTCATTATAAGGCTCCTATCATTGGTTTCCCATTTTTAACCCCCTTCCTTAGGCCAAAGGTTGGGCACTTTGGGTTATGACTCTGTGTCATTTTTCCCGTTGTTGTTGTTGTGATTGTTTGGTTCCGAAACCCGTTTCAGCTCTTCGATGCTGCTCAGTTGATGCCTCTCAGATGGCTATTGTTTTGGTTCGAAAACCTTGGCTCAGTATCCACGTATGAGTGTTTAATTCCGCCTTATGTGTTGTATGATGAGTTGGTCGTTATTTCCAACCGGTATGGGACGGTTGGAGATAGGGAGCCTCTCATATTATGTGCTATGTGCTATATGATCATTTGTGGCATTGTTCCTTTATGTTTATCATATTAGCATGTAATGTAGTTGCATTTTAGTAACTTACTGAGATTTATTCTCACCCTTTATTTGTTTACTGTTTTAGATAAGAAGGAGCCCAGGGGATAGGTCACATCACAGGGAGGACGTCGAGAAAGAATTTTGGGTAAGACATTTGGGAAGTGTTGTGTAAGGCTACATTATGTAAATGTACAACCTTGTGGGTAGTGTACCCGTGACTTGATCGTTGTATCACCTCTTTTTGGTTTATGTTGGTGATTTGTAAATAGTAAGTAAAGTGTGTGGCCAAGTGGCTAAGTACTTGTTTGTGAAAGTTTGTTTTGTGACTTGTAGTCAAGTCTAGTAAATGTTGTTTGGTTATATGAACTTTTTATGAAAGTATATTTCGAAAATTTTTTCTAAAATGTTTTATGACGTCTTCCGTGCGTGTCCCGGACGTGGGGCCAAGTAGGACCACGGGTCGGGGCGCGACAGTTTTGGCTTTTGGCTTTTGGCTTTTGGGTGTTGGGCTATGTAATGGGCTTTTGCTAAGTGGGCTTTATTTATGTTTATGTGTATTAATTTTTCAAATAATAGTACAATAAACTTCTACTTTTATATAATCCCTCCGTCTTTATTGATTTGTAATTTTGAAACATATAAAAATATATAATTACATATTAATTAATCAAAAATTTATAAAAATGCATTAATTTCTAGGCCCCGCTTAGGCCCCTAGGCGCTAGGCCCGGCCTCGCCGCCTAGGCACCGGATAGTGCTTTTTAGAACACTAGTCAAATTACAAGTTCAAGTGGGGGACCTGGAACCGCTCCATCCATTTTAGCTCCACCCTTCCACCCAACGGCTCCGATCAAGGCCACATAGGCGAGTTCATCATCTGTGCGACTAAAATGATTTCAGTTTTTGTGGGTTCTACCGAGCTCGGACACATCTCATCCGTCGAACACAAAATTCAATGAGGTGGCTCTAATTGAAACTATTGGGTGGAGCTAGCCGCTCGGTGGAGCGGTTCGAAATCCTTAAAGTGGATGGATAGAGTACGAATGAAATAGACAGGGGGACCTCTCACTCAGTCTCACTCACTCACTCACTCACTCAGCTGAGATCTAAAAGACTTTCTTTTTTCATTCAAAAGTTATCTCGAGCTACTCAATTCTCATATCAGACATTAACTGCGAAATTCATGCAAGTTTTTGTGTGTGAAAACGAGGACTAGCGTCACTGTACTCCTCACTTGTCCCTATCAACACACAAAACTGATCACATCTGACGGCCACAGTCTTTCAGATCAAATTAACGCACCAGATTATGACACGTGGTAATGACCCTTGGACCGAGAATGACTGCCATTATGAATCATGGTGTAATCATTCTTTAATTATTTGACATTCTTAGACCTCCTGCACCTGCTGCAGCAAAGCAAAGCAATCCCTACTGGTCCCCTACTATCACTACTCCCATGCATTCACACCCTACGTACGAACACCTCCCCCACCCCCACCCCCACCCCCACACACTTTCTCTCTCACATCTCACATGTAGTAATCTGTTATTTTCATTTTTTTCTAAAAAAAAAATGTTATTATACTCCATCCGTCCCACATAAGAAATTACTCCCTCCGTCCCATTTCAAATTGCAAAACTTGTTAAAAAGGGTGTTCCAACTAAAATTGCAAAATCCAAAAATGGCAAGTTTTAACCCACTTGCACACTCACCTCCATTAACCCACTAACTATTTTCTACCCCACTTTCTCTCTCCCACTCAACTATCAACACATCACCTTTTTCACTTTTTCCCTTAATCCTCGTGCCAACCTAGTATTTGCAATTTGAAATGGGACGGAGGGAGTATTCATTTTGTTATTTTGAGTGTTATATTAAAAAAGACCACTTACCTCAAAAAGAAAATATTCCCTTAATTTTCTTTCTACTTTCCACTTACAAAAACTATTCACTCACTATTTTCTACCTCACTTTTTATTTCATGGGCTTGCCTTAGCCTCGCCATTGGTTTTATGTATGGAGAGATAAATGAGTAGATAATATTGATTGGAAAATACATAAATATGTCCTTAAACTTAGGCTTTGGATGTAGATATGCATATTTTGTTTATCAATTTTTTTTTAAAAGTATTTACCAAAATAACAACTTTGGCGAAGTATGTACCAGAATGACCAAGTTTGTGGCATTTCGCTTCTAAAAACAAAGAATTAGGTTAATTCACTTCCTGTATAAGCGTATTAAGTTTGACCTGATTAGCACCACTTTTTAGTACGCAGATAATTAACCCTAATCTAATACGCTTCTTGTAGTAGCGAATTAGGTTAATTCGCTACTCATAGTGGCGATTTTAGTGCAATAAGATAGGATTTCAGTATCTACAGCTCATAAGAACTCCCAAAGTTTTGTTTCTTATCTAAAAATAGAGAGAGAAAGAAGAAGAGAGATTGCAAAGAAGATTTTGCAAATCCATTACTCAATTACTCAAATCAAGCAATATGTACATCACAATCTCTATCTATACGTCAATTTTTGCGTTTAATATGATTTACTTTAGGTTTTTGAGTGAATTTGTAGAGATAAATGATAAAACCCAGATTTTGACTGTTGATATCATTTTCTAGGGTATACGATGAGTGGATTACCGCTTATTTTCATGTGTCACTAGCTGGGGAGGGGATGATGAAGATCCATTTAATGGTCTTCATTTTGAAGTTATTTGTAGGTTTCCTCGTTCCTTTGACCATGGAATTGCAAATTACTTTCCTTTTCATATTCAAGACGATAATGGAGTGGAGTTAATGTTTGATGTTAATGCTCTATTTGGTGGCTTGAGTAACTTGCAGTGGTATATTGTCATTAAGGATATTTAGGTGTTTGATAACCGTGGGGATGGGACTGAAATTTAGTATAATCATGAGATGAATAAACGCTAAGCAGAGACAGAGACACTTTATGTAAATTCACAGAGTTACAACAACCGAGAGGATGGCGGTCCAAGTACAGAGACATTTTATGAGAATTCACCCAGTTACAACCGAGGGGATGGCATGGCTCTTCCAAGTAACCATAGATCGCGTCGTAGACTTTTTCCACATGAGGATGTTCATGTTGATGATGTGTCAGTTGATGATGTGTTTGATGAAGAGGAGGAATATTATGATGCACAAATAGATAGTTTGTTGTATCCCGATGATGATGATGGTGAGGATAGATATGAAAAGAACAACAATGATACTGATATTAGCGAGGGTGATGATGGGCCGGTTGATGAGGTTGAATTAGATTCAGTAGCTTATGAAAGGAGAGAGAATCAGATGCATGAGAGAGCAGATTATCCTCTTTATCGTGATATTGGAGAAGAAGTTGACGTGATTTCTATAAATAATCAATGTAGCTTTCCGATCTGGGATGGAAAAAATGGTTAATTGGCTAAAGGGATACAATTTTCTAAGAAAATTGAGGTGCAATATGAGATAAAGAAGTACCACATATATTCCAATCGACGCTTTAAGGTAAAAAAGAGCACACCCAGAATGTGGGCAATTGAGTGTTTTTGAAAGACTATCCATGCTCTTTTTTTGCTCATGTGACTCAGAAGAAGCTAGAATATTGGGACGTGAACAAGTATAGAGGCCCTCATTGTTGTTTGTATTATGGACTTAGTCTTGATCACCCCAACATAGATGCTAAGTTTATTGGTCGGGATATTCTCCAACATGTCAAGGCTGATTCAGATTTGAAGATTGGGGTTATTAATGCAGATATAAATGCCAAATACGGTAGGATAATTTTTTACAAGAAGGCATGTTGTGGGAAACAAAAGGCCATTGCCTTAGTATTTGGAGATTGGAAGGAATCTTATTTTAGGTTACCTCGTGTACTATCTGCTATTCAAAAATACAATCCTGGAAGTATTGTTGAGTATTTGCATCCTCCTCCAGCTAGTTCATATAAAATGTTTGATCGTGTTTTTTGGGCGTTCGGGCTTTGTATTCAAGCTTTCACTCATTGTCGACCAGTCGTGTCTATTGATGGAACGTTCTTACATGGACGTTATAAAAGGGTAATACTTATTGCTATGGGTATTGACGCCAATGACAACATACTTCCTCTTGCTTTTGCTATTTTGGAAAAACAGGACCATTCCAACTGGCGTTGGTTTTTATATCTTGTTTGTAATTATTATCAAGGGTCATGAGGTATACTTACTTTATAATCGTCGTCATAATGGCATTCTTGCTACAATTGCTGAAGATACTTGGCGGCCAAATGTGCATCATCGATATTGCTTGTGGCATATGAGAGCAAATTTTCTGGACAAGTATAAGGGTAGTAATTTGAAGCGTCTGTTCTGGGTTGCTGATTGTGCACACGAAGATAGAAAATTGAGAAATACTTTAGAGTTGATCCGTTTAGTTAACCCATAGGCCATCAAGTGGTTTGAGTATCTAAATAAGAAGAAGTGGACCCTAGCGCATGATGGTGGTTATAGATATGGCATTATGACTACGAACTTATCTGAGGTTTTTAATGGTTTCATAGAAGGATCGCGTGGTATGTTAGTAACACCTATTGTTAAGACTGCCTTCTATCGTTATGAGGATAGGTAACACCATGTTCGACCATTCAATGTTTGTGATAGGGGAGTGTTTCAAGTGACAACCGCACGCCGTGGTGAAAAAGGTGGAAATACACAATTTATGAAATTTGATAAGCGTACATGCACATGTGGCAAATGGGTTGCATATCACTTTTCGTGTTCACATGCAATTGCATGTTGTACATTAATGAATGTCGAAGGTCGTAATTACATTGATCAATTTTACACTCTCAGGTCATACTTACAAGACATGGCCAGGGACTTTTGAACCACTGCAGCTTGAGGACTATTGGAATGTGGATCATCAGGTGCCAAAATTTTATCCAAATGAAATGCTTCGACGCGATGCAAAGCAAGGACGACCAAAATCAAGACGTCTTTGAAATACTATGGACATTCAATCTGCAAACGAACAATTCATTGTTCAAGTTGTAAGAAGGAAGGACACATGTGCCGGAGGTGTCCAACATACAGGGAATAGATTTGAATTGGATCAATCTTGATTATATTCTAAGTGTTTTTATTGTAATATATTTAAAGTACGATATTTGTTGAATAGATTTGAATTGTTGTATTTGTTCTAATAGATTTGAATTGTGTTTGGTCTATCATTCTTGGTGGTTTTCATATGCATTTGTAGTGCAAGACTTTAGAAACTGTTGGTCCCAAAGACACAACAAGGGTATGAAAAGAGGCTAGAGGTGGGGGATGGTGGTGAATAGATAATTTAAAATTTCAACCCTTTTTCAAAAATTCAACCTTATTCTTACAACTTGAATTTTGCGGTCGATAACAAACCACGCGGTCAAGTGTAAAATGCACAACGGATGTTTTCGATGAAACAAGTTAGAGTTGTTTTTGAATGAGATAGTGCGGTAGATTAGAATGTGGTAGGATGGTATGCGGTAGGTATGAGTGCGGTAGATAGAATGCGGTAGGTTGAGAGATTGAAAGTTGTTGTCTTAGAAGTTTTAGGCAAATGATAAGTTAGTCAGATTTTAGCTTAGGCAATATGGAGAACATACAAACACAATTCACAATAATTTAAATATCTGAAAAGATCAAACACTAAACGACAAACAAGATTAATATGAACAATGAAGAACAATAACAACAAGACTTAAAGTAAATTTAGAGAAATGTAAAGAACAGTAAGTAAATGACACAATGATTTGGATATGTTCGATCTGTTAAAAGATTTAGGTCCTTTACCAATATGGTCAGTCTTGGATTTTGAATGAGGTATATATTGATTCACTTGAGTACAGATTACAAAGATGAAGTATTGAATCAACACCTATTTTCTATGAAGAAAAATCTTAGACTTAGACCAGTGTATCCCTAATGATTCAATCTATGTGATTGATCAATCGGGGTGAGTGTGTGTTTAAGAATCAAAATCTCTTTGGAATCTATATGATTTTATAGCCTTGAATGAGAAACTAGCCGTTTGAAATACTTGGGGGATAAGTTTGGAGGACAATGAGCTGTTGAATTCTAATTGGGAGCTCAGTCTGAGTTGTCATTTTGTTGCAGAAAAGTGGTGGTGCAACTGTACTGTGATGACAGTTCTATTCAAATTTGAAATTTGAATTTGCAACGTTCTAAACTAACCATAGTTTTGGACACTAGTGTGACCATGGTTAAGTTTGAACCAAACTTGAGTTTCTTCAACCAAGGTTACATGCGGCAGGATGATCCATGCGGCAGGCTTGATCCATGCGGCAGGATGAATAGCATGTTGCAAGCTTGGTCAT
The DNA here is from genome assembly GCA_026119855.1 of Campanula takesimana. Taxonomy (NCBI): domain Eukaryota; kingdom Viridiplantae; phylum Streptophyta; class Magnoliopsida; order Asterales; family Campanulaceae; genus Campanula; species Campanula takesimana. The sequence continues at coordinate 227,496 of JAOWBW010000235.1, forward strand.
GCGGTAGACTTGGGTTGTGTGGTAGGCAAGCTATGCGGTAGACAGTGCCTTGCCACATATCTCCAGACTTAGAAAAATTGAGGGCCCTAATCTGCTAAACCTATCAAACTAAAAAGTGGACTATTCTAAATGAAGTACAAGTACTTCTTACAATATATCCTAAAGTCCACAAAGATTAAAATTAGGTTATGGGATCAATCAAATTAAGGTAATAGGAGTGGTTTATAATAAGCATACCCAACAATATCCCCCTATTTGATTGAAACCATTACCTACTATAACAAAGGCTAATTCATTGTACTTGGTAAAAACATGTTTTCAAGAGATATCATTTTATTAATATCATGTCCCAAGTCAATGCACACTCTAAGCCAATGTCATAGATTTATATCATCCTAAAGAGAAAAACAAATTACTAATCCTAGAAGATATAAAAAAGATTTGAGGCATTTCAAGATAAATAATCAACGAAGGATAGAAATGCATCAAACACAACAAACATAACATGCTCCAAAGGATAATCATTTAAAGCATCAAGAGCACGAATCAAAAGAGAACATAGTGTAAGGAAATTACATCCCCAAATAAAATAAACATAAAAGAAAAAATTGTTTTAAACATCCCAAATTGCTCAAATGACCACACACGGTCATATCGAATGAAGTGGTACAGCAGGACTAAATGCGGTAAAAAACAATGAGGTCTTCATCAAGAGGGCTTGCGGTATGAGGAAAGCGGTAGGCAGGAAGGTTCAATCCTGGAATCATGACTTGAACAGATACTCCATCTTCTTCTTCCTCTTCATCACCTTTTGCATGTACATTGACGTTCCCTACTTGACCAGCTTGATTTCCTGTACGGTTAAGTCTATTCATTACCGTATTGATCCTATTTGAGAGAAGATCAATATTTCTATCAATAGTGCATGCTGCATAGTCTGCATCTGAGTAACCTATAAGATCAAAATTTGAATCTTTGGAGTACCAAAGTCCAAGGTTAATAGTCCCAGATAGATATCGAATAATACGTTTCACAGCAATAAGATGTGCTTCTCTAGGATCAGCTTGATAACGAGCACAAACACAAATACTAAACATGATATATGGCCTACTAGCAATTAAGTATAGAAGAGAGCCAATCATACCTCTGTACAAGATTTGATCAACCTTCTTATCTTTCAAGTCTTTATCTAGCTTGTTACCAGTAGCCATAGGAGTGTCGTATGCCTTTGCATTTTGGAGTCCAAATTTCTTGATGAGATCTCTTGTGTACTTTGCTTGGTTGAGGAAGATGCCTTCAGTGTTTGATTTTAAGTCAAAGGAAGAATGTCAATTCTCCCATCATGCTCATCTCAAATTTGCTTTTCATGAGTTTCTCAAAACGCTTACACAACAATTTATCAGTAGACCCAAAAATAATATCATCTACATATATTTGAACAAGCAAGGTATGATCATTATATTTAGAAATTAATAAAGTTGTGTCAATCTTACCACGCTTGAATCCTTTCTCTAGGATAAATTTAGATAGAGTTTCATACCATGCTCGTGGAGCTTGTTTGAGTCCATACAAAGATTTACGGAGTTTGTAGACATATTTGGAAATTTCTGGTCTTCAAATCTGGGAGGTTGAGCAACATAGACTGTTTCTTGAAGTTCACCGTTGAGGAATGCACTCTTCACATCCATTTGATAAATCTTGAATCTTTTGTATGAGGCATAAGCTAAGAATATCCTTATAGCTTCAAGTCTTGCAACGGGAGCAAATGTTTCATCATAATCAATGCCTTCTTCTTGTCTATATCCTTGTGCAGCCAACCTAGCTTTGTTTCTTGTGATGCTTCCATTCTCATCCATCTTGTTTCTGAACACCCACTTTGTACCAATCACTCCTTGATCTTTTGGTCTTGGAACTAAGGTCCAAACTTTACATCTTTCAAATTAGTTGAGCTCTTCTTGCATAGAAACGACCCAACTTGAATCTTGGAGTGCTTCATCAACTTTCTTTGGTTTAATTTGAGATATGAATGCGGTAAGTGCTTCATAGTTTGATCTTCTTGTTCTAACACCAGAATGTATGTCACCAATGATATTCTGAATTGGGTGATCTCTGACCTCACGAACTCCTTGAGGTATATCTGGTTGAGTTGATGGTTGTTGAATATCTTCTAGTGGTACATCATTTGTGCCATCCCAATCATAAGTAATTTGAGGGATAAGTTCTTCCACGTTGATGGGTGCTTCAACTTCATCTCCATTTGGGTTAGCAGAAGATGTGGTAGCTTCTGGTGCTTCGTGTGTGGTAGATGGAGGTACAATTGAGGTAGATGGATTTCCTTGAGTTGATTGATTTTGTGGTCGAGTTGTACCTGTCTCATTAAGCTCAACAATATCATCAGCAACATTTTGAGCCAAATGTGGCTCAAGGAGAGAATGTTCATCAAATGTAACACGGAAAGATTCTACTATCTTAAGAGTGGTTTTATTAAATACACGAAAAACTTTTGAGTGTTTAGCATACCCAATAAATATACCTTCATCGGCCTTAGGAGCAAATTTACCTCTATGTTTGTTTACCATTGTAGAGTATGAAGCATTTGCATCCAAATATCTTGAAGTATGCTATATTGGGGGGTTCTTTCTCTCCAAAGTTCATAAGGAGTTTTGTTGTAGGTCTTGTTGATGAGGGATCTATTTTGAGTGAAGCATGCTGTGTTGATAGCTTCAGCCCAAAAATATTAAGGTAGCTTTGCTTCAGCAATCATTATCTTTCCACCCTCTATCAACGTTTTGTTCTTTCTTTCCACTACACAATTTTGTTATGGAATTCCAGCAGCTGAGAAGTTGTGGTCAATACCATGATCATCACAGTATTGAGAAACACCATTGTTCTTGAATTCTGTTCCATTACCTGATCAAACACTAACGATGTCATCTTCTTTTTGAGTTTGGAGCTGTCTAAAGAGTGAGGTCAAAATGTCATAACAATCATCTTTGGAGATCATCATTTCAACCCACGTATATCTTGAGTAATCGTCTACCACAACTAATGTATATCTATTTCCTCCAATACTTGCGGTAGCGACAGGTTCAAACAAATCCATATTAAGTAGTTGAAAAAATCTTGAAGTTGAAGGCGTGGTCTTGCTGGAGAAAGACGCCTTTGGTTGTTTGTCTAGTTGACACGTTGTGCACTTTTCGTCGTGGTGATCAGCTACTTTGGGTAGACCACGAACTAAATTTTCTCTTCCAATCTTGGAGAGATACTTGAAGTTCAAGTGACTAAGTCTTTTGTACCATAGCCAACTATTTTCACTAACATTCTTTGCTACAAAACAGAGATTAGAAGAAATACAAGATGAATTGAAATCAATAACATAAACATTTTTCTTACGAATCCCTTTGAGCAAAGTGACGCCGGATGTGCCATCTTTGATGAGACAAAGATTTGAAGAGAAGTGGCATTGCAATCCTCTGTCGCAGAACTGAGATATTGAGAGAAGATTGTGTTGAAGTCCAATGACTGGAGAGACTTCTTGGATGGTGATTTTTCCTTTTCGGATGACTCCATATCCTATGGTCTTTCCTTTGTTATTGTCGCCAAAAGTCACTGATGGACCTTTCTCTTCATGGACATCTTCCAATAAGTTAATATCTCCAGTCATGTGCCTTGAACAGCCACTATCGAGATACCATAAACTTGATTTTTCTTTGGAATGTCCAGCCATTAAGCAGATGACCTATAAAATAAACATTTAAGAACAAGGTCCCTTTTTATTCTTTTGGGTCCAAAGGGTTAGCAACTTTTGACAACCCACTCCAGTCTCACAGAAGGGGGGTTATGCCTTCTAGGATTGGGAGTGAATCTCAAAAGACATTCAGCAGCCTTGTAACCATAACCATCAAACACAGAACAATGGTGGAAGCCACCCAACTGAGGGTTAACAAACTTCATTGAAGTCTTGAGCGCAACATCATTAACTGGTATGGAAGATCGCTTCCGAACAAAGTTCAATTTCTTGAACTTGACCGCATGACCCTTGTTTGCGGTTGACATGGCTTTGAAGGCTACTCAACCGTGACTTGAGGTAGATGCGTGGTCGGGTTCAGGTACCTTGCTAGAGTCTTCCTCTATGGTAGGATTTTCCATGGATTTTCCTTTGAACTTCAAAGCCTTCCCAGTTTGTTTCTTATAGTAGACATAATGGAACTCTAGTTTCTTCTTTAGTTCTTGTCCTTTATCCTTAGTTCCTTGATGTTTAGCCTTCGACCCTTTCAAAGATTTCTGGGTAAATTTCTCATCTCTTTCACAACAAGATGCACATTTAAAGTTGTCACTAGTTTGAAATTCCAAGCCTTCCTTATCACCACTAGAATTTTGGGATTCTAAGATTTGATCCATAGTGACACGAGAATTAGTCCACTTATTAGTGATCTTTTTAAGGTCATTTATCTCAGCAACCAATTCTTCGTTTTTAACTTTAAATATGGCATTTTGTTCTTCTAAGAAACGGTTTTGATCAGTAAGAGGAGTCATGCTCTTGATCTGCTCTTTAAGGAGGGTGAGTTCAGATCTTAGTAGAGTTTTCTCCATCTTAAGCTGGGAAATTTCTTCAGTTGAAAGTGCTAAAGCTTCCTTCATGCCAGTAAACTTACTAATTACCTGTTCAGCTTTCATGAACATCTTCTCTTGTTCATCGGGGGAAATGTCATACTTGACTTGAGGAGTGGTAGATTGAGCTTCCTTCAATTTAGGATTTAGTGGAGCCTTCTTTGCCGCAATCACACCACATCTTGAAAACAGAAGATCACCATTCTTTTGAACTGGAGTTAGGAATCCTTTATCAGCAAGTTCATTAGCCGTATAACTCTTCCGTTTGGGTTTTACATTTGCTGAGAACTGATTTTCATGATCATCCTCATCATCGGAACGAACGACCAAACAAATGTTACCTTCTTCAGAATCCTCATCGCTTTCATTTGAATCTGACTCTATCCATGTATCTAACTCTTTTGTGGTAGAGTCCTCTTCAGCCATCATTCCCTTTTGCTTTGAATATCTTGGAGTGAACTTTCTCTTCTTCTTCTTCATATACTCATACTTGGGAATTGGACATTCCGATGCGAAATAGCCTGATTTCCTGCAATTAAAACAAACAAGATATTCTTTCTTCTTGGAGAAGTTGAAGTTCTCTTTCTTCTTTGAGGAGATGCTCCTTGAAAACCTTATTGGAGCTTTGCTTAATGATCCGGGTCTTGCTGTCTTTCTGAACTTTTGAAATCTTTTCACGAACATAGAAAAATCATCGTCATCCATATCAAGTAATTCTGAAGTGGAGATTTTTGGATCTTCTTCCTCGATCACTTCTTCCTTTTGAGCGACCAACGATAAGTTCTTTGTTTTTCCTTCCATTTCTTCAATGTTGTGAAGCTTGATATCAAAGACTTTGAGGTTGTCATAGAGGCTTCTGAGTGACATATCATCTAGTAGATTGGTATCTTCAAGAGTGTTTCCTTTGTGAAGATATTGAGAGCCAAGGGCAGCTAGAAAATTTACATTGATTTTTTTCTTGGTAAGCTTCTTTCTAAGTGCGGTGTAAATACTCACGATTTCATAATAGCGATCATAAGTGGCTCTTAGTGATTCACCGGGGATCTTTGCAAATTTATTGAATCTTCTTTGAATTTGCAAATATTTTGATTTCCTTGCAAGATTGATCTCCTTCGATGTAATCTTCAATTGCATCCCAAAGATCTTTTGCAATTGCACATTCCATGATCTGTAGACGCTGAGATGTACTCAAAGTAATCAAGAGTATGCTTTTTTTCTTTCACATCCATTCCAACCAATCTCTTCTCTTCATCAGTCCATTCATCTTTTGGTTTCTTAATTGAGGCTGTAGCAGCATTGGTATCGGGGTTTGGATTTGCTTTCATTGGAATATATGGTCCAATGGTAAAACAATCACCAAGTTGCTCGTCCATGGAGTAGAAGTGGGTTACAATGCTGTGTTTCCATACGTCAAAGTTGTCTTCGTCAAACATTGGAACATGAGTGTAGTTAACCGTTGCCATAACTTTTTGACTTGCCATATTGAATCGGCACCCAAGCTGTTAGGCTTGAAAAACAGGAGTTTTATGAAGGTGTTTTCTCTGATACCACTTGTTGGTCCCAAAGACACAACAAGGGTATGAAAAGAGGCTAGAGGGGGGGGGGGTGAATAGCCTATTTAAAATTTCAACCATTTTTCAAAAATTCAACCTTATGCTTACAACTTGAATTTTGCGGTCGATAACAAACCACGCGGTTAAGTGTAAAATACACAGCGGAAGTTTTTTATGAAACAAGTTAGAGTTGTTTTTGAATAAGATAGTGAGGTAGATTAGAATGCGGTAGGATGGTATGAGTGCGATAGATAGAATGCGGTAGGTTGAGATATTGAAAGTTGTTGTCTTAGAAGTTTTAGGCAAATGATAAGTTAGTTAGATTTTAGCTTAGGCAATATGGAGAACATACAAACACAATTCACAATAATTTAAATATCTGAAAAGATCAAACACTAAACGATAAACAAGATTAATATGAACAATGAAGAACAATAAGAACAAGACTTAAAGTAAATTTGCAAAAATGTAAAGAGCAGTAAGTAAATGACACAATGATTTGAAATGTTTGATCTGTTAAAAGATCTATATCCTTTATCAAGATGGTCAGTCTTGAATTTTGAATGAGTTATATATTGATTCACTTGAGTACATATTACAGAGATGAAGTATTGAATCAACACCTATTTTCTATGAAGAACAATCCTAGACTTAGATCAGTGTATCCCTAATAATTCAATCTATGTGATTAATCAATTGGGGTGAGTATGTGTGTAAGAATCAAAATCTCTTTGGAATCTATATGATTTTAGAGCCTAATGAATCTTGTGTGTTACAAGGCTTAAGATTTGTAGATGAAGGTTTCTGGAGTTGTTGAAGACTTGAAGGTTATGCTTGAAGATTCGAAGGATTCTTGAAATCTTGAATATGATCTTCAATCACCAAGAATTTCAACAACAATTTCTCTCTTGGAATCTCAGCAATGTTCAATGAAGAACTCAAGGACTTTTTATAGACTTAGAAAAATTGAGGGTCCTAATCTGCTAAGCCTATCAAACTAAAAAGTGGACTATTCTAAATGAAGTACAAGTACTTCTTACAATATATCCTAAAGTCCATAAAGAGTAAAATTAAGTTATGGGATCAATCAAATTAAGGTAATAGGAGTGGTTTATAATAAGCATACCCAACAAACACCCCGCCTTAGACCACTCACCCCGATTGCACATTAGATTTTATGTTTCTCTTTGTTTTAAATGTTTTTCGTTAGTTTTTGTTACTTCTGTTAAGTTCCTGACTGACTCTGTTAAGTCTGGGGGCTAAACTAAATAACAGTTCTAACTTTCCAGTCCATTCTGTCAAAATTTCCTTTTTATAGTCGGGCGCCTCTGCCCTTTGAGGCCAGGCGCATGCACCTTCCGCCCTAAAGGCCGGAGGCGCGCGCTTCTGGGCGTCAGTTATAGATTCTCTCCAAGAATCACTTCCTTGCTCAATTTACATGATTTTGCCCGGGAATTCCCTCCTTGTTGACTCTGTTTTGGCACTAAAAACATCTTCTTTTTACCTATAAAAACCCTCTTCTCAACCATTTCAAAAAAGGACAATTTTTCAACATAAGAAAAAGTATACCAAAAACTCTCTCAAAAGGATTTCAAGCATTTTCCAAAGAAACTCTTGAAGTACTTGAAGTTTAGGTATTTTCTTATTTTCTCTTTCTCTCTATTCATCTCTTCTTTTATCTTTATCAAAGTGTGCAATCAACCCAAACCATTTTGGGACATGACACCAAAGGCTACTTCATTACATTGAAGTTGGCCAATGAGTTATCTCCCCACATTCCAACCTCTTTCAAACCCCTCAAAGCTTATTTTCAAAGTATAGGAAGAACACGTTTTTTTTTTATCATGTAGACTATGAACAAGCAAGACCAACGTTAGTTGGGCAAAATGGGTGTTTAAGTACTTCCCATTTCGTAACCTAACCTCCGAACCTCAAATACACGAATCTCTGGTTTTCATAAACAAAACGTAGGAAATTATTAGCTTTTTCTTATATTCCTCTAAAACATAGGTGGCGACTCTAAACAAACAACCAAAGACATTTTAAAAAACGCGGAAGACTTGACGCGGCGGTGGGATAGCCCCGCTCGCGTCGGGGGTATCTACAAAGACATAAAAAAATAAACATGTCCAAATAAAATCCTATGTTAATCAATCCAAACATTTAGTGACCACATCCCGATCACATAGGAAATCTTACATCAATTAATTCAAATATTTAGTGACCATATCCCGCTCACATAGGAAATCCTACATTAACTAATTCAAATATTTAGTGACCACATCCCGGTCACATAGGAAATCCTACATAAATCCATTCAAACATTAACTTCACTAAGGGAATACCTGCAAACCAAATGAACTTAACATCACTTACTATATGATTTTCAACAATTCAACAATATTAAAAAAAATTGTACCTTGAAGATATTACTGAGTGTGATGTTAAGGTAACATGCTGATCGTGTGGGGGGCAAAGACAACAACCTAAAAATTACAAAACAAACAATTAAATGGAAGTATTACACAACAACCTAAAATTACTCTATGATGTAATACATCATACCTCCTTAAGTATTAGAACGGAACCAACAACTATGTCATTTGCAAACTCACTCTCAGTAAGCAATTTTTTATGAATGGAAGCATCTATTGTATCTATAGGATCCTAATAATTTTACACCAATTAGTAACTCAAAACACATTTTTTCCATGCTACAAAGCATACTAAGCTTCTATTCTAACCTTCAAAGTCACCATAAGATCACCAAGACCATTTGGTGTGCAGGACTTAATAAAAGCAACAACCTAATAGAACATACAAAAATGTAAATGATCAATTATTCTTACGTACATTTAACTATAATCAATCCTGATATTATACCTGATCCACCTTATCAACATTGAGGCATTTCCTCTTGATAGAGCTCAACGGACAATATGTACCAAAACCATGGTGTAAGTTTGTAGTTTTTATGAGTGTTGCCTTGGTTCCCATTCTATAGTTTGATATAGTGGGTTTTATGGCAACCTCTAGTTGTAGGACGTGGAATACCAAATGAGCTAACTTTATATCTCAATGTAGTATATTGTTCATTAAAATAACATTGGAGTGGATAAGCTATTTGGCTACGTAAGAAGACGTTCTTGAAAAATGATGAAGCTCTGTATTATGTTCTGGGACGCAGCAAAGGATGCAAAGGTGGTGAAGCCGAAGATGTCACATCTATGAAATAAATTTTCTCAAAGAGCCGATATATTTAGTCGTATGGCGATGGTTCAAGTCAGCTGACATTGCGAACGTGAGAACATTTGTACCAACATAAGCAGAACCATAGGAGCTAGGAATGCGATTGTTTCTTAATAGACATGGAAAGACCAAGGCTATTTAATCATGTTGTTATTGCATGGTTTGTAGGTGGGTATGCAAAAGACAAGCAAATGTGATTGCAAGGAGGACTACAGAGAGTGAAAACTCAAGGAAATAGTACTTGGAAGATAGGTTAAAGACTTCACGTACTTCAACTCACGTAGGTAGGCTTGGCATAGCCGCAATGATTCAAATCCGTGTAGGAGTTTGATGTGTTTATGGTGGTAAGTGGAGTGTCATTCTCGAGTGGGGAGGGGGGGGGGTTGATAAAGGTATTCACAAGAATTGGTTTAGTGTGGGTTATTGTTGGTTACGGAGCCAAAACCAAGAAGGAATAGAAAATTGAATTTGAGTCATTCTAGGTTTCTTGAGATTGCTTGTTTGACTAGGTTTAAGGCATTTAGTTTCCTTGGGAGACCGTGTTAAAATAAGATTAGAGAATTTCAATATTAGGTTTCCTATTTAGATTACATGTTGGCCTTATATGCCTAAATATATTAAGTTAAAGCCATAATCATTATGTGCCGAGAAATAGAGTCAGAGATAATCTGTGATATCTACAAGAGAGTCAAAAGTAGTACAATCATTTAGGGTGCCCTTAGGGCCATTCCGGGGTAGGTTGGATGCATGCTAATGGTTATGTGTGTGGTCGTGGAGAGGCAATGTTTTAGTGAGAGCGAGTATTTGTGTTATTGTAACACCACATATTTCTGATTATAGATATTATTAAATATCCTAGATTGGTAGTGCCTCCAGACGTAGTTCGATCTTGTGACGATTTGAATGAACAAATATTGTGTTTTTTTCTTGTTTATTGCTTTCACCCAGATTAGTTTAGGCATGTTGTTTCTTCCCATGTACACCTAGTATAGGATAAGTACTGTTAAAGGATCTGAATCTCCAACAAACCCTTGTATCAACTATAAACTAATAAATAGATGTGAACCTTTGGATGAAGACGATGAAATAAATAGGTAACCCTTGGATGAAGACTAAGAAATAAATGATAGCATCGGCGACAAATGAACAGTGAGTCGACGACGCGGATTTATCCTCCAGCTCAGTTACCAATCGTGTAAGGACATGGCTTGCAACACAAGTCATTTAGACTTCCATTCATAAAGTTATGATTATAATATTAAATTATAAAGTATAGTTGATAATAAAATGTGTAGAATTCCTGGATATATATTACCTAATTGTGATGGGCAAAAGGGTAATTTATTATCATAAAGCTTGAAAGGGTGTGGTCCCTAAATGAAATGTCACCAAGTCTACTATATAAAAGGCATTCCATCAACCCTTAAGACTACTCCATTATTCATTAGTACTCTCTCCATAAATCTTCATTAGGTGTTAAAGAAGTAAAGAGGAAAGACATTGATCATTTAGAAGAGCATTCTCCCTACATCTTCTTCTTATTCATTTCTCCCTACATCATCCATGGATTCAACAGGTATTGTTCTTAAACGCTTCCGCTTCATCTCTTCCTCAATCCTATTCTAAAGTGAGTGTGGCATTCAGGGATTAAAATTGTTCCAACAATTGGTATCAGAGCCCCGCTCATCTTTGGTTTAAGTTTGAGTTCTTTTTAGGAAAGTTTGTGCTTTCAATTTTGATTCATTTTTCCTGTTGAATCATAAAGTTTTGATGTTGATTAAGGGACTCTAATTCGTTCATAGAGCACTGATAATCATCATCTAAATGTAAGAAAATGGTTTGAAAGGTTTTGTTGCATAAATAAAAGGATTCAAGTTTGACTATCCCTAATAACATAATTATGTGTTATGCATAATTGTGTGGATCTACATACTTGATTCCATGTTTTAAAAGGACAAGATTATCCCTATATATCATGGTCTATGTTGTCAAGAACATACCATGTGGATCTACTTGTCATTTCATGTTTTGGGATATTATTAAACAAAATTCAGAAAGTGCAGAAATTTGGAGTGCTCGGCCGAGCAGTTTATATGACTCGGCCGAGCATATGAATCGGTGCTATGCATGTCGTAAAGGCATATGTTTCTGAAAGTGGTGCTCGGCCGAGCACCATATAAGCCTCGGCCGAGCACTTCTTGCCTAATAAAGCCAAAACCATTCTGTATTTAGTGCTCGGCCGAGCACTTTATATGCTCGGCCGAGCAGACACTATTCACAGATTTTGGATTTTTTTTAAAAAGTTTTGCACTATTTGTTTTCCCTTTTGGAATAAAACCATAAATTATTTCAAACCTTAAAATTTGCTGATTAATTATATGCTTTGAAAATTTTATTCATTGTTTAAATAATATTGTCGCCTAAGTGATTTACGTTATTTAAACCCTTAAATTGTAAAGTGTTGGATGTTTAAGTTAATATGTGGATGACTTGAATTTTCCAAAGAAGATCTTGACATTTGACTAAACTTAGGCATTCATGTGGTAACAAATAAAATGAACATTGGGATATTTTCTTAGGTACTTATGTCGGCCCAAAGGAAGATTAAGTATTTATTAAAATATAAGTTCAAATTGCTTGTTACCTAAGGCAATCATTTATGAGTCAACTCGCAATCCAAAGATTAGTTTTGATGTCATGTTGATTGTCTTATTGATGGATTTCGTTGATATAATTAATCATTTTTCATTTTGTAGTTTCTTATTCATGTTTTTGTTTTCATTCTTTTTTGTTCTCAAAAACCCAACAGATTTACTTATTGCTTCATCCGTGATTACTGCTATGAGTACTTTACCGATGCTTAACGGGACTAATTTTAAAACTTGGAAAAATAAATTGATAATGATCTTAGGCTATATGGACATAGATCATGCATTAAGGGAACCGTTTCCTCTTCCTCTTTCTGATATAAGCACTCAGGAAGATTGCTTAAATAATGAGAAGTGGGAACGCTCCAACCGCGTGAGCCTAATGATCATGAATATAGTTGTCCCGGAGACCATTTTGGACGGTGTCTCCAAGGACGTTGATGCTAAAACATACCTTGATATGATTGAGGGATGTTTGGCATCTACCTCTTCTCACGGGACAAAGAGAAGAGGGAAGGACATTGCGGTTGCAAGTAAAAAGAAGCATAAGGGATCATCCAATGATCATAAAGAAAATAAATGCTTCTTTTGCAAGGACCTTACGCACATGAAGTTCGATTGCCCTAAGTATCACGCTTGGCGTGCTAAGAAAGGTATGTCATTTGGTCTTGTTTGTATTAAGGCTAAATTTGGTTTCATTTCCTACATATACATAGTGGTTGAATTATGTTACAACAACTCACATAATGAATGTCTATGTAGGATTGCCTGAGTTACCGAAAAACCAGTGAAGATGAGAGAATCATCTATATGGGAGCTGGGAATCCGGTTGAAGTTTTAGGCATAAGGACTCCTTTTCAATTATTGTTAAGTACTAAGTATTGTTTGTATGAATAATACATTTGTTGTACCGTCATTTAGACGGAATTTAATATATATATCACAATATTGAATAAAGAAGGTTATTTTGTTCATTTTTGTGACTTTTATTTTAAATTCCAAGGTTGTTGGTACTAGTACTTTGTCAAGTGTTCTTTATTTACTTGACATTATTCAAACAATAAATGTGTCCCTTAATAATGAAACCAAAACTAGAAAGCAAGAGTTATCAAGTAAAGTTTATATTTTATTAAAGCATAGGCATTTGGGTCATATTTCCAAGAGGAAAATTGATAAGCTTATGTTAAAGAAAAATCTTAAACAAACTTGATAATTTGGAAAATACTTTTGCATTAAAAGCCTTAAAGTAAATTTACAAACATTATAGTATTCTCGAGAGCATCAAGTGTCTCAATGAACTAATGCATTCGGATGTTTGTAGGCCATTAATTATTCCTTCATGGAAAAGGTCAACAATAGTTATTATGTTCAAAATGACTAACTCTTAGTTTGAATACATTTATTTGCTTCATAAAATATTGAGTTTGGACGTTGTAAAAGTCTTATAAAGATAAAGTTGGAAATCAACTTTGAAGACTATTAAGAACATTAGGGTCATTCATGATGGTGTATACATCTTTGGAATGATTGTTAAAAGGAACAACGTCTAGGTCCTTTTTTACTCGCTATTTTGAAAGAGTGTGGGATTATCTCTCTCTACATTGAGCCGGGTACGCCTAGCATGAATATTGTAATAGAGACATATTGAAATTCTTAAGGATATGGTAATAAGTATGTTTTATACTTCTCTTACCTCACTCATTATGGGCGATACGTTAAAGCCGCAACCTTTATTCTCATTAAAGCTCCCTCTAAGGCTACTAATATAAACCCTTAATGATTTAAGGACGTGTTCCTTATTCGTCCTTAAATCATATTCATTTATGGGGTTGTCTAGCATAAGGATAGACTTTATAAGTCTACTAAGGACAAGTTAGACGTAAGATTATTAGTAGTTATTCATGGGGTAAGCCGAGAGAACTAGGGGATATATAAATTTTACAACCCAAAAGTTAGAACGTTTTGAAAAACGAGAAATGCTAGGTTCTTTTAAGGATGTTGAATTTAGTGGGAGAATTTGGAGTAATATTTTGAATTTGAAAAGGAAGAGGAATTCATTTGTATGGAATCCATTTATATACCACTTCCCATAGTTCCAATTGGATATCAAGTTTTGAACTTGACATTCAAGAAGAACATACAATTCAAAATAAATATGATTTCCCTATAAATATTGAACAACATGGAAATGTTGATCATAAGAAGGAAATTCAACAACCTCAAAATAAGATAGAACCGGTGCCCTTTGGAAGATCAAATAGAGTAAGAAGAAAGTGCAAATCCGGATAATTATGAAGTGTATATTGCCGAGAATAAAGGACACTTAAGTTTAGTGGGAGATGAGTCTCTCATTTTCCATGAAACCATTAATAGTTCTAATTCTCATATAGTAAATTAATGTCATAAATGAAGGGTTAAAATCTATAAGGATAACAATGTTTGGGATCTTGTCCCATTACCTAAAGATGTGAAACCTATTGGGATTAAATTAATCTTTATGACCAAAAGGATTCACAAGGTAATATGGAAAGATATAAAGCCCATCTAATTGTTAAAGATTTGACTCAAAAGGAAGACATTAATTATAAAGAAAGCACTTTTCCGGTATCTTCTAAAAACACTTTTAGATCATTATGGCACATATAGCATATTATGATCTTGAAGTTTATCAAATGGATATAAAGACAACTTTCCTTAATGGAGACATTGAGGAATATATGGTTGATTTGGATCAAACTAAGCAATTAGTTTGTGAATTTAAAGAAATCCATTTGTGGACTCAAGCAAGTTTCTCATCAATGGTACTTAATCAAGTTATTTTTATTTGGTTTTGAAAAGAATCTTGATTAAGATTGTGTATACCATAAGTTCAGTGGGAGTAAATTTATAATTTTGGTCTTATATATGGATGATGATTTTGCTTGCTAGTAATGATATGAACCTTATTAAGGAAACTAAGAAATTTCTTATTTGAAATGAAAGATCTTGGTAAGGCATCTTTGTATTAAGAATCCAAATTCACCGTGATCACCCACGAGATGTTTTAGGATTATCACAAAAGGCCATATGGAAAGGTATTACAAAAGGTTTAGCATGCAAAAATGTAAACCACATGACACCCCTAATTTTAAAAGAGACATTCTTAGTCTCAAACAGTGTCCTAAAAGTAAATTTTGAATCCAAGTATATGGAAAATTCCCTCTTTGCATCAGCAGTAGGAAGCTTAATGTATACGTAAATCTTACATTTAACGTTGGGATGCTTTGTCAATACCAAAGCAATCCGGAAAGAACATTAAGTAGCAGCCAAAAGAATGATAGAAGTATTTACAAAACACTAAAGAACTACATGCCTATGTTTTGAAGTCGGATCATCTTGAGATCATTAGGTATTCCGACATTAGTTAAATTTATGGCTGCATATGTTTTAATGGACTGTGATTTGTCAAAACAAGTGTCGAAAGACCAATTAAGATATGACTATCAGGTAGCAGTTCTGTACTCTAACAAGAGTTTATGGATTTAGACATTAATTATCTTGTTATAAAGAAAAGAGTACAAAATGAACGAAAGGGATACAACTTATAGAAACAAACTCTATTTAAAGGATCCATTTATGAAAGAGTTATCATCTTCAGTGTTTCACGAGCATGTTGCTCATATGGGTGTAACAACTTTTGATAACATTTAGTATAGTGGGAGTTTGTGTTGTTCTTTTATTAATTGTTCTATTATTTAAAGTTTTGATCTCATTTGGTTAAGTTGGACTAGTTGGAAGAATATGTATATATTCATTATGATTCCATGCTACACATCTATACTTTTGATCTATGTCATTTAGTTGGATTTGTATACGTGATTATTGTGGGTTTAGTTGCGAATCAATTACAACGACTGCCCCTTTAGTCCTATACTTGTATGGCTAATGGACGAGATTGTTATAAATGACAATAAAATGCACACATAAGGGTTGTCATTTGTGTTATGATCATAATTTAAAGGAAGGACTTTGTTTTGCAACCCAAGTGGGAGATTGTAAGGACATGGCTTGCAACACAAGTCATTTAGACTTCCATTCATAAAGTTATGATTATAATATTAAATTATAAAGTATAGTTGATAATAAAATGTGTAGAATTCCTGGATATATATTACCTAATTGTGATGGGCAAAAGGGTAATTTATTATCATAAAGCTTGAAAGGGTGTGGTCCCTAAATGAAATGTCACCAAGTCTACTATATAAAGGGCATTCCATCAACCCTTAAGACTACTCCATTATTCATTAGTACTCTCTTCATAAATCTTCATTAGGTGTTAAAGAAGTAAAGAGGAAAGACATTGATCATTTAGAAGAGCATTCTCCCTACATCTTCTTCTTATTCATTTCTCCCTACATCATCCATGGATTCAACAGGTATTGTTCTTAAACGCTTCCGCTTCATCTCTTCCTCAATCCTATTCTAAAGTGAGTGTGGCATTCAGGGATTAAAATTGTTCCAACAATTGATCCAAGCGATTGTTTGGAAGATAGACAGATGCATCGAGAAACGACTAGGGTTTCTCAACTTGTTGAGAATCAGGGGTGAAGAGAGAATATAGTTTGTCAAATGTGGTGATAGGGTTGGGTGGGTTAGAAATGAACCTTTTATGCTTATTGGGTTGGGCTATTAATAGAATTAATACGGTATTTATTGGTTAAAAAATTAGCCTTTTATGCTAATATTTTATAAATATGATAGTAAAAGTGAATGATGTTTGAATATACCGTTAAAAAAAAAATCCCAAAATTCAATAACCCTTGGAATAAAATAAGAACCTATAGATATGTACCACTTGTATAGTAATTAGTTCTCCTTATGTAAATGTTTTGTCACCTTTAGATTTTCAGTTTCCTTTTTTAAGTTGATGTTAGCCTTCTTTGCTTTTCCTTATCTGTGGAAAGTGTAAAGCATGCAATAATGCCTAGGAATAAATGGAGGCCTCCAACTCCCTTGTTTTTCTAACGCGTGCCCTTAAAGCACATGATAAAACGTAAATATGGCAGTATATTTATGTAATTATAGCAATTTTATTTAAAAATCTAAATATATCACTAAAGTTACTATAATTACATAGATTTACTGACATATTTAAGTCTTACCATGTGCTTTAAGGCACACATTAGAAAAACCGAAATCAAAATCATGGTTTCGTTTGTTAAAATGTAAAGTGCTCCATTACATTTACCAAGGATCACCTCCTCATACACTTTGAAACAATTACAAAAGATCTCTCTCTCTCTCTCTCTCAAAATCAATTGGATTACATAAATTTTACACAAAGGGATAATATTATAAGTAGATGTGGATCTAAAGAGGTTAATAGTAAGGAGAGAATGCATGCTTTTTCAACCTCTTCTACTTTTGTTGCTTTCTTTCTTGTCTCCTTGTCTTTTCTTTACCTCTCTTTTTTCCTTTTCCCCCCTACTTTTCCTTTTCATTTCTTGATTTTCCTTTTCAAGTGGGTATTTGATTGATTCTCTTCACCAGCTCCCATTCAAAAGCTATATATATATATATTATATATATATAATCATGTCAAAATGAGTAGTAGTACACCAATAATTCTACACTGCTTATATAGAGACACCATCACTGTGACCTTCCCAAAGTGAACTCAAGATTTGGCTTCTTGGGACTTGTTTCTGCAGAGAGGCTTGATGAACTCACTTCTGATGCTCTCTCATAGCTTAAACACTTTGCCTCCATTTCCTTCTGTAAATTATTCACCAATTAATAATCAAACAACATGTCAAAAAAAAAATGAAGATAGTATATATATATATATATATATATATATATATATATATATATGTGTGTGTGTGTGTGTGTGTGTGTGTGTGTGTGTATAAGAGAGAACACAAACATAAGAGTAGTGCATGTGAAGATTAAAAGAATCAAAAGGCATTGAAGCTTGATTGAGAGAATATTTCCAAATAAAAGCTAAAGACAATTTTAAAGCCTGTTGTAGTGTGCCTTTTGTACAACCTTTGGATGTTATTCCTCACATTCATAACCATAACCAAAGACACACACACATACACAATGTACCAAAGAAAACTGAAATTCACACATTAGTATTACTATGCATGTACATTCTCATACTCCCTCCGTCGGGGGAATATAATCTCATTTGGTTTTTGATGGTCAATATAAATGAACTTTGATCAATCATTAATGTCAATCAAATCATTCTAACGAAAATGTAAGAAAGTTTATTGAAAAATAACTTAATGATTTATCAATAATATTTTTGGATTTCACTAAAAAAATAGATTGACATTAATATTTGGTCAAAGTTCACTTGTTTGACCATAAAAAATTATATGGACTATCTTTTCGAGACAGAAGGGGTGTTTATGTTCTCATTTGGATACTAAGAGTAATGCTAGCTATAGCTTATAGGAATTTAGTGTAAACATATCAACTACAATATGGACAATATAACTACATATTGATGGATCATTATAAGGCATTCATATATAGCATTAAGACTTTAATTTAATTAGTGGATAGAAGCTATTGCACCCTTTTGAGGAAGTTCTTTTCTTTTGCTTTTCTCATGTATTCTTTCAATTCCTTTTCTTTTTCTTTCCCATCCTCAAAGGCATAATATTGACTCTTCATTATATGGATGACTTGTCTAGCTTTTCAAAAGCCTTTGTCTTTTCTGTTCTCTTTCTACTTTACATATAAGTATATTTTGATGTATAGTAGTGATGGATTACATGTATATATTATATTCCCATGCAATAATCAAACATAGAAATTGGAAAAGTAGGTGTAGATAGATCAAGGCTACTTTGGTAAAATTCACATTTATATAAAAGAATGATAGAATCTACCTCATGTGATGGAATGTAATTTGCTTGAGAATCATGTCCATGTTTGCCATGCAACCAAGCTTGATCTCTGCTACAAAAATCAAGGGATTGAGGGAATATTTGTTATTAGTGGGAAGCCATGCAGATGGAAAAAGAAAATCAAAGTAAAGTCATATTAAAAGCTTCATTCTCTTGTTATTAATTTCTCACTTTTTTTTTTTTTACTTTCTTTTTGGTTTGAAGTAAAGTTGTAACCAACCATGTGATTGCCCATTACTACTGGGCCGCTGCCTTTTACCCGTAATTGGTATTTTGTTACTAAAACGATGGATTTATACATTTAGACCCCCTTCATTTTGAGAAAATTTTGTACTAAATTATGGTTTGGACCCTTTTGCATACTAAATTTACCTAATTATACCCAAAGCAACTTTGACCCCTTTACCCGAGAATTTCTGACTTCGCCGCTGCCTTTTACCCGTAAGAAAAAATAGAGCTTCAATATAGGGAAGGTTTTAAAGAGAGCAGGTTTGGCACCCAAGATTTTCTCAAAGTGGGGCCCATTAATTTGAAACTAAAGGTAATAGCTTTGAGACTAAGTTTACAACTAATGGGATTCCATACTTGAAACCCACAAAATCAGTAGGATAGGGAGGGGGAAGGGAGAGGGAGAAATGTTGTACATGTTTCTTTTTACAAGTTCCTTTTTGAAGCACTTGAGTAAAAGAGATTATTACCCCATCATGGAGTATCAGAGTTAAACTTGTTGTGGACTGACACAACAAAGCATACTGCTACACTATCTTTCTCCTTTTTCTAATTCCTTGCATGTGTGTGTATGTGAGTGAGTGAAAGGTGAGGAGAGAGAGAGAGAGAGAGAGAGAGAGAGAGATCATATTTAGTAATTTATATATCCATAATTTCCTTATCGTAACTTTGCAGTTTGGGCTTGTCTTTCTATGAGATTTGGACAAGAGATCTCTAAAATGATAGATTTGCTTGTGGGGTGGGGGTGGGGGGTAAGGAATAGAAACTCTCTCTCTCTCTCTCTCTCTCTCTTTATACATATATCTACTTATATGTGTATATATATTAATTATATCACCCAACATTTTACTCTTCTTTCCAATACAAGTTGCAAGTATAGTTGAAGTTGACCCTAGTCAATGTTTCTATTGCAATGTACAGTATACAGTAGTTTTTTGAAAGTGGTTGTAGATGGAAATATGCCTAATTTGTTTGGTTCATTATGTTCCTTTAGTCATCTTCAGCTACAATAATAAATACAAACTAAGAAAAGCTCATAGAAATGGAATTGTTTGTCTTCCTAATTAGAGTTGTTCATGCACAAAGATAACTGCCAGTAACATTCTTAACTTTCTCTTTTTGAGTTTATGCAACATCACGCTCAACGTTCGCATTACTCTAACATGATCGCATCAAAAATTATAAACTAGAAGTGAAATTTTCATACAAATCCTCTAAATTAAGGAAAACATTCTCTCAAAAACACTTTTATATGCCACGACACGTTTTAACCTGTACTCCCTTCGTTTCACGTCACTTGAGACTTATTTCCTTTTTCGTTCGTTTCACATCAGTTGAGACTGCCCAAAATGGTAAAGAATCTTTACTATTCCTCTCACTCATTCTCTCTCCAACTTTACTTTTACACTCATAACACTAATCAACTTACTATTTCTCCCACTCATTCTCTCTCCTATTTAATTTTTAATACTCACAAACACCCCCTCCCACTATTTCTCTCTCTCACTTTTTCTTAATTTGTGTGCCAAAATTTTTAGTCTCAAATGACATGAAACCGAGGGAGTTATATTATTATAATCTAGCGTAAGCATAAATATTACGATAACTATATTCTTGACTAGCTAGGTAACAAAACTATATTTCTTTGGAGGCAACTTCTTTTTTATTTTGGTAACAAGAAAAGATTGAAATTGGGGCCAAGAAACAAAAGCTACACAATATTTGGTCCCAATTTGAAAATGAGAAAGAAGACAGCACGAAATTTCGCCTTCATTATGATTCTCTTTTTGTGGGTTCTTTTGTTTGACCTTTTTGGTTTTTTTCTTTTTTCATGAAATTAGCTAAAGTATGCTAATTTTTCTTTAGCCTAATAGGATTCCCTTTAGAAAATATATATAAACAGAAAGAAAGGAGAAAGAAAAAAAGAAAAAGAGCAGAATATTTACATGTAAAGAAGCACAACTTTTGTAAAATCTACCTTGAAGAATTGCTCCAAAGATTATACTGATCATGGTGAGCACTTGACCTTCCTTGTTGAACCGACGGCGATAATTCTCCTCTCTTTTGATTTGGGATTTCAAACATTAAATCGTCTGAATTATCCCCGGACGACCCGTTTTCAAAAACATCTGATTGTCCTAGATTATAAACCAAAATTTAGATACAATCAATGAAAAGAAACTAAATTAATTATAAAAATGTCCACTTCTAATTCAACATGAATCTACTAGTAAAAATGATACAGATAAATATAAAAAAAAACAAGATATTCACCTGAAGAAGCTACTCCTGATCTATGATCAGTTGTCTTTACAGTTCGATACATCTGCAAAGAGAGAGACTTTTAGTTTCTCAGATGAAGTTGTGTGTTACAATTTTCATTTTTTAATTCGAAAATAAAAATTAACATTTATTTTAGGACGGATCTGTCACTTAATTATTTTGTGTATGCATGTATGTATGTACAATGCAATAAAATGCATGTGATATTGTATGTATGGATGTAAGATAATTACTATTACCCATGGTTTTTGGGACTATTTGACCCATGTGGTGCAAGATTTATGTCCATACATACATGCTACTACTATCATTGACAAATGATGGTGTTTTTGTACTTTCCTACATCTCTAGTTCCCCTCAGAAAAAGGAGAAAACAAATAAATAAATGTTTACAGAAAAATAATACCAATTGGGACTGTCTGTAAACTTGTATCAGTCTTGGCTTCTAGCTATAGTATGACTGTTTTCAATTCCTTGGGCTTTGTCTCACTACCATTCCATCTCTCTCCTATCTCTCTCTCTCTTTCTCTCTCTCTCTCTCTCTCTATCTCTATCTCTCTCTCTCTCCCACACACATACACACACTACATACACAGACATTAATGTGATTTCTTTCTTTATACAAGAATGGTTAGACTTCCCAAGCAAAAAGCTGGTGAATGGGCTAGCAGCTAGCTATTATGTTTGCAGAAAAACCATCAGATCTACTAGAAGAAAAAGAAGTGCTAAGAATTAGAGAGAGAGAGAGAGAGAGAGAGAGAGAGAGAGAGAGAGAGCTATGTGCAGGGAAAACTTTGGAATTTGGTATTATTGTATTTATCACACCTTTCACCAGTAAATAATGTTGCTAGTTTCTACTCTTTTCTAATTACTAGTAACATTTTGAAACTTTGACTTTAGGCAAGAAATTTAAAATCCCACCATTTTTGAACTGCATATTCAAGATATGGACCACCAAAACTAACTAGTACTACCTCTCTCTCCCAAATTGAATGATCAAATTTCCTTTTGGTGAAAATCAAATTAGGACACTCATTTTAGAACGGAGGGAGTATGATATCAGTCAAAATGATTACATTCAAGATTTGGACCACAATCTTTTTTCTACTTACTCTATACTTAAAGGTTGATAATTCAAGTCTCATGATAAACAGTGTGATAATTGTTGTGCCTTTATTTGGGGAAGAAGACTAACAATATCACTATTGTGTACTTAATATAGTTTCTAGCTAATATATTAAGAAATTATGTGTGTTGTCAAAGTTGTTGATGCAAATAAAAAAAAAAAAGATAAGATTTTTTTTCGTGATTGTAAACAAACAAAAATGATTATCTATAGAGTTTTAAAAATAAAATGAATTCCAATTGGATTATGAATTGGAAAAACAAATAAATATTGAATCACCTGTAAGTGAGATTTAACATGTGCTAAAGTGAGATCCTTCACATCCATGAGCTCAAGAACTGACTTTGGTGTAGCTCCTGAAAACCCAATAAATAACAAATTAAAATGGAACAAAGAACTTCAATAAAAAAGAAAGAAAATCACATCCATGACTTCAAGAACACTTATTTATTCTATTTTTTCGATTTTCAGCTCAAGAACTGGTTTTGCTCTAGCATTAATAGCAACCCCTAAAGGTGAACACCCAAATAAAAGAAACCCCTTTTGATCAGGTTTGTTCCAAGAAAACTAATTTATGAATTATTTCAAAAATTGAGAAATTGATGAGTAAAACTATAGAAAATGTAGCTTACTTTCATGGCCACCCAAGAGCTCAACAGCATGAACAAACCGGGCATGAAGGGTAGTAGTCCATCGCATCCGAGGCGCTCTCATATTCCGTTTAGACGGAAACCTCGACAAGAATCTCGACCGCATTAGGGCTTGAGTATTACTATGTTGATGATGATGATGGTTATTAGTATTATTACTACTAGTTGAAGATGATTCTAAGGACTGTTGAGGCAATAATGGAAAACTAGAAGGGCAGTTTTGGTAAACAGGGATTCCTCTAATAGGTTTCAAGAACCCAAGCTCTGAGCCAAGAAAACCTTGTTGATGATGATTATTAAGCTGTTGTTGATGAAAGAGTGGGTTTTGTGTTGTTTGAAGATGTGGGTAGTGAAGAAAATTTGAGTTGCTATTTTGGGAAAGGAGGGGGAAATAGTTGTCTGAATTTGAAGAAGAAACCCTGGGATTATTGTTGCTATTTTGGGAAAGAAGGGTCGAAAACGGCGACGATGAATCGGGTTTTTGGGAGGTTAGAGCTCTTTTCCAGAACCCCAAGTCAAGCTCATCTTGATCACTTTTTCTTGATCTCCAACTTGAAGTAGGTTTTGTGTTTGGAGGGCTGATTTGTAGGGATAAATCTGGTTGTGCTGGAAATAGCTCCATTTTGATAATAACCAAAAAAGCCCTAAACAAATTCTTGTCCTCCTCCTCCTTCTTCTCTTTAGGCTATCTCTTTGTTGATGATTTCCCTTTCTTTTTTTTCTCAATCTTTTTGTGGCTAGGGTTCTTTTTGTGTGATTAGAGAGAGGGTAGATGAAGATTTTTGGGTTTTTTTTTTTTTTTTGTATTGTAGATGAGGTTTGATGAGTGTGGAGAATTGATGGAGTAGTTGCAGAGAATTGAGATTGAGAGGAGAGAGGAAGAGAGGGAGGGAGAGAAATGACAAGGGTATGTGTAGTGAATGGTTGTTTCTTTTGTGTGAAGTATATGTGAGAAAATGACACTTGAGAGAGGCTATAAAGGAGAGAGAGAGAGAGATGTGCTTTATTTGTGGACGTGGGGGTAGGATGAAAAGGGGAGGAAAAACAAAAAAGATGGAAAAAGGCAAAGGTAAAGGTAAATAAGTTAGCTAGAGAGTTGATTCCTTCACGTTCCTTTTCTTTTAGAGACCGGTTTGGTTAATGGTAGCGAGAATTTGTTTATGAATGCTATTGCGGTAAAAAATATACTACCTCCGTCCCAGCTCAATATGCATTTTTATTGTTCATGCGTTCAATTCATTCGAACTTTGATCATTATTTAGTGAAAATCTAGCTATTATTATACAAATTTAAAAATTGTTATTGTTTTATTGTTAAGAATAGTATCAATAACATCTTTTAAAATTGCATATAGATATATAAATTTTCATAAAATTAAGGTCAAAGTTCAGTCAAGTTGATCAGAAAAGTCAAACAGTGCACATTGAGCTGAGACGGAAGTAGTATTAAGTAGTGTAAAGCACTAATATTTATATAAATAGTTATAAAAAATAAACTATTTTCTGTATGAATATTTTACGCTTT
The DNA here is from genome assembly GCA_026119855.1 of Campanula takesimana. NCBI lineage: Eukaryota > Viridiplantae > Streptophyta > Magnoliopsida > Asterales > Campanulaceae > Campanula > Campanula takesimana. The sequence goes on from JAOWBW010000235.1 coordinate 252,270, forward strand.
GTTATAAAAAATTTACATTACATAGGTAGTAAATTTTTAACGATTTATGCAAATGGCGACATGAGCAAAGGCTATGCATGAGCGGTTCTAAATCCTTGGTTAAACCAATATCGGATTTCGATTTAACACCAATTATACGGCTGCTCCTAATTTATAAAGAGGTGGTCTCCCATGAGAACAAGGGGATCCGTCTCATGTATGAGACGGGTCGCCCCAGGACCCATGGGGTATGACCCGCCACGTGGCAGCCTCCCATAGGCTCCCCCCCCCCACATTTTTTTTTGGTTTTTTTTTTGAGTTTTTATATTATATTTTCTGCTTTTCTGACGTTTACCAAAAGTAATAGTTATCATAACTTAATGTAATGACTGTATACATATAAAATAACATTGTTCATAAGTAAACGTAACACCTGTTTTACAAAAACAAAAGCTCGTTTTACCCATTTTTCAAATGTAATACTAACTATAATTACATGTAACCCAAACAATATCTAAATGTAATTATCATTTATACTGAAATGTAATAATGCTTTTGCAAAAATGTAAAATATTGTGTATTTTGATTTAATTTTTTGAAAGAATACATTTGAAAAGTAACAACTCATATATATGAATGTAAATGTTTGTACAAGTAAATGTAACACTTTAATAAAAGAAATTATAACATATTTCTATAGATAATGTAATACTTTTACATGTAACACTAATCAAGTGTTTTTAGCTCTAAAAATGTAAATGGTTGAATTATTATTTTTTCTATACATATGTGTTACAATTATGTATAAACATTATTATATATAAGTAACACGTTCGTTACATTTTATTTGTAATAAGTATTACTTTTGGCAAGCGAAGAAAACATAGAAAAAAACACTGTTACTTTTCTGTATATATGTATTACTTTTATGTATACAAACTGTTACTTTATATGTATACAGTCATTACATTAAGTTATAGTAACTATTACTTTTGACAAACCGAAAAAAACCAAAAAAAAAAAATATAATTTTTTTTTTGGCATATGAGAGGCTGTCACGTGGCAGGGTCGCCCCCTGGGTCATGGAGCTGGTTCAATGGGCCAGGTTATGGGTCAAAAATGACCCGTCTCATCCATGAGACGGGTCATATTGTTCTCACATAAGTTTTTGTCATTTATAAATTATGACGCCCCATGCATTGTAGACATAATTAATTAGGACTTTGTAGGACGGAGTTGTATCTGTCAATGAAAAATAATTTGTTTATGAATTTTATTCTTATAAATAAATCTGTAAAAAAAAATATTAATTATAACATATAGGGCAAATTGCATTTTGGGCCCCAAGGTTTAAGGAGTGTTCCCAAGTCAGACCCCATTCAATCACTATTTACATTTTAGGCGCTAAAGTTGTTATTTTGTTAGCATGTTAGGTCTTTTAACCAGTTTCGTTAGAAAAAATCGTTAAATGACCACGTGCGAGTCAAATGTCACTTAACGGAGGATGTTTTTTTTAACAACAATTCATTCATTATTATTTGAAAGCAAATTTAATGAAAATGAATAGTCAAATTATAAAATTTTCCATTTAAATTTTCTGAAGTAATAAGATAGAAAAATAAAAATTATTTAAAAATATTAAATTATCAATATATAGTTATAACATTCATTTTATAAAAATCATTGTCCAGATTCATCCCGTTTCTGGATCACGACCCAACAATCCGATTGCCCTTGCTGTGTTTTCCTGACCTTCCATTTTCCTCTCTTTGACCAATTTCAGCAGCGACCCAACTCCGCCCTCTTCGGTGATCAGTTTCCGTACCGGTTTTTGTCACGGGGAGGGAAACAAGTGAGGCGGCGGCGTCCGATTGGTCGTGGAGTAACTCGGTTTAAAGAGCCATTTGTTTCTAGTTAGGCAAAGGCTGGGCTCGTTTGCGGCGATTGGAGGGAGACCCACGTACTCGTCGTTGTTGTTGGGGGCAGAGACGCAAAGAAGCCAAAACATCGCCGATTGAGTTCTCGAGCTAGAAATGCATCTAGTGGAAGGCGGGAGGAGGACTGAATGGCGTCCAGAATCATTGATGAGGTGAATGAAAGGGGAGTAAAATGTAAACGGTGCCGGAGAAGATGGGATAAGTTGGGAGGACGGTGGAAGAGTGTAAGGTTGAAGACGGTGGGTTGTGGCCTGCGTTTGGTGGAGAAGACGGTGGTGGAGTGGAAGATGAGTCCATTTCTCAAAATTTACATTTTCCTCCATTTGTTTTATTGAAACTTACAACCATCGTTTTCATTTCTATCATTTTAGTATAATAAATTCCATTTAACCCCCTTTAGTTGAAAATCAACTTTAATTTGAACCAATCTTTCAAAAACATCCTTCGTTAAGTGATATGTGACTCGCACGTGATCATTTAACGATTTTTTCTAACAAAACTGGTTAAAAAACCTAACATGCTAACAGAATGACAACTTTGAGGCCTAAAATGTAAATAGTGATTGAATGGGGTCTGACTTAGGAAAAACCCCTAAACTTTAGTGCCCAAATGCAATTCTCCCTAACGTATAGTATTTGAAGAAATGTTGTATTTTATCAACCTGATTCAAACAGTTATATTTTATTGCAATTTAGTTTAAAATAACCGCCACTAAGTGTTATTTATTTTTTTTAAGATAAGTTTATGGAAAACTTAATGTGTTAAATTAGAAAATATTATGTCCACCACGGCAGTTCAACTAATTCATTTATTCCAATTCATACGTCAATTTGAGAAGGGATTAAAATATCAAATTATAAATATTATACCAAATATTAATATAACAAACAATAATTGAAAATATAATCATTTGTAAGATAATATTACTATTTTCTTACATTTTACCGCGCCTTCATATTCACGATGATGGTTGAAATAGTGAAAATGTGAAGTAGTTCAAATGCAGGTTGACATTACAGTTTTCAAATAATATCGTTAAGCTTTGCATTAACATTCGTTAAAATAACAACGCTACTGCATTTCTGCATCAGAATGGAACAAAATATAAATATCCAAAATCGGGTGGCAAAACGTATAACACTAAATGGATGAAATAGCGAAAATGTGAAGTAGTTCAAATGCAGGATGACATTTCAGTTTTTAATTCTCTTTGAGTTTTTCATTAATATTAGTTAAAATAATAACATTACGTGTATTTCTACATTGGAATGGATAAACTAAAAATATGGGGATTCGAGTTGCGCAACTCGAATCCCCATATTACTAAGTGGAAGTGAAATCCATTTACCCCCTTCTTTTGAACTTAAAATTTTGTGTAATTAATGTTCACAATGTGCTCTTCAAGTTGATTTTGGACAGCCATATGTAAGTTGATAATGCCAGTCTGTTTGAAGTTCTTAAGTTGGCCTGATGAAGTTACACAAATTGTATGTTACTAGTGATGATTTTTGTTGGTTTACTTTCAGGCTTGTATTCCTATTCCTTATCCCAAGAGTTCAAGGGCCATTTACGGGGACGGAGAATGGCAATGTCATGACTACACACTCCACAAATGGAAAATCATATGGCCAAATGAAATTTCCGTGCCATGCCTAATTTTCACCCGCATTCACTTCTAGATTGTTATGATGGACTAGCTAATGCTCTGTGTAATTCAACAGGAAATTTGGCTGCAAAGGAGCGATAATTGTAAGAATTATTGTTTGAAAGAATTACATTTGTCCATTCTATTTCACGAAGATCTTTAATTAGTTTATAACTCTCGTGGATGATTGTAAGAATTATTGTTGATGTATGTAATGAAAGGTTGATTGTTATTGTTCAATGAAATGTTTGTTACTTCATATTAATTTTTATTTATTTGATTTTTGGTTATAATTTATATAATTTGAAGTAGGTGCAACAGGAAAAAAAAAATAAATAAATAAATGCCCTTAGATATAGCGCATAAAAAGCACTATATAAGATTAATTATGGAAATTAAAAAATGCCCTTAGATAGCGCATAAAAAGCGCTATGTAAGATCAATTATGGAAATTAAAAAATGACTATCGTAGATCCTAAGCTTAGATAGCGCAAAATAAGCGCTATCTAAACTTGCATAGCGGTCGTTTACATAGCGCTTATATACGCTATCTAAGGGGAAAAAAAGCGCTATGCAAGCTCTATTTTGTACTAGTGTGCGAAAAACATAACATTAATAATGAATTTGTAAAAATGTATAAAAGTAAGATAGCTGAATAACAATTTACCTTTCTTAAAATATTTGAAAAGACAACGAGAATATTTATTTGCAAAATGCTAGGATTACAAAAGAAGTTTACTAAATGATACATATAAAAAAAGGTGGCGGTATTTTATTTGTTGCATCGAGCGTGGACTCGACACATTCTAATTAAAAGCATAATGAGCCAAGTTTTATGAGATTTTTTTTGTAATTTTATACTTACCTTATTTATTATGGAGTGGGATATTAACTTTTGCCTTTCTTTTTTGATGCTATATTTATTTTCCCTTGGGAATAAAGAGAAAGAAAAGAAAAGGAAATTTTAGTGTAAGCTTTAAACGTGTGGGTTTGTCACTCAACTTACCTTTCCAACCTATCTATTTCTATATTACTGTATCTTCATTGAAGCGAGACCAGTAGTTGTTGCCCCCTCCCCCTTTTTCCCGAAACGCTAAATTCAACATTTTCCAGATTCTTCAACTGCATGATTACACGAATTTCCACGCTCTACGGTTTTGTTTATTGTCTAGTTATAACTACTCATTAAGACTATCATGATACCATAATTTCTGCAAGCCAGAGATTTAGGTTTTAAATCATGTTTGTTCAATTTTACCAGCTCTTTAGATAATTCCGGTCCAAAATAACCGCGTCTTTTGACATTTGCACAATTTTTAAGGAAATCAATTACTCATTCCGTCTCAAAATAGATGTCGTTTTGGAGTGTTTCACACATATTAAGAAATGTCATTAATGCATGTGAAGAAATCCCAAATACCCTTAAAGTAATTCAACTACCTAGATAATTAAATGGTTAGGTAAGAGATAGTTTACTATCATTATTAAGGGTATAATTGGTATAGAGCAACAAAAAAAGCTTTGAAAATAGTGAAACGACAAGTATTTTGAGACAAAATTTATGTCCCAAAACGACATCTATTTTGAGACGGAGGGAGTAATATAATGACTTAGTGACAAAAGTGTCAACTATACCCCTATTAATTGCGCATCTTTACTACACTAAAGTCTCACACTAAGACTATTAATAAAACAGAACAAGTTCAATGCAAGGGTAAGAAAAGACATTTACCTCAAAATTAACAGTTATTTTGGACCAAAATTTAGCTCAAAAGTGACAGTTATTTTAGATCGTAAAGAGTATTAATACACTTAATTGTCCGTGTCACGATAAAAGTATACCATATTGTTCTTTAATTTAAATAGATTATTTTTCATAATTAATTATAAATATTTATCTTTTCTCAATATTGTTTTTTAATTCTATCTATAGAGTGATTTAAGGATTCAAATTGCTAATATACCATAACTGATAATTATTTTCAAATAATTTGTTCAAACAATTTTTAATTCTATCTATAGAGTGATTTAAATAGAGTGATTTAATGCATAGCTTCATCTCCTATATTTGACTTTTTCTGTTTGAAGCATCTAATGTGCATTTACAAGCTCAGGGTAATTTGTTGAAGATTACTCTATCAGATTCAAATTAAATATCTCAGTTGGTTTATTTCGTTAATTAAAAAATATATTTTATTTCTCTGTAAGTTGTTGCATGTACCATTTTACTGAAACTATTTTTTATTTGAAAATATAACATTTATTTTAGAATGAAACAGAAAGAAAAATATGATATTTATTATGGGACATGAAAGTATTAGCTAAATAAGTCCATTAGCTTGGTTAACTAATTGGAACATGCTTTCTGATGTTTCCAACTTAGAGTAGTTAATTAATTGGAACAGTGTATACTTGTCAATTAGCAGTATGTTTTAGTCTTCAGTTCTTCTAGAACTAAGTATAATTTATTCTAAGAAAACATGATTAGCATGCATCAAAGAAGAATAACTCTCTCGTGTTATTCTTAGGGATTAAGACAAACGTATTTTAAATTTGCGGTAGCATTTTTTTTTGTAAATAATTGTACTTTTTAATAAATTGTACGGTGGCATTTTTGTAAATAATCAAAACTTCTCAACACCCTTTGGCACTCTTCAACACACGAACTGGATATCTGTAACACAACAATTGGACATCTTCAACGCTACCAATGACCCTGTTTTAACACTTCATTTATAAAAACTTTAACGTCTGTTTGAGAGCCTAAATGCAGTCTTTTGGGGGGGGGGGGGTTTAAACCCTTTATCACAGGGAAAAGCCCAGTGATTTTTGTAGGTCTCGCAATTTCTTTGGCCAACAAGCCTTCTAGATATCAATCTCAAAGGTTTTGGATATCAATCTCAAAGATTCTGAATATCTATATCAAAGGCAAACCCTTTGAGGAAGGTTTGTTGGTCATGACCTTGTTCAAATGTGGTTGTTAAAGCATATTCAGAAGACTTTATTATTGATACCCAGAACTCTTTGAGGTTGATATCTAGAAGTTTTGTGGCTATAGCCTTATTCAAATGTGCTTGTTAAATAATATTTAGAAGACTTTATTATTCATATCTAGAACCTCTTGAGATTTATCCATTTTTTTTACTATGATCTTGTTCAAATGTGCTTGAAATAATATCTAGAAAGCTTCATTATTGATATTCAAAACCTTTTGAGGTTGATATTCGAAAGGTTTGTTGGTCATGACCTTGTTTAAATGTGCTTGTAAAATCTCCAGAAGGCGTTATTATTGATATCTAGAACACTTTGAGGTTAATATCTAAAAGGTTTGTTGGCCATAGCCTTGTTCAAAAGTGCTTGTTAAATCATATTCAGAAGACTTTATTATTGTTATTGAGAATCCTTTGAGGTTAATATCTAGAATGTTTTTTGGTCATGAACTTGTTCAAATCTATATATATTAAAAGTCGACGCGGAGAACTACGTAGTCGCCACGTGAGACAAGTGTTGGCTAAATCTAGCTTTTGGTGAAGCCACCTCATCACCTTACTAATTAATAAGTGACTTTTCATTTATTTTTTCTATTAGCTAATAATATTAGTTACTATATAGGGTAACTATTATAGTAAACTTTTATTGTAACTAAAACTTAAAATAGAAATAGTTACTATTACAATTAACTATTACTTATAATAGTAATAGTTACTATTATTAATAGTTAACTATTAGTTAACTACTACTTATAATAGTAATAGATACTATAATAGTTAACTATTATAGTTACTATATTAGTTAACTATTATAGTTAACATTTGTATTTAGCTATTAATAGTTAAATATTATAGTTAACTATTATATCTACTTATTAATTATCAACTATTATAGTTAATAATTAAATTTAAATATTTATAGTTAATTAATATACTTACCTATTCTAGTTAAATACTCCCTCCGTCCCACCTCACTTGACACCCATGAGGTGCGCACAATAATTAAGGAGAATGAATAAAATAAAGAAAATATGTAGTAGAAAATGAAGAGAGAGAATGAGTGGGCTAAATAGTAGTGTTGATTGAATAAATTGAGTGGTGGAAAATGAAGAGAGAAAATGAGTGGTGGGGTAGAGTGATTATAAAATTATTAAAAGTGTGCTATTTTGGGAAGTGTCAAGTGAGCTGAGACAGCCCAAAATGGAAATAAGTGTTAAGTGAGCTGGGACGGAGAGAGTATATGCAACTATTATAATTTATGATTAACTACTACTATCAATAGTATTAAGTAATTATAATAATTACTATATATGTGAATTATTACTATTGACAATATTATATAATCATAATAGTTACTATATAAGTTAATGACTAATATTATTATTACTTAACTTAACAATAATATTTATAATATAAGTTAACTATTACTACGAACAGTATTAGTTAATTATAGTAGATACTATATAGATTAACTATTACTATTAATAGTATAAGTTAATTATAATAGTTAACTATAAATGATAACTATTACTATTAATAGTATTATTTAAGTGTAATAGTTATATATGATAACTATTACTATTAATAGCATTTGTTAATTGTAATAGCGAACTATATAAGATAATTATAGTTACTATATAAATTATTATTTATTTATTATTAATAATGTTATCTAATCATAATAGTTACTCTATTTGTCGTAAATAATAAGTTAAAAGTAATAGTTACATTATATAGTGGAGTAACTAATACTAATAATAGTAATTTATATAAAAACTAAAAATAGTAATAGTTATAATATATTAAAAATATAATTAATTAATATTATTTTTATTATTAGTATTAGTTACTTCACTTGGACAAGTTTTTATAAAATCTTACGTTTCATGAAGCCACGTCTTCATGGGTCCTACGAATTTCGTGAGACTTTTCATATTTTTTCAAATAGCTAATAGTATTAGCATACTAAATTAGTTACTATATTAGAATAATGTGCTTCTTAGTCAATAATATTTTATTATTGTAATAGATAATCACATTCTACTATTAGAGTACTATGTTAGTATATATGTATATAAGATGTAAGATAGGTGAAGAGTCTAAATTAATTTGAAATTATTACATCAATTATTATGAGTTTATTAATTAATATTACAAATATGTTCAATATGAAAATTCTATCCACATTCATTTGTGAAAAAAATAATTATATGCTTTCATTTAAGTGCAATGGATACTCAAATATGAAAAGTCTCAATATAACTTAATACATTAATAATAATCATGATAAAATGACTTTAACATCTCCGCTATAAAAAATGAAAAGTCATAAAAATTTAATACAATATTTACTTTGAAATGTTAAGTCACAAAACTAAATATTTGATTTTATCTTTTGAAACATACAAAAAGTCATGAACAAATTAATTGGTTTAACTAAGTCATTAAAGAATTATGTTGAGCCAACTTATAAATAATACGTTAAACGAATGAAAAGTCACAAAAAATTATCATCTTAGTTTTAAATCAAAAGTTAGAAAATAAAATTCTCTTTAATTTATCCCCTCGATTTATCCAATTGAAATTATTTTACATGTCTTTTCTTTTGATTCCACTTTTATGATACTTAAACCTTCAATTATTTTCTTGATTATAGTAAAATTTTACTTATTATGATAAATTTTGCTTGACTATTTACATAAAAAAATAATTGTAAACAACTTTCCATGTGTAGCACGGGTTTTCCCCTAGTATACTTGTTAAATCACATCCAAAAAGTTTTATTATTAATATATAGAATCCTTTGATGTTGATATCCACCTTAAAATTTAATGATTTATCTCGTTACCAATATGGCATGAGTTATATCTAAGAAACACATGAACGAACATGGTTAATTTAAAATAATAACATTTTATATTGTTAGTACCTCACTATGTTTAATCATAAATTAATCATAGTAAATATGTTTTGATAAATAAATAATCAAACTCAGTTGATTATATGATGTATACAAAGACCTGAGCACATGCAACCCAAGACAAAGTTCAACAGCTAATCCACACAACTCAACAGTCAACATTACATGATCTACCCATCATCTATACATCAAACAAACTAAAGAACCACCTATTACAGACTCCATTTTTTTCAAATGAATCATCAAGATGCAAATTACAAACAAGCTTCAACAGAAAAAGCCTTAAAGGCTCAACAGCTAAGACTGCTCTTGACCAACAGCTGACCCACCTTGCCAGATCTTTGAAGAATGATTATTCCAATAAATCCAATCATTGGAATAACTCATATTGAAGCTTGATCAAGCCTGCATAGTCCTCTCCTCAAACGACAACTTGCATCCAAAGGAGTAATAAACCTGTCTTCACCAAAGTCAAAGACAAACCATTAACTCCTCTGCACTTATGTTCCCCAAACGGCTACTCCTGTACCCTTGTCTCCAACGACTATATGCCAACCCATATATAAAGGAGCATACTGGCATGTTGTCAAGTTAACTTTTACAACCCTTTCACACAAACTTAAACCTTTTACAAACCATCTGCAGTCTTGAATATTTGCATAAATCTCCTGCAGATATTGTGCCATCTTGCACCTAGTTATAACCCACACCCAGCCAGCTAACAGCCAAGCTATTTTCATTTGTAAACACACTTGTGATTTTCGTTTTTCTTTTCTCGCTTTGAAAGAAGCAACCTTAATTGAAGTGTCAATTAAGTAGAGGGGGTTCTAGGAACTTGTCTTATCAAATCTTGTAACTCTTAGTGAAGAGAATATTATAATGAATTGATCTCACTGTTCTTCAACAGTGGGGGTAGATGTAAGAGAAGGGTTTTGCCTCTGAACCACTTTTAAATACTGTGTACACTCTTGTCCATACACTTACACACACACTACACGTTGTCCTTTCATTTCTTTACTTATTTATATTCCACTGCATATTTTTTTTATTTATTATTTCTCAAGAGCTAATCTCAAACTGTTAGCTGTCCAAGTTTTAATCTATCTGTTCATTTAGTTAAACAGGTCCTTTCATATATTACTAGGGGTGTAAATTGTTCGGTTTGGTTCGGTTTGGGGGTATTTACGGACCGAACCACTAGTCATCACGGAGGAAGTGCGAAAAATGTGGATCTTGAAGAGGAAAGTCGGATAAAGAGAGAGACTAGACGAAGAGAGAGGCAGGAAAAAAAAACTTTATAATATAGACCGTGGAGAGAAATTGGTAATTTATATACCGTAAATCGCAATGAAGATAACAAACGATAAAATTAATGTTAAATAAAATACAAAATAGGAGTTAGGATTAGTCTATGTAATGATCTAATAATAAATTTTAATAAATATACAAAATATTAAATAAGATGTGAAAATGTGGTTAGGATTAGTTTATGTAATGTGGTTTGGTCTAGCGGTTCGGCTTAGTGGTTCAGTCTCGCGGTCTCAAACCGCGGTTCGGTTTGATTTGCTTTGGTTTGGTTTAGTCTGGGAAGGTCAAACCACAAACCAAACCAAACCATGTGGTTTGCCAATATTTGAGACTGGACCGAACCATTGATGCTTGAAAACCAAACCAAACCGCATGGTTTGGTTCGGTTCGGTCTCAAACTGTGGTTTGAACCGAACCACTTACACCCCTATATATTACATCAGATATTGATACGCCCAAGCCGAAAATATGTTTGGACGGACTCAATGTGGCTTTGAGGCCCTCAAAACTTGGTGGGCCGAGGTTTAAATCGATTGCATCTAATTAGGACAAACTCAAGAGGCCCACCTGAGCATGTCGGGCTTGCAATTTTAATATTCGCACTTACTAAAGAGATCTATCTAAGGGTGATTAAGGAAACACGTCGTTCATAGTGATATCCATTGAAAGAACTTCTATCACTAATGCACTTAAACAAGGAAGCTGATTAGTTCGTAAGAGGTCTACAATCATCAAATGATAGGTTAACTATCTTGAGGTGCAGTGTGTGATTTGTTGAGTTTTGCAGCGGAATAGTGTATGAATAAAAGGAAGAAATTAATGAGTAAATAACAAGTGATAAGTGTGTGATTTAGTGTGAGAGAATAAGAGACAAACACAACGATATAACGTGGTTCAGAGTATTGCAACCCTCCTACATCCACGCCTCACTGTCCTCAACAGTGAAGAAGCAATCCACTATAATCCTTCATCAAGTAATTATAATAAATTGCAAGGAAAATTCCCTCAGAATTTTCCAGCTTAATTAGCCTCACTGACTAAGCTTGTGCTTGTTGCAAAGCACAGAAAAAGAAAAGAAAAATGTTTCACACAAGTGAAAGATTTGGTGATCTCAATGATGGCTCTATATAGCTAAGTGAGATCTTTTTTTTTACCTATCTATTTAGCACAGATTTATAAGTTTAAAAGTGCTTTACAAATATTCTGCTTAAAAGTTTGTATGAAGTTATTGTTTTTGGCAAGAGAAAGAGATGATAACTTCAGTCACTGGGTGATTCTTTTATAGGTCTTCACTTTATATCCGTTGAGTTCCAACGGTCTTGAACATCTGGGAAACGCCAATTGTAAGTCGATTATCTTTGACTGAAATAGTGTTTGTGAACAGTACAAAGTCAGGTTTGACTTTGACCAAGAGCTGAGTTGAAAAAATGTCAAGGTCTGCTATCTTGAAGAGGTCTGTTATCTCGATTAATTGATGAAGATAGTGGACCTTTGTGATGAAGATAGTGGACCTTTGTTGACTTAAAGAATTCCATTAACTTGAGTATTTTGAACATGTTTCTTCATAGTCTGCTGTTGCTTTTAAGGAGTCTGTTTTAAGATCTTAATTATTTATGAGGTAGGTTTGCCCCATAATAGAAGTAGGGTTATAGAACACGGGTAGAGGGTTGTGAGAAGAGTGGCCGGAAGAACCATAATTGATGTAGGAAGGGATATTAATTATTTTCTTATGTTTTATTATTTTATTTGTATTTTCGTCATTAATTTTAGTAGGTTAATTTTAGAGGATTCTAGGATAGATTTTGAGTCAATTTACTAGTTTTTGAGTCCTATTATGTTACCATATATGTTAGGATTAATTTTAGAAGGTTTAGGATTGTTTTTCAAGTTTTATGGGCACTATAAAATAGGCATAAAGTTGTATTCCGAAAATTACATTATTATTCAATAAAATTTGATTGCTTTGCAATTCTTTTTTCTGGTGGATTCCAGATCTGTTCTTGGTGGATTCCAAGATTATCGTGTTTGAGGGTGCTTCGCTTGAAGGCTCTTGTGTGTAGCGCTACACACAAGAGCCTTCAAGCGAAGCACCCTCAAACACGATAATCTTGGAATCCACCAAGAACAGATCTGGAATCCACCAGAAAAAAGAATTGCAAAGCAATCAAATTTTATTGAATAATAATGTAATTTTCGGAATACAACTTTATGCCTATTTTATAGTGCCCATAAAACTTGAAAAACAATCCTAAACCTTCTAAAATTAATCCTAACATATATGGTAACATAATAGGACTCAAAAACTAGTAAATTGACTCAAAATCTATCCTAGAATCCTCTAAAATTAACCTACTAAAATTAATGACGAAAATACAAATAAAATAATAAAACATAAGAAAATAATTAATATCCCTTCCTACATCAATAATCCAATTGGGTGGTGCCCGTCATGGTTATGAAGAAGAAGGAGAAAGGGTACGGGTACGTCTGAGGATCGAAAACTTCATACTAATACCATGTTAGACAACGGCAAAGATCAGAGAGAAGAGAATAGAGAAGATGTTTGGGGAATAAATTCCTTGATGATTTATTCACACTGCCTAGGTTATCATATATACACACGGTTGTTCTTACTTCTAAGGTAAGTATCCTAATCTATATTAGGCTATGAAATGATAACTCAAAATACATTTGATTCTATCAATCTACACAATAATCTATCTATATATATATACGAGGGTAAATATAAAGTCACAAAAAAGTTTCATAAAATATGGCTTACAAAATGATGTGTCAAAATTCTATAGGTGTTTTTAATTAAAGTGTACCGGGTCCATAATCGATGCAACCAATAAAATATCGCCACCTCACTTTGTATCCATCATTTTGTGAACTTCTTTTGTGCCCCTAGCATTTCCCTATATACAATATACAGTTAATAATAAATATCAAATACTTTGCTTAAGTACTACACTAAATTTTGATACCCTCTCATTTTACCATTAGAGACACTAGTACCATTACTTAAGTACCAATTTTTTAATTTTTTTTTTGAAATTGCAACGACACAAGAAAATTTGAAGTGAATGTTGTTGGAACAATTTTAATCCCATGAATGCCATGACTCAAATCTGGAATAAGTTAGAGAAGAAGATGAAGGCGGAAGCGTATACCTGTTGAATCCATAATGTTGTCTTTAGGGAGAAAGATGAAGAACAATTGTAGGGGACATAGTTCTTCTAAATGATTGTGCCTTTCTCTATAGTACTTCTAGCAACTAATGAAGATTATGAAGAAGAGAATAAGTGAATGTAGTATGTTTCTAGGGCTGATGGAGAACCCTTTATATAGGAAACAAATATGCACTTCGTTTAGGGACTACACCCTTTCATATTAAGTGATGTGAAATTACCATTTTGTCTATCAAAAATAGGTAATATTACATCCAGGAATTCTACACATTATTTTAATTCACTACACTTTATATTAACATTATAAGTATGATTTCATGTATGGAATTAATGATTACTTGTTATGCAATCCATGTTCTAACAATCTCCCACTTGGGTTGCATAACCATGTCTTTCCTCAAAATCATAAGTATAATACAAATGACAACCCTAATGTGCACTTTGTTGTCATCTATAACAATCTCGTCCATTAGTCATACAAGTATAAGGGCTAAAGGGGTAGTCGTTGTAATTGATTCGCAACTAAACCCACAATAATCACGTATAAAAATCCAACTAAATGACATAGATAAAAAATGTAGATGTGTAGCATGGAACATAATGAATATATCCATATTCTTCCAAATAGTCCAATTTTAACTAAATGAGATCAAAACTTTAAATAACAGTAGAACAATTAATGAAAAAACAACATAAACTCCCACTATATTAAATGTTATCAAAAGTTGTTACACCCATATGAGCAACATGCTCGTGAAACACTAAAGGTGATAATGCCTTAGTAAACTGATCCGCTAACATGGAGTTTGTTCCAATAAGTTGTATTTTTATTTGTTCATTTTGAACTCTTTCTCTTACAACAAGAAACTTAATATCTATATGCTTAGATTTTGATGAACTCTTGTTGTTATTGGAGTACAAGACTGTTGCCCTATTGTCACGATATAACTTAATTGGACTTTCGACACTATCGACAATTCGTAGTCCCACAAAAAACTTACACAGCCATATATCTTGATTGGATGCCTCAAAACAAGTAACAAACTCGGCTTCCATGGTAGAGGAAGTTACGAGTGTCTGCTTGGCACTTCTGTAAGAAACTGTTCTACTGGCTAATGTGAAGACATAACCAGACGTTGATTTACGACTGTCTTGGCATCCAGCAAAGTCAGAATCGGAATACCCACTGATCTCAAGATGATCCGACTTTGAATATGAAAGCATGTAGTCCTTGGTGTTTTGTAAGTATCGCATCACTCTTTTGGCTGCAACCCAATATTCTATCCCCGGATTGCTTTGGTATCTACCAAGCATTCCAACAATAAATGCAAGGTCTGGATGAGTACAAACTTGCGCATATATTAAGCTTCCTACTGCTGATGCATAAGAGATATTTTCCATATACTTGGATTCAAAATTATTTTTAGGACACTGTTTGAGACTAAACTTGTCTCCTTTAGAAACAGGAGTGTCATGTGGTTTACAGTTTTGTATGCTAAACCTTTGTAATACCTTTTTTATATAGGCCTTTTGTGATAATCCTAAAATACCTCGTGAGCGATCACGGTGTAATTGGATTCCTAATACAAAAGATGCCTCACCAAGATCTTTCATTTCAAATTTGTTTGAAAGAAATTTCTTAGTTTCCTTAAGAAGGTTCATATCATTACTAGCAAGCAAAATATCATCCACATATAAGACCAAAAATATAAATTTACTCCCACTGAACTTATGGTATACACAATCTTCACCAAGATTAGTTTCAAATCCAAATAAAAGAATAACTTGATTAAATTTTAAATACCATTGACGAGAAGCTTGCTTGATCCCATAAATGGATTTCTTAAGTTTACAAACTAATTGATTAGTTTGATCCAAATCAGTCACCATTTTTGGTTTCTTCATATAGATAGTTTCCTCAATGTCTCTATTGAGAAAAGATGTCTTTACATTTTTTTGATAAAGCTCAAGATCATAATGTGCTACAAGTGCCATAATCATCCTAAAAGAGTTTTTAGAAGATTCCGGAGAAAATGTTTCTTTGTAATCAATGCCTTCTTTTTTAGTAAAACCTTTAGCAACAAGACGAGCCTTATATCTTTCTACATTACCTTGTGAATCCGTTTTGGTCTTAAAGATCCATTTACACCCAATGGGTTTCATATCTTTAGGTAATTGGGACAAGATCTCATACATTGTTGTCTTTCATATATTTTAACTCTTCATTTATGGCATTGATCCACTTATGAGAATTGGGACTATTAATGGCTTCATGGAAGGTGAGTGGCTCATCTCCCACTAAACCTAAGTGTCCTTCATTCTCGATAAGATACACCTCATAATCATCCGAAATTGCACTCCTTCTTACTTTATTGGATCTCCTTAAGGGCACCGGTTCTTCCTAATTTTGATGTTGTTGAATTTCATCCTCATGATCAACATTTTCATATTGTTCAATATTTATAGGGGAGTCATTGTTTTGAATTGTATGTTCCTCTTGAATTTCAGGTATAAAACCTTGATTTCCAATGGGAACTACTATGGGAAGAGGTATAGAAATGGATGCCTCTTCCTCTTCAAATTCAAAATTATTCCTAATTTCCCCTCTAAATACAATATCCTCAAAGAACCTAGCATTTCCCGTTTCAAAAAAGGTTCTAGTTTTCGGGTTGTAAAATTTATAGCCCCTAGATCTCTCGGCATACCCCACAAAATAGCTACTAACAGTCTTAGCGTCCAGTTTTCCCTCATTAGGCTTATAAAGCCTAGCTTCTTCTGGACAACCCCATATATGAAGATGATTTAAGGACGTTTTCTTATTCGTCCATAATTCATAAGGGGTTTTATTATTATTAGCCTTAGAGGGAGCTCTATTGAGAATATAAGTTGCGGTTTTTAAAGCATCGCCCCATAATGAGTGTGGTAAGGAAGTACAAGAAATCATACTTCTTACCATATCCTTAAGGATTCTATTACGTCTCTCAGCTACACCATTCATGCTATGCGTACCCAGCATAGTGTAGTGAGGGACAATCCCACACTCTTCAAGATAGCGAGCAAAAGGACTCGGACGTTCTTCTCCCGAACCGTCATTCTGACCATAATATTCACCACCACGATCGGATCTAACGTTCTTAATAGCCTTTCCTAGTTGATTTTCAACTTCGGCCTTATAAGAACTGAAAACGTCCAAAGATTTAGACTTTTCATGAAGTAAATAAATGTACCCATAACGAGAGTAGTCGTCTATGAACGTAATAAAATATTGTTGACCATTCCATGAAGGGGTAGTGAATGGCCCACAAATATCTGTATGTATTAGTTCTAAGACACTTGATGCTCTCGGGGACATTTTTCTTTTAGTGTTTGTAAATTTTCTTTTAAGGAATTTAATGCAAAAGTCTTTTTCCGAAATATCAAGTTTATTTAAGATTCCCTCCGACACAAGCTTATCAATTCTCTTTTTGGAGATATGACCCAAACGCCTATGCCATAAAGTATAAGAATTTTCACTTGACAACTTTCGTTTTTTACTTTTGGTTTCATTATTATGGGACTCATTTATTGTTTTAATAATGTCAAGTAAGCAAAGATTATCATTAGTTGACAAAGTACTAGTACCAACAACCTTGGAATTAAAATAAAGATCACATTTATTATTTCCAAATGAACAAGAATAACCTTCCTTGTCCAATACTGTGATAGATATTAAATTCCATCTAAATGATGGTACAATAAATGTATTATTTAGTACAAAATAATAACCATTACTTAACAATAACCGAAAGGTCCCTATGCCTATAACTTCAACCGGATTCCCAGCTCCCATATAGATGAATCTCTCATCTTCACTAGGTCTTCGGTAATTCAGGCAACCCTGCATAGACATACTTATGTGAGTTGTTGCACTAGAATCAACCACCATGTATATGTAGAAATTGAAACCAAATTAGCCTCAGTACAAACAAGACTAAATGACATACCTTTCTTAGCACGCCAAGCGTGATACTTAGGACAGTCGTACTTCATGTGAGTGAGGTCCTTGCAAAAGAAGCATTTCTTTTCTTTATGATCATTAGATGATCCCTTAGGCTTCTTATTACTTGTAACCGCAATTTCCTTCCCTCGTCTCTTTGTCCCATGAGAAGAGGTAGATGCCAAATAACCACTTTCAGTTTTAAATTGCTTTAACATATCTTCCTCTTGTGTCACATGTGAAATTAATTAGTTAATATTCCACTTGTCTTTTTGACAATTATAGGTTACCTCAAAGTGACCAAACTGAGGAGGAAGAGAGATCAAAACCAAATGCACGAGAAGATCTTCCGATATCTCTAACTTAAGTACTTTTAGTTTTGTCGATAGCTGAAGCATTTCCAAAATATACTCCCTTAAGTTCCCGGTACCCTTGTACTTCATGGAAACAAGCTTTCTCAAAGACGCACTTGTTTCTGACTTTTTGCTTTTTACAAAGCGTTCTTCAAGGGTATCAAGGAATGTTTTAGCATCAACATCCTCGAAGACACTGTTAAAAAAAGTCTCCAGGACAACATTCTTCATGATCATTAGGCTCACACGGTTGGAGCGTTTCCACTTCTCAGCATTTAAGCGATCTTCTTGAGTGCTTTGATCAGTGAGAGGAAGAGGAAACAGTTCCCTTAATGCGAGGTCTATGTTCATACAACATAAGATCATTGTTATTTTATTTTTCCAAGTTTTAAAGTTAGTCCCATTAAGCATCGGTACGGTACTTATCGCAGCAGTTATAGATAGATCATTAAGTAAATCTGTTAGAAATTGAGAACAAGAATGAATACAAAACATGTATAAGAAAGTACATAATGAATAAATGATTAACTATATCAATGAAATCCATCAATAAGGTAATCAACATGACCTCAAAACTAATCTTTGGATTGCGAGTTGATTCATAAATGATTACCTTAGATAACAAACAATTTGAACAACATCCTAATCAAATAATTAATCTTCATTTGGGCCGACTTAACTTAAGTATCTAACAAGACAACTTAATGTTCATTTCATTTGTTACCACATGAATGTATAAATTTAGTCGAATAACAAGATCTTCTTTAGAAAATTCATGTCATTCACATATCAATTTATACATTCAACACTTTAACAATTTTGGGTTTAAATAACGTGAATCACTTTGGCGATAATATTATTTAAACAATGAATAAAATTGTTTAAGCATATAATTAATCACAAATTTATAGTTGAAAATGTATGTTTTGCTCAAAAAGGGAAACAAAATGTGCATTATTTATGAAAATCTCAAAACCTGTGAACAATGTTTGCACGGCCGAGCATAGAGAACAGCACGGCCGAACATCAACTTTACAGAAGCATTGATTTTTGGCGAATTAGTGCACGGCCGTGCAAATCAAAAGACTCAGCCGAGCATACCTTGTGATCCGCCCGGACAACACCTAAAACCTGACGGGATTTTTCCAAATATCCGACCAGGCTATACACAATACCCGCCCTGACCATTCATTATCCAAGGCACCGATTCATGCACTGAAGGTGCACGGCCGAGCAGATCCAAAGACTCGGCCGTGCAGAGCGATTTTCTTCACTTCTGAATTTTGTCCCAAAACAATGAACAACAAGTAGATCCACATGGGTATACATCAAACAATGCATAGCCATGCTATTTAGGGATAATCTTGTTTTTAAAACAATAAGATCAAGCAAGTAGATCCACATAGTTATGCATTACACACAACTATACTATGAAGGGATAACATGCTTGAACCATTGTGTTCTTTGAACAAAACTTCAAACCTTTTCTTAATTCTTTATTAGATGATGAGTATCAACACTCTAGAAATGAATAGAGCCTCTAAACAACATCAAAACTTGATGATTCAACAGAATGTATGAATCAAAATAAGCATTAAAGCTTTTCCAAAGAACTCAAACCTAAACCAGAATATGAGCGGGCTCTGATACCAATTGTTGGAACAATCTTAATCCCATGAATGCCATGACTCAAATCTGGAATAAGTTAGAGAAGAAGATGAAGGCGGAAGCGTATACCTGTTGAATCCATAATGTTGTCTTTAGGGAGAAAGATGAAGAACAATTGTGGGGACATAGTTCTTCTAAATGATTGTGCATTTCTCTCTTGTACTTCTAGCAACTAATGAAGATTATGAATGAGAGAATAAGTGAATATAGTATGTTTCTAGGGCTGATGGAGAACCCTTTATATAGAAAACAAATAGGCACTTCATTTAGGGACTACACCCTTTCATATTAAGTGATGTGAAATTACCATTTTGCCCAACAAAAATAGGTAATATTATATCTAGGAATTCTACACATTATTTTAATTCACTACACCCTCTCATTTTACCATTAGAGACATTAGTACCATAACTTAAGTACCAAATTTAATTTTTGTGAAATTGCACAGACACAAGAAAATTTGAAGTGAATGTGACTTATCCAACGATATTGCATACTGATGACCCAAGTAACTTAGAAAATATAATGCAGGTTTAGCTTAGTTAGCAAATAAAGTAGCAAAGCTTGGCTTTTTATTAGGAAAAGGGAAATTTAAAGTATGTATTAGGTTCGATAAAATTGCTCACAAACAATTAAAGGTCAAAAGGTTTTTCTTCCTTTTCCTTCTTTTAGAAAAGAAACAAGAGTTCAAAAGTTGAAATAGCGACTGTACCATGAAATACTTGTACAAGTTAATTACTTCAACTTACACTTTATAGTCAATTCGTCTCATAATAAAATAAAATGAATATGACAGTGAATAATTGACCTTTTCTTTTTTTGAGCAAAAATAATTGAACTTTTTAAAAAATGTGTTTTATTAGTTTAATATTTCTTCTATCTCGATCATAATAATTATCGTATTTGACTTGTTAATATCTTTAAGAAATGTGTCTTACTTGTTTGCACATTGCATGTACTAATGTAAAATTTCACAATAACTATTTTCCTATTTAAAAAGGCGATATTCATGTTAAGAATTTTCATAAAAGAAAGAGTAAAATATTTATTATGAAATAGAGAAAATATTGCGTATACTGTACTCCACTATAATACAATTACACTAACACTAATTTCTTATCTAGATTTATAAGTACATCACTTATTATCCGTTTGACAAAACGACAACCACGACAATTTCTATGAAAAAAAGGAGTTTGGGTAAAACAAAATGAGAAGGTCTCTGGTGTGGCGGCCGCATGGGTGCGGCGCTGACCATACTTTTTTTTTTTTTTTGCCCCCACAACCTTTTTTCCTCCCACCAAAAGTAACACTTCTTATAATGAAATGTAACACTTTTGTTTTTCAAATGTAACACTTTTTTTTCTTTCAAAAATGTACCACAATTTTGATGCAATAGATTAAAGATAACATAAAAATTAACGACTAAATTAATGTAACACTTTTTATAAAGGAATGTAACATTCTTTTTTCAAATGTAACACTTTTTTTTTCAAAATGTACCACCCATACTTTTTTTCCTCCCAACAAAAGTAACACTTATTATAACAAAATGTAACACTTTTTTATTCAAAATGTAACACTTTTTTAAAAAAAAAATATACCACAATTTTGCTACAATAGATAAAGATAACATAAAGATTGACAACTAAATTAATGTAACACTTTTTATAAGGGAATGTAACACTCATTTTTTCAAATGTAACATTTTTTTTCTCCGAAAATAACATAGGATTGACAACTAAACTAATGTTACATTTTATAAAAAATGAATGTAACATTTTTTTTCTCAATTGTAACAGTTTATATTCCTTAATGTAACATTATATATGAAATGTAACAATTTTTTATTGAGAAAGTAACAATTGAAATGCAAACAATTTTTTTTTTTTTGTAAAATTGATGTTACATTTGACAGTAGAAAAAGTGTTACTTTTTTAAGATGAAAGTGTTACTTTTATCAGAACAGAGTGTTACATTTCAGCTAGCAAGCACCTCAAACTTTTTTATGTGTAAAAAATGTTAAAAAAAAAATAAAAAAAAATCAAACCATATCATGACCTATGTAGTTTTATTCGTCTCGTCGAGACGAACACAACGGTATTTTTAAATATTTTTTTTGACTTATAAATATCAAGATATAGCATTTTAAAGATTTTTTTTTTTTAACACACGTGGAAAATGGCGCGTCCGTCTCACGCGCCCGTCGCACGGCGTGAGACGGCCGCAAACGAGAATTTGCCAAACAAAATTGACCAAAATTCAATCAATGGTATGCCTAAATTAAAGACTCAAGTTCTAAATGATCTAAGAACCTCTAGTCTCCAGAATAATTAGTCTACTGCCTTTTGGCCAACTTTTACTAAATACTTCCTCCGTCTCAAAAAATGATTTTTACACTTGTTTCAATATTACTAGAAAAGAATTTTGAGCAATGATTTTAAGTTGATCTCAATAACAAGTTTTAGATTTTTATTTGTACATTTGAGTCAACCTAATATTATTGCTAAAAGATCTTTCGTAGTAACGGCGAAAAAAGCGTGAAGAACATTTTGAGAAGGAGGGATTATCTCATATTTAAAATATCAGGTGCTGGTTTTTTTTTTTTTTTTTTTTTTTAAAAAAAAAAAAAAAAAAACCCATCAGGTGGCTAAAATTCAATAAATGCATATATTTCTTCAAAAATAAAATCAATAACAAACTCAATAAATGCAAGAAGCAATTGCGAATATTGATTTTCATTACCTTACAACCATATTTTTGTCATCACTGTTTGTGATTCAGCATCCAGTTTGGCCCCGTGGCAGAGCCAAAAAGGGATTACAAAATACATTTAAGATTATTTCCAAACACCAGCCTAAAAACAATTTCTTTGATGCATCTAACAATAATTAATTACATATACCCTCAAGAATTAAAACCATAGATATTCTCTTTGTGTATGCTTCAAATTTGGGGGGCAACTTTGGATGGCGATTAGGTCGCTGGCTTAATCAAATTACACAATAATTTGGTGTCAATATATTGTACTATCAAACACTCTTGTTCGGAATAAATGTCACAACAACACAATAATTTGGTGTCAATATATTGTACTATCAAACACACTCTCGTTCAGAATAAATGTCACAACAACAGTTGATACGTCAACAATTTTAAACTTTCTTTGATGTTGGTTCAATAAAAAAGCTTTCTTTTTTGATGTCGTCTAATTTGCCCGAAATGATACTAGTAGTTCATGTTGATCATACGTGTACGTGTGCATCATACCTAGCCCTTTCTTTATTAGAAAGGTCAATTTAGGAACATCAACACACTTTATGTTATACTTTTAAAAATGCGATATTTATTTACTTTGTGACATAAAAATAATAAAAAGCGCGACATTTATTTTAAGACAAAAGAAATATAAATTTATCTCTCATGTAAATTTTATCTTCCAAATGGGACTCTAGTATTCATAGTAATAATGGTATTAAAACCATATAAGATAACGATAAAAATGATGAAAACTATTAGAAATATAACACGAGGTCAACCTGAAGTCAACCCCGCGGCTCATCAACTGAAGGAGCCGCCGCCTAGGGTTCCCGAGGTTTCTTGTTCACTACTCCTTTTAGATTATTCTTGATAACTATTGTGCATATTATCATTGTATTTAGATTAGGAAAGTAGTATCTTGTTCTTGATTAGGATTCTACCTATTGTACTATATATGTTCAAATTATTGTGAATAAAATTCAAGCTTTGCATGTTCTCATATGGTATAGAGCTGAAAAAGATCAATCCCTTCCTCTCTCTCCAATTTTTCGGCAAACCCTACCCCCACAAACCTAATGGCCGCCGCCGCCACTCCTATTCCCAACACCGCTCAACCCGAAGTACCTCTCCTCCTTGTGAATCTTTCCCACTGTCGAACCCTAACCCATGGACCTCTCAAATCACATACATACTCTTTGGCCTTGATCTCTTAAAATTTGTTGACGGCTCCTAACTCCAACCTAACGAAACCATCACCGTCACCCCCCCCCCCAGCTACAACCGCTTCTAGCAGCAAACCCACCGTCACCGCCACCGCCATTACACCTAACCCTGCCGCTACCACGTGGAGCCACCAGGATCATCTCATTCTTGGTGCTCTTATCGGCATACTAGACCCCAAAGTAGCCCTTGTTAACCAAGCCGCCACCTCTCGTGAGGCTTGGGATATTCTAAAAACCACATACGCCAATCCCTCTCGTGGCCACATACTTCATTTCAGATCAAAGACAACCTTGACACCCTTACCAAAAATAATCTCTCCATCTCTAACTACATCCATGCTGTCAAATCTTATACTGACAAACTGTGAGAGCCCGCGCTCGAAGCTTTTACAATTCGCGCTCGGTTTCACACTAATGGTTTCCTCTCGAAGTTTTAAACATTGCAAGAGTCGCCACCTCACTTTATTTTAGGAAAAATGAAGACAAAACCTTTTATTTTGAGAAAGTGGGTTCGGGGGCTAAGTTACGAGAAGAGAAGGGGTTAGGCACTCTCCTCGCCCGTGATGGTCTCTAGCATGAATGCCTCTTAAGTTCATTTTATGCCTTGTTTTTATGCCTTAACAAAAATGGTGATTTTATATACAAATGAGTCTTCCTATTCTAGGTATGTTTGCTTAAACTCACAAATGAGAGTCGGTTTTGGTGGACTCTCACTTGGTTTTGAAAATGGTTTTGAGCATTCATATCAAGTAAGGAAATCACAAAAGGGTTGGGGGATTATTATGTACAATGGTGAACAAATGGGAGATAAATTCCATGAAAAAGAATAAATGTCCACGTCCAAGTTTATGTCCAGTTTATGGACTGTTGTCCATTCTCTTTGATGTACCTGTCTCAAAACTTATAAAATCTGAAAAGTAAGGGTGATTACTACTTCCTAACACGTTAAAAATCACACATGATTTTTATGTTGATTTTAAGAGCATTTTATGATGTCCAAACAGGTTATGCAAGATGAACTCATGAACAGTCAGAACGCGAAGAATGATGCATACCCACAAAAGATCTACCATTTTCATCATGAATACATGGGAACTAGGGAAAACATACAACATGAAACTTGTTTATAAAATCTTAAATATGAAGCATACCAAGTTACAAGTTCAGAAAGAAAGTTTAATCATGTCAAAACATCTCTGACAATTTAATGTCAGAACATGCAACACATCAATCTGAGAACAAATAGTTGAAACAAAAAATGAAAAGTGCTACTTGTACTCACGGTAAAAATATGATATTTACATTCTAATTTTCCTTATTCATTTAAGAAAAAAAATATTTTATGAACTAAGACTAAAAACCATGTTTTATATGAATAATGGAGATGACAAGACAGAGAGGTCAAAACTGGAGATCTTGCTGGACAGTCATATTATCATGAAAACAAGCATCAAAATTCAACTAAATAAAGTGCTATGGACATGAAACTTTGTGTGTGAAAATATATAAATGTTAGTGACACAAAAAACATGGAAAATCACTTATTTAATCATGTCTTGAAGATGTTTCACATGGCAAAAGAGGAACAAGGACAGATTTGGGGGTTTTGTTTGAAACACATGAAGACCTTGGAAAATCTCCCCAAATCCACAAAAATGAGCATTAAACATGTATAACATAGATAATATACAAGATATATACATGATCTAAGAACATATCAAGGCAACACAACTAAGATATAACATTACAAGTATGTTCTTTAACAAGAACATGAAAAAGAACACCAGCATTACATATTTGGTTCAACAATGGAGGTCTAGCCTAACAAGTGGCTAGACCTCTTATCAAACTACATGAAGAGATAAATTTTACATGTAGAGATTACAAGAAAGAGATTTACCTAGGTTGTTATCCCTTTTCTTCTAAGGGAAGACTTTTTTGGTTTTTCTTGAAGTGGTTGTGCTTGTGTTTGGATGGTTGTTTGTTGCGAGTGTTTTGCTTGTTTTGTGTGGGTGTTTAGAGTGGTGATATGGTGGTGATATGAAGGTGTATGGACTGAGATTATGGAGGTGTAAGGTGAGTGTTTGGATAATGGAGAGAAAGTGAGTGTAGAGTGTATGAAAGATGTGTGTTGCTCTTTTGTTCTCTTGTGAATCTCCCTTGAAAATGGATGAGTGTGTGAGTAATATGGATGGGGGAGGTGGTAAATTACTTTAGGATACCCTTGCTTAGCCCTAGGGAGTCAATGAGGAGGCAACAACCCGGGTAGATATGGCTTGAAAGGTCTTGAAGTGGCTTGAATGACCAAGTTGTTGGAGGAGCAAAATACTGAACTGCAGGGGAAAGAGGAGCCGTACGGCACACTTTGTGTCATACTTCCATGGTGTAGCCGTACGGCTTGGGTTCTGGCAGCTGGGGAATCTTTTTTGCCACGTGTCGCGCTCTGATTGGTCAATCCTTTATTCAATTGCCCAACCACCTTGGGCAACTTGTCTGATGGTGGTTGGCCTCCATTACTCCCATGTTTAACATGAATGATCACAATTCTGCTTCCGGTATTGGTTCCGCAATAGTCCAAGTTTTTTCCATGTGCATGCACTCCGGTGTCCCAGTTGTCCGTGGGCTCAACATGAAAGTTACTTGAAATAATCTCGTGGTCACGTCCGTCTATCTGCAATATGTTTATAAGCAAGGGATAACAAATATATATTTTTAAATGTATAGAATGGATGGTAACGAGCAGTTCTAGGGGTGTGCGGACCCCGTTTCGAGTCCCGCAGCTCAAAAATTGAAGTACACGTCTGTTTACGCATTTTTTTCCTTTGATCATGAATTTGAAATCCGCTAATCCATTCGATGCACCGATAAGGTTCACGGCACTCCCACAAATCTAAATCTGGGGTTCTAGGACATTTTTAGGGTTTAGACCGGTCAAAAGGGTTTATCGGGGTGTCTACACAAACTCGCCATCCTCGGAAACCCATCGACCCCGAATACATCATAGCCAAGATTCTCAAAGGCATTTAATATGATTCCTATAAACTTGTCACCGACTCCAACCGTGCCCGGGACACCCCTATCTCCTTTGAAGCCCTCCATGAAAAACTTATCCACCATGAACTCACCCTCAAACAAAACACACCTCATGCACCTTTTCCCACCACCGCCATGACAGTACAAACCCGCCCCACCTATAAGCACCCCAAATCCACCACCTACTCCTCCCCTCACCCACCAGTTCCTCATCTGAAACTTCCCCGGGACAATTCAAAGGTAGGTGTCAATACTATCGCATCATTGGTCATGTTATCTCCCAGTGCCACAAATTTTAAAAGGCCTATCCCTCCGTCTCCTTTCCCCCACCTACTCCCTCGAACCGCCAACCTCGCCCTCCAACCCCAAGCACACTCCGCCACCGAAACACCACCCTCCCCACCCAAACCTTAGCTCTTTGACAACGGTGCCACCCATCACATCACCAATGATCTTTCTAGTCCTACTCTCCACAACCTCTATAATGGCAGTGATGATGTCATTATTGGCGATGGTTCCTCTCTCCCCATCTCCAACATAGGTTCTTTCACTTACTCTACTCTTTTGTTTTCCCTTATTTTCAATAATGTCTTACACATCTCACTTATCACACGTAATATTCTCTATGTCTCACAACTTTGCAAAGATTATCATGCCAGTCTTGAATTCTCACACTCTTCCTTTGTTCTCAAGAAAATCCAGACAAATCGCATCATTCTCCATGGAAAACATGAATATGGAGTCTATCAGTGGCATCCGTCTTCCATTCAAGCTCATCCCAGCATTATCTCTTCGCAGCTTTAGCATCATTGACTAGAACACCCCTCTCCCCTATCCTTAGTTTTTTACGTAGTACTTTTTCTTTATCAATTCCTTCAAGTTTTTCTTTATGTAATTCCTGTGATATTAATAAAAGCCATAAACTGCATTTTTCTACTTCATCTCTTGTGTCAAATTCTTCTTTAGACCTTATTTTCTTTAATATATGGACTTCACCAGGCCGCTCTCTTGACAATTTTAAGTATTATGTCATCTTTGTTGATCATTACACAAAGTACATGTCTTTACCCACTCCAAAACATATCTGACACTTACACCACCTTTCTTCGCTTTAAAGCACTTATCGAAAAATACTTTCACCGCCCCATTCTCCAACTTTATTCTGATAATGGTTGTGAATATCTCAAACTAACACCTATACTCCTTAAAGACGGTTTCCCTCACCTCACCACCCCTCCACATAATACTGAACATAATGGGTATGCTGAATGTCGGTATCGTTACATTGTCGAAACTGGTCTCTCTCCTCTCTCATGCCAACCTACCTCTCACTCTCTTGCCTTATGCCCTCACTATTGTGGCTTATCTCATCAATCGGCTCCCCACGCCCACCTTAAATAATGACTCACCATATCTTCGGTTATACAAAAATCTTCCCAACTACTCTAAACTCCGCAGCTTTGGCTGCTTGTGCTACCTATGGCTTCATCCTTACACACCTCATAAATTGGCACCTAAATCTATTCCAATGTGTATTTTTGGGATACTCACCCTACCAAAGTGCCTATTACTGTCTAGATCCTAAAATACACCAATTATACATATCTCGCCATATCAAGTTTGTTGAATCTACCTACCCTTACTCTACCCTCACCTCCACTCCACCCCATCCCACTTCCATATCTCTCTCTGACTGGAACTCTATCTCTCTTCCTCAATTCCCCTTACCCCCACCCGATCCTCCACACCTCCTGCTCCTCCACTGGTAAACCCCCCAGCCACGGCCACCCTACCTCCTGATAATCCGGCCGGACCCAACTCCTCACCTGACCAGATCTCTCCCATACATCCGCCCGCACCAGTGCCCTCACCCTCCCGGACGAACACCCAAGACTCGCCTGGACCTTCTTTTACTACCTGAACGGACCCCCTCTTTAGTCTACCCCATACTCCCTGCCCACTCCCCCACCTCTCCTACTAACCCTTATCCCTCATACCCGCACCATCTCTCCCACTTATCCCATGGCATTGTCAAACCCAATCCTAAATATTCCCAGCTTTCCTTTCTACCTTCCCCTACCAGCCTCCCCACTACTACCAAATAGACTTCCTTCATTGGCATGATGCCATACTTGAAGAATATCAAGCTCTCACCCACAACCAAACCTGGTTACTGGTTACTCCTTCCGCTGTTCACAATGTCGTTTTCTGTAAGTGGGTTTTCCGTATCATGTACAACCCTGACAATACCATTCATAAATATAAAGCCCGTCTTGTTGCCAAAGGTTTTCACCAACAACTGGTGTTGACTACTCTAAAACCTTTAGCACAGTTGTTAAACCCACCACAGTTCGTCTACTCCTATCTCTTGCGACTACTCATTAGTGGTCTCTTCGACAACTTGATGTCATCAATGCTTTCTTACAAGGTACTCTTTCTAAAACTGTCTTTGTGACAAAACCCTCACGCTTTGTTGATTCCACCAACCCTTGTTTTGGCTATCGTCTCTCCAAAGATATCTATGGCCTAAAATAAGAAACCTGTGCATGATTCAATGAACTCAAATCATACCTTCTCTCCTATAGATTTAAACCCTCATTAGCTGATCCCTCTCTCTTCATTCTTCTCACTCCGTCCTGTGAATACCCCTTTCCGAATGCGGGTGACACACAGGAAGTCTTTCTTTTTATTTATCTTTTCTATGGGATTAGGATATTCAAGCTGGCATTTAACTTTATTAAGAGTCGCCACGTTGTTTTTATTCAGCTAAAACATTGAGAAACAGCTAACAGAGAGGGTTCGGGGTCAAGTTACAACAAGAGAAGAATATCAAGTTATCACTCCTATCACCCGAGCAGTCGAACTTTCTATCATGATGAAGGTGTTAGTAGTGTGTTAGTGATTAAGACCGGATCCGAAGATTGCCTACGTTCTTCTCGTGAGGAGAAGCTCAGGTTAGCGTAGTTCGTACATAATCGGAATAGAGAGAAAGAATAGGGATCATTCATAATGAAGGGGGAGGAGAAAGAATCATACAAGATGATCACATCCTAGAATAATAATTATACCATTGATAAGATCAACGTGTAGTCCTCATATTTATCCTTGGAGAGTTATTGATCATGGGAATATTTACCTACAGTTTTGGGTTTAGAAGTAGTTCCTAGATCTTTTTGATCATCATCGGCTATGCAATATAAACAGGGATTAAAACATTAGATCTATCATGTTAAATCTAACATAATAATAAGAACATCATGAAACATGTATGAAATAACACATAAGCATAAAGATCGCTACCCTAGATATAGAGCATATTATGAATTCTAGTAAGAACATAAAGAACACGTTATGAATCATATGAATATAGATGTATAAACATAATGAAACTAGCATAAATCAGATCTAAACTAAGAAAACATGTAGAATTCTCACCAATCTTTACAAGAACGAAGTCGAATCTCTCGCGCGGATTCGCCGGACCTTCGAGATTGCTAGAAAGGCTTAGAGAGAGAGTTCTGCCGTCAGTTTGGCTTGTAGAACTCGGGGGAGAGAATTGTGTTGAAATAATGAACTGAGGTCACCTATTTATAAGGAATCCTGACCCGGAGGAAGTGGCCGCCCGGCCGGCGATGTGGCCACCCGGCCGGTCCAAGAGATTGACACAATTACCGAGGCTCTGATCAATCTGGACTCTGGAGGATGATGAGATAACGTCTATCTTTGCAGCCTCATCCGATTAGGTCGTCAACATCTTCTTATCTGGGCTTTTCGGGAAATCCTGGATAAGTCCTGCGCAGTTCGTAAATACCTGAGAGGTCCCTGTGAGTTTTAGAATGCCTAATAACTCATTTTCGGGTTGGGTACTAATAGTAGCCCCTCGACGACATTTCTTTCAAGGCATGGAGGGTCGTCGATTAAGAAAAGGAACCGATCTGAAACATGAGTTCCAAATCGAGAAAGAAGGTGACCAAGTTGGTCGAGTGGCTGAACCTTTGTCAGGCTACCTACGTATCAAAGTGGAATCAAGCAGATCGTAGTTCGAGAATTGCGGGGAAGGAAAGAAATGAGACATCATCTTTTTGCTGAGGATAGACAAATATTCGTCGAGCAATAAAGTCATGTGGACCCTACTGGGGAGAAAAAAAAAGAAACGAAACATCATTGAGAAATAAAGTCATTGCGGATGGACTTTACAGAAACAAATCATCGTAGAACAAATAGATTCGTTGCAGATGGACTTTACTTGGGGAAAGAGGAGAGGTCATATGCACGGTTTGACAAGAAGTTTTGGAATTGAGAACAAAAAGAGTGATGAATCCTGACTTCCTACAGAGCGTAGATAATCGCATAATTTATCGGTAATCCATGATACTTTGAGAAGTGCAGTTCCTCCGCATCGCAGAATCAGGTAACAGGTAACGCTGATTGTCTAGAGCTCACCCAATGCTACGCCTATAATTTTTTTAACATGAAGGGCTTATAAATGATTCGACCTTCACTTATAAATTGATTTGGTAATTTTTCAGGTCTTCCAGACCAAATTGATATTCTCAACACGAAGGGCTTATCAATGATTCGACCTTCACTTATAATCTTTTGGGCATATGGATGATCCGACATCCAATTATAAATTGATTTGGTAATTTTTAAGGTCTTCGGGACCAAATTGATTTTCTCAACACGAAGGGCTTATGAATGATTTGACCTTCACTTATAATCTTTTAGGCTTATGGATTAAGGTCTTCCGGACCAAATTGATTAATTTTGGAAATTTACTAAAGTCTTCCGGACCCAATTATTAATTTTGGAAATTTACTAGAGTCTTCCTGACCCAATTGGTTAATTTTGGCTTAACTATAAGCTGAGGGGGGTAAACTTTAAAATTTCTTGCCTGGAGGAATAACTGGCCGCGCGGCGAAGCCTTCTGATTGGCTGATTTTCGTACGCGAGGATCGCTGATGGGCGTGTGAGATGGAGGGCTGAGATTGTGACACGTCGCCTGGAGACACTAGCCGCGCGGCTAGTCCCTTCGCTGGACAGGCCCTACAAACAGCCGTCGGCTGTTGCTTTCATTCCACTTTTCTTCCTTCATTTGTCGAGAATAGAGAGAGAAAAAGAGAGCTTTTGAGATATTTTGTGTCATTTTGATGGATCTTGAGTATATTTTTGGTGCGGGGCAACCATATAAACATGGTGGCGGTGTGGGACCACAGTTTGAGCAAGGTGAAAGAGCGAACCCGCCCCAAGAAGAGGGGCAACATCAATTACAAGCGAGGATGGCTTCTCACAACTTCCATCCCGATGAGTGGCATTTCACAATGGGACAACACTTCGACTTGTACGCGGGCACCGAAAACACTGGTCTGGCGGGAGACTGATGGAGACGAAGGAGGTACCGATCTCACTTTATTGCTTTCTTTAGGTATTTTATGTCTTTTATTTCATACTTGTTGTATTGTTTTAAGACTGCATTAAATTAAATTAATCGTTCGTGATTATTTAATGTTCTGAGATTGTTGGTTATTTTGGGGGCGGAAAATATATGCGCAAGTAGATAAAACAACATATGCATGCACACTTTAATTTATAGCACATACTCTATATTGCTAGTTCGGTAACGTACCTTTGCTGTGTTTACCTGCAGAGGATGAAATCTTGTGGGTCCACGAGGGCAGTGACCGAGATGTGGGGGAGATAGCCGCCTGCTGGGACGGTGAAGGAGAGGATCCGAGCTCTGGGCTTCAGTCCATTTTTTGATGTTGTACGGGCTGTAGAGGGGACCCAGAAGGTGATGGGTCTGGTTGAGGTGATGAGGGAGTATTGGTGGGACACCACCCGTACGTTCCATTTTAGTTGGGGAGAGGTGACTGTTACTCCGACCGACTTTACTGCTATCACGGGGCTCATGTTTACGGACGTGGAGTTTCCTTTTGATGAGTCCTTGGCTACGGACCCGCACCGTCAGGTGGAGCTGATTGGGATGCCCCTGGGCAAAGGTGTCAAGGGAAATGGCTTTGAGGCGGGTCATCTGAGGACCTTAGTGGAGGAGGCTATCCAGGGTTTTGTTGAGGGTATCCATGATACTGACTGCCTGGTGTGGGCCATCTTGTGGTACTGTTTGTCGCAGATCCTATTCCCGAGTGCGGGGACCTTTTGTCAGTTTTCTCTGTTAGGTGCTCTGGCTTATTTGGAGCAGGCGAGTCAGGTCTCGTGGGGCGGAGCCGGGTTGGCAGAGATATATAGAGCCCTTGATGTCTGCTCGAGTTCTAGTACCTCGTCTTTTGACTACTTTCAGTTTGCCTTTGAGGTATGTCTCTGACTCGATCCTTTTCAATTCATGTCTGCTTTTTTTTTAGCATTGTATAGACTGAAATGTTGCTTTTCCATAGGTGTGGGTCTATGAGCTATTCCATATTGCTCCTTTTGCTGTGCAGGGGGTGAAAGAAGTCCCAGTTATGAGGTTCGGGGCAAAGAGCAACCGGTTGGAGGGCCACGGCAAGGCCAGGAAGACTCCCGATCTGGGTGTTAGGCCCAATTGGTAGGAAAATAGGCTAGAGGGGGGTGAATAGCCTAATTAAAACTTTTTCAAAGAAACACTTTATAAATGCAAAGTCACTTATCAGTTTGCGAACTATTATCAGTAAGAGCAGCGGAGAAGATATGACTTAGTTTAACTCACACAAAACAGTTTATAAAAGGTTTTGAGAGCTTGGTTTAACACAAGGTGATTTCCAAAAGTTCAATGCAATTTCAAGAGATTGATAAATATAAATGACAATGAATCAGTAAGAACAATTATGATCTGCCGGTAATAGAGTTCCAACCGACAAGGAAAAAGTAAGTAACAGGGGAGACAATGATTTGGAGAGGTTCACAGTGTAAATACTGCTACGTCCTCTACCAAGTTTGGTCAGAACTTGGATTTGGGTTAAGAGCACTATTAGATACCCCTAGTCTATTACAAGAGCGGCTTTGCCGGATACAAAGACTAAATTCTAGAGATCACTAATGGATCGTAATACAAATCTGACCAAGTGTATTTGAGCGGTAAGTCCAAAAGAACTTATCTCACTCAGGTGGGTATGTGAATAACTCAAACAACGTATTCCTTAAATTAATCTAGTTCGGGAATAATGATAATGTTGATGAGTTTGTGCACAAGTGTATGTCCTAATAAATGTCTAATGATTTCTGGGACAAGGAATGTTTGAGCATCAATGAATGCTCTAAACAATCAATTCTCTTCAATGCACTATTTTCACCAACCTTCTTCAATGATCTAAGTCCTCTATTTATAAGAGGAGTTAATGACTTGAATCTTGTGGAAGAAGGCTTGCAATTTGAATTTCCAGCTGGGTAGTTGAGGAGCATTAAATGTAGTATCTTTGGCATTAATGGCGAAGATATGTAGTACAGGAATGCTTGGAAAAGTCTGATGGGTAAAGACCCCTTTGTCTCAACCGGTTACCTGCAAAAGCAAGTAGAGACAGAGTAGAGCTAAAAATAGCTATGTGTCAGACGGCGCAGTAATCATGAGAGAGCAGATAAACTACTTTCTGATAAGACAGTACAGAAAGGACAAGGACAATCGGTAAAGTTGACTTTAAGATAGAACGATGAAACCTGACTACTAGTAAAGTCCAGACTGTCCTTGCTGTTTGTCATGAAGTCAGCAAATTGATTGTGAACTAAGTAGCAAGTTGATCGGCAACTTGAATGCTGATCTGCTGATTTGATTACTGATGTCCTCTAGCTGGTTTGTCTTGCATGAAAAGCTGTAAAAGCACTTGTGCTGGTCACAAAGAATCCTAAGGGTACCTAAGAAGGTTCTAATGAAAATTGGGGGATCATAAGTGTTAACTATGATTGGGATTAAGCATTTCTATGTCCTAAACATATATTTGAGCAACAATCTCCTCCTAATTGCTTAAGTCCAATCACCCTATCCAAGAACACCTATCTTAGCTTAGTAAAAGAATGTATAGGGGATGTCTATTTATTATCATTCCCTAAGCCAAGTCACACATTAGATGTCTTAGAAAAGGAAAAGGAGAAAAAATACATAAGATAGAAAAAGATAATGGATTGCTGATTGTAATGATCAGCAGAGAACTAATAATCTGCAAAACAAAGTTAGCATGAAGAACAGCAGATATATTATAAGAACATAACATAAAATAAGTAAACACATAAACAGAAGCAATAATTGTTAGCAAAGAAGTTTTGGATATATTTTTGAAGGTCTTCAGGATATCTATATCATTGGCTACATTGACTCAAGACATGGGAGGGTCCTCTTGCTGGTCAGCAGCCTTTGATGTAAATTCAGTACGCTTGGCCTTCTTCTTTGCTCTGGCTTCTTCTTTGTCAGCTTTCCTCTTTTGTCTTCTATTTGCACTTTGCAGTCTCTCTGTCAGCATCTTGTTATTGGCTTCAAGTGCTACAATCTTCAGTTGAGCTTCAGTAAGAGCGGCATTTACAGCAGATAATTCTTTCTCGGTAGATGCTAAGGATTTGATCTGAGACCTCTGATCATCAACAAGTTGATTCTGAATAAAATGCATAGTTCCTAAAGATTCATAAAGTTTCATCAATCGTTCCTCTCTATCGGCAAGAAGCTCCTTCAAGTCGTTGATCTTTATGTTTTCCTCCTTCTGATTGGACTTAAGAATCTTCCTAGCAAGATCACGATGAACGTCCCTTATCAGGTCAGCAAGAGAAATAGCCATATCACCAAAATCAGCACAAGTGGCAGGCACTTGCTGATCAGACAAATCACCATCACCGAAGCTAAGGTATTAATATAAGCTGTTCACCACAGCTGGCTGAAGGGGATTTAGGGATGATGGAACGACCAATAAAGGGACAAAGTCTTCATTCAACAAATCAGCGTCTTCAACAAGAACATCATCAGCAGCAATCATCTCATCATCAGAGGAAAGAACAATCAGCATAGGGCATGATGGAGGAAAGATAGGAGCATGAGGCAGTTGCAAAAATCTTTGAAGTGCAGCGTCATCAGCAGACTGGAAGTAAGCAGCAGGAACGAATGTAGAGGAAATGAGAGAATAATCAGCATAAGGGACATCGACACGGATAATCGGCAAGGGAAAATCAGATGAATAATAACAGCACGATCCTCCGGTAAATGGAATACACCATTGTCTTCCATGGACATAAATATAGCCAAGATGAAGTTCAAGACGGCACGACCCTCAAGAAGAATGTTGACCAGATTGGCAAACATTAATCTCGGAGTAAAGACATAGTGGTCAGCACGTTGTCGTGGGTGAAACATCGGCAGCGTCAATGCAAGAGCAGCTGTTTTGATAAGATAAAGCAGTCCACGAGAATCAGTAGCCCGCAACTCAAGGATTTCATAAAGTTCCTCATTGATCATCACGCATCTTCGTAGCCATCCATTGGTGGTGATGCAGACTTCCTTAGGTGAGGGACCAGGCAAATGAATTTTACCACCTACATTCAACTTACCAAGCAGGCAGTGCAGTGGTTCATAAGCTGTTGCTTTTTGTTTAAGCTTAGACACCTTGGGAGCCTTCCCTTTCTTCCTTTAGAATTCTGGCTTAATCCAGGGCATGAAGATTATCTTTTCAGCGGCAGAGGAACCAGCAATGAAGGGGTACTGGGTGACATGAGGATGGTCGTTACCAAAAGGAGAGGGAATTCTTTGAAGTGAGGAGCAAAAAGATATGATCGGCTGATGAGGAGGGAATAATGGTCTATCAAACCTGTCAGTAGGAATGGAGACACTGGTTGTGTACCAGTTAGAACTGATCATTTCCTTGGCATGAAGCTCAAAGTTGTACTCTGGAGGTGGAGCAGAATCCCTTTCACCTTCATTCATAAGGACCGGCAACTCCACATAGTCATCAGGATCTATCTCATCTGAGCTTTCTTCACCAGCAGCAGGAGCAACAATGTTGGTAACTGGTTGTATTTCATCAGCAATAGCCGGTTGAACTACAGGAGCAGGTAGAAATAGGGGTTCCTCAAGAGCAAATAAACATCCTGGAATTCCTCGAATTGTAGATCAGCAGCAATTATTTCATCAATGGCAGAGGTGTTGTCAGCAGCTCCTCCTCCCAACTCAACAACCTTTCTCAAACCAGTAGGTGCAACAAAGATTACATCAGTAGAGATAGAGGTGGGAATAATATGAGTGTCAATAGTTGTCTCAGAATGATGAGTTTCTGAAGTTGGCTCATCGACAGATGATATTTCTTGAGCATCGGAAACAACGTCTTGATCAGCATGTGCTCCTCTTGAAATCGGCAACTTTTCAACAGCAACTTCATCAGTAACTTGAGTGTCAGTAGTTTGCTCAAGTGATGCAAGTTGGTCTTCCTTGAAGCGTTCTACAGTCAGAGGTTGAGTGTCCATAGTTTCCTCAACTTGATTAACCAGGAACCCATCAGCAGAACTGGTTTCATCAACAGGTTGAGTGTCTGAAGTTTTCTCTACAATCTGTTCAACCGATTTATCAGCAGAACCTAATCCTTGACTACGCTCAGAGCCGTCACTAGCTAATACAAAATCAGCAAAGGCTTCAGTAGATGATACAGTAGCTGGAATAATAGGAGAGAGAACCTGATCAGATGAAGGCTTCTTGAAGATTATGCTAATCGGTATCTTATCTAACTCACTGATTGAGTCAGAAGAAGTAAGAGTGTCACCAGCAGCTTTGTGAGTACAAACAAAATCGGCAGTATCAACAAAACTGTTTGGAGTTGGAATGGGTGAGATTGCTGGTGGAGGAACTGGTTCAGGAATAGAGGTAGATGCTGGAGCAGAAGCAACTCTAGCCTTGATAAAGGCCTCTGAATTGTTCAGCAGATTCAGGGTTATCCTCTGCACATTCTTTACGAATTGAGTGGCTTGAGCACTCTTATCCAGCCTTTCATTGTCATTGTAATTCAACAAATCATCCTCATCTTCTGGTCTTCCTAACTGATAGGGATCTTGTTCATCAAAGTTCATTAGCTGGTTGAAGACTGAGGCATAAGCAACCCAGACATCTTGCACCATCATATCCTGTCTGATCCTATCTTTAAACAGATAGACCTGATTCCAGGGAAGGGGTAGCAAATCAAAATACCTTCCAAAATTTAACCTTAGCTCACTTTCAGACAACCTTTGAAATGTATGAAGAGGCACAAACTTTTCCTTGTACATATCAGTAAGATTGTTCAGGCTTTTGTAGTCAACGTAATCAGCACGGATTCCAGGTGGAACTGACTCTTTTCTTTCCTCATGGAACTAGAGCAACCGACGAACAAAAGGATGGAGATGATCAATAGGGAACACCCAATTCTTAGATAAGACCTTATTGGTGAATGACCAATGGTTTCTAAATAAAATATGAAATGTGGGGTTCCTGATCGGCTTGCACTTTCTGACCAAAGGTCTAAATGCTACATCAGCAGCAGCATGGAGCTCAGGTAAATAAGGAAGATATAGAATTCCTTTCTGAAGAGGAACTCTTACCCTTATGTCAGATTCAATCAGTCTCCTTCTCTCAGCCATTTCATCGGCAACATCGGGTTCAGACTTGATAACCACAGAGGGAGCAATAAATGTTGCACCGGCAAGAAGAGATGGTGCAAACCTGATCTGCTTAGCTCTTGGATCAGTAGAAGGAATATGAGAGGAAGGAACTTGTGCAACAGAAGGCTTTGGCTTTGAAGCAGTAGGAAGGTCATCGGTAGAAGTAACCTTTGACTTTTTAACCTGGGCTTTGTCGGTAACCTTGACTAGCCTTCGTTTCTTGGGAGCTGCTGGAGTAGAATCGGCAAGAATCCTGTCGGTAGATGGAGCAGGAGTAGTAACGTCGGTAGGAGCAACAGCAGCAACCTTGACAACTTTCTTTGCATTCTTCTTCTTTGGAGTACCAGCAGCTGGAGTAACTACTGTGTCGGTAGATGCTTTCTTGGTGATCCTATTCCAATCGGTAAGCTTGAAGGATTTAAGTTTGTCAAAATCAAAACTTGGTGGAGAAGGAGAAGCTCGGACGATCTTTGAATTGTGCCTAAAAATGGTGCTAATCAGCATATAGTGACAGCCCTTTCCGGGGTGAGGCTTGTTCTTCCTTCTGTCTTCTTTCTACTTTACTGTAGCTATTGCAATGACTCTAAACAGATAGGCACACCAATTGAATTATTTTTGAAGTACAATGGTAGACATTTCCTCAAACTGCACATCAGTCACATGGCTGTGAGAGCCAGATCTGCAGACCAAGCACCTATCAACAATTTCAGCAAGAGCATAAAATCTCCTTCTAGAGTGAGCTTTCAAGTTATTATCCCCACTAAGTCTAGGACCGGCTCCCCTCATAAGGGTCATGCCTTGTCCAAAGACGCATCATCAGTTAGACCAGTTACTCCTTTACTTCCAAGGAGTGGGAAAACAGCAGAAATAGAAGATGGAGTGATGGAGATAGGGACGCCGGCGACAGTAGAGTTGATGGAGACGAAGGTAGACGAATCATTTGGAGCAGTGATGACCTCTGAGTTGGAGAAGAACTCTTGCACTTGATTCATAAAGATGAATTCAATTCCAGTAGGAGTGACGAAGGGGTCCATAAGAGAACCAATCAACAAATTCTTTAAGAAATCCCCGTCAGTTGAGTCTTCGAAGAATGCGGAGTCAACGTAACCTCCATAGATATCCTTTTCATTTCTAGACATTATCTGCAAAATTACTCAAGAAATCTCACAAATTAAAATTAATTAATTTCAAAACAAGTTTGAAAGGAGCAAGTGCAATATAAACAACTATTACCAGATCTTAGAAAAGAGGATGAAATCAGTGAGTAATAGATGTTGAAGAGCAAAATCTTGAAAATGAGAGTTCAGGAGAGAGAGAGAGAGAGAGCGAAAAGGGATGAAGAGTTTAAGTGAAGCTTTTATATGTTATGGAAGGGAATGAATAGGAAGGGTTTGCATGGGGAAAAAAGAAATAATGGAGAGTTTAACTGTAGTGAATAAATCAGAGTACGTGCGCACACAATGAATTTAATGCGCGTACCGGACGATTTAAAATAGACGGTTAAACATTAGGAGAGAGAAAGCGGTAAAAATGTCAACTATAAAATTAAAAGTTACCTTTCTGATTTATCTCAAGGATTTGGGATAAATCTTTGACACGATTTGGGAAAGGGGGTGCACACACGTGTCAGAGAGGTGGTGTGACCGATTGTACCTTTGATTTGACATTCTTACGTCATGTGTCAGAGAATCCTTATCTTTTAAGAGAAGATCTACCGATTAAGTTTGAATTTTGAAAATCGGCAAGACATATTGTCGGCAAGATATTGTTGGTCGGCATGTTGCTTTTGGTCTGCAATACCTTTTCATACTTTGCTGACTTGATCGGCAGACTAACACAAGTAACAAAGTTAGCACAGTTTTAACCAAAGAAATCAATCATACCTAGTTCACCTCTGAGGAATTCAAATCTTTTTTTATCTAAGGGCTTAGTCAGTATGTCTACTCTTTGGAAATCGGTATGAACCTTGAGCATCATATCATTTCCTTTTTCTACATGTTCCTTCAGAAAGTGATATTTGATGTCTATGTGCTTGGTCTTGGAGTCCATGACCGGATTGATTGATATTGAGATAGCAGATTGATTGTCACAATAAATGGGACAAACTTGAGATGGAACTCCATAGTCAACCAGCTGCTGCTTCATCCAAAGGATCTGTGAATAGCAACTGCCGGCAGCTATGTACTCAGCTTCAGTAGTGGAAGTGGAAATTGATGCTTGTTTTTTACAGAACCAAGACACCAACCGATCACCAAGAAATTGGCATATTCCACTTGTACTCTTTCTGGTCACCCTACAAGCTGCAAAGTCTGCATCTGAATAACCTATTAGATTAAAAGATGAATCTCTAGCATAACATAATCCAAGGTTAGCAGAACCACACACATATTTAAAATGCGTTTTAGAGCCTGTAAATGGGATTCCCTAGGGTCAGCTTGAAACCTGGCACATACACAAATGGAAAACATGATATCTGGCCTACTGGCAATTAGATAGAGGAGTAAGCCAATCATACCTCGGTAGACAGTCATATCTACCTTCTTACCAGACTCATCCTTATCTAAATGGATGTTAGTGCCCATTGGTGTGCTTTGAGAATGAGCAGTGTCAAAGCCAAATTTCTTGATAAGTTCTTTTGCGTACTTGGCTTGACTGATGAATATTCCTTCATTTGTTTGCTTGACTTGAAGTCTAAGGAAATATGTTAGTTCACCCATCATGCTCATCTCGAACTTGCTCTGCATTAGCTTCTCAAATCTCTTGCAAAGAGATTCATTAGTAGAACAAAAAATAATATCATCGACATATATTTGAACAAACAATGAATGACCCTTATGCTTGGCAACAAATAAAGTAGTATCGATTTTACCTTGAGTGAAACCTAAGCCATCACTAAGTAAGAACTTAGAAAGGGTTTCATACCATGCCCTTGGAGCTTGCTTCAAGCCATAGAGAGCTTTCTTCAATTGGTAGACATGATTAGGCTTCTTGGAGTCCTCAAAACCAGGTGGTTATTCAACATAAATAAGTTCTTGGAGTTATCCATTCAAGAAGGAACTTTTCACGTCCATTTGATATAAATTTAATTCTTTGAAGGCAGCATAGGCTAAGAAAAGTCTTATAGCTTCCAATCTTGCAACAGGAGAAAATGTCTCGTCGTAGTCAATCCCTTCTTCTTGTCGGTAGCCTTTTGCAACTAACCTTGCTTTGTTTCTAGTGATATTCCCAACTTCATCCAACTTGTTCCTATAGACCCACTTTGTACCAATAACTTGCTAAAAAGTTGGTCTTGGCACAAGTTCCCATACTTTGCATCTTTCAAACTGATTCAGTTCCTCTTGCATGGCTTCAATCCAATCAGGATCAGCAAAAGCTTCTTCAGTCTTCTTTGGTTCTATGTTGGAAACCATAACAGATGAGAAGAGACTTTCATCAAATGCCTTGCTAAGGTTTCTTGTCAGCTTGAGACCAAATACATCACCAATCATGTTTTCTAATAGATGATCACGAACTGCTCTAACTTCTCTTGGCACATCATGTCTTACTGACTCTTGTTGTAAAGATTCTAGAGGAGGATCAAGGTCAGTAGATGGTGGAAGGTAAGAAGAGTTTTGTGTGAGAGATGGATGAGAACTTGAGGGATTAGGTCTTATAATAGAAATTGGTTGAGGGCTGAATCTGTCTTCAGAATGATCAGCAGAGTTTGCATTGGCAAATGGATTATGAAAGTTATCGGTATGATCATGTTCTGCCAATGATGGGAAATACTGAGTATCTGCTGGTTCTTCTACTGAAATGACTGGATCAGCAGCTGGTACTTGACCTGCAGGGTTAGAATTACTAGATTCACCTGTCTCATGAACACTAGAACCATTAGTAATATTTGGAGTCTTGTCAGACTATAGCAAATCAAATTCATCAAAGGTTACATGAATAGATTCAACAATTTTCAAAAGTTTCTTATTAAAAACACGAAAGGCCTTACTATGTTTAGCGTATCCAACAAAGATTCCTTCATCAGCTTTCTCATCAAATTTACCTCTGTGCTCCTTTCCGTTGTAAAGCACGTAGCATTTGCAGCTGAATATTTTGAAGAATCCTATGTTGGGAATCATGCCTCTCCAGAGTTCATAAGGAGTCTTTTTATGGAATTTGTTGATAAGAGATCTGTTCTGTGTGAAGCAGGCGGTATTGATGGCTTCAGCCCAAAAGTATTTTGGCAGCCTGGCTTCAGCAATCATAGTTTTACCAACTTCTATAAGAGTTCTGTTCTTTCTCTCAATGACACCATTTTGTTGTGGTGTTCCGGCTGCTGAGAAGTTGTGGTCTATTCCATGATCATCACAGTACTGAGCAATACCATTATTCTTGAATTCAGTGCTGTTGTCTGATCTCATACTGATGATATCACTTTCTTTCTGGGTATGTAGTAGTCTGAATAACTTGGTAGCAATAGCATAGGTGTCATCTTTGTGACTGAAAGTTTCCACCCAAGTATATCTAGAGAAATCATCTACTACAACCAAAGTGTATCTACTTCCCCCAATACTTGCTATAGTTGTGGGGCCAAATAGATCCATATGTAGCAATTGGAGGCACTTAGATGTTGACATGAAGGGCTTGCTGTGGAAAGATGACTTGTGTTGTTTTCCTAGCTGACAGGCCGTGCATTTCTTTCTTTGATCAGTAGACACTTGAGGCAGACCAGTAACTAGATTTGAACTGGCAAGTTTGGATAGATATTTGAAGTTCAAGTGGCTGAGTCTCTTGTGCCATAGCCATGAGTTCTCACTAATGTTCTTAGCTACAAAATAAACATTAGCAACACAAGCAATAGCACTTAAGTCTACTGCATAAATGTTACCTTTGCGTTTAGTAGTGAGAAGAGTTTTATTGGAAGCAATGTCTTTCACATAGCAACTGGAAGTAGTAAATACACATTGCATTCCTTTATCACAGAATTGTGATATTGATAGAAGGTTGTGTTTCAGACCATCCACTAGAGAGACCTTCTGTACAGTTACTGCACCTCTCTTGATGGTACCTACACCGATGATTTTTCCTTTGGCATTATCACCAAAAACCACTGGGGGACCTGATGCTTCAATAATATCGGCAAGTAGATCTGCAAATCCTGTCATGTGCCTTGAACAGCCACTGTCTAGAATCCACAAATCCTTGATTTCACCAGTTGAGGCCATGAAGCATTCCTGAAATAAAATAGTATGCTTATGGTCCCCCTTATTCTTGGGTCCGAGGGTTAGTTCCTCTTGGGCAATCATACCTGGCCACCACTTGAGGATGAAACCTCAGTGGGTACAGATAGGTACTTCAAGAGGCATTCATGAGCCTTGTGACCAAAATCAGAACAATTAGAACATCTCACTTGACTGATAGGCTATGGAGTCGGTAGAACATCATTCTGTTTAGTCAGTGCATCGGCAGAACGGGAGGATAGAGCAGGCACAAACTTAGTAGGTTTCAAGGTGCTAGTGTTGCCTTTATTTCCATTCTGTTTACCTTTGGCAGTTACCTTTTTAGGTACTTGTCCATCGGCAGCAGAAGTGGTTAGACCGGCAGTACTTGCTCTGCTGATGTATTCACCAAGAACACCATTATCGGCAGACTCAGTATCAGCAACCTTAACATAACTTTGTTTGTGCTTATCTTTCCTTTCGTTCTGGTTCTTAGGATGCTTCATAGCAACAGCACTGTATATTGGCTTAGTACCCACATGCACTGAGTTAGCAGAACTATATTCTACTTTCTCATCTCTTTTCTTGGTCGCACAAGTTTCAGTAGAGCTACTGCTGCTGGAAACAAAACCTAACCCAGATTGGTCCTTATATGACATTTGGG
Source organism: Campanula takesimana (assembly GCA_026119855.1). Lineage (NCBI taxonomy): Eukaryota > Viridiplantae > Streptophyta > Magnoliopsida > Asterales > Campanulaceae > Campanula > Campanula takesimana. The sequence continues at coordinate 296,680 of JAOWBW010000235.1, forward strand.
TCGATAGGATTGTTTCAACAGCAGCTCTAGAGTTTGTGTAAGAATCAATGATACTTGAGATATGATTATTTCTTAACACAAGATCTTTAATCTGAGCTATCAATACTGCTACTTGGCATTTAAGATCCAGGTTTTCTTTCTTTAGAGAAACAAACTCATGTCCTTTGAGAACTTTAAGTTCAGACATAAGCAAGTCATTTTCTGCAGAAATTCTATTGAAATCAGCATCCATCACTTTATGAACGCTACTCAGCTTCTCATAATCAATAAAAAGTTCATCCATTGTCTCTACCATTTCAGCTTTAGATATTTCAGGAAAGGGATCAGCTAAAATTTTAGTGGTAGAGGGAATAGGTTTTGGAGAGAAGTCAGGTAGGGAAGAGATGGGTTTAGATAGGCTTTTAGCAATGCTTGGATGTTCAGTGAATGAGAATTTTTTGGTCATCTGTAAGGATTTAGGTTTGGTGGCAGCGAAGTGAGAAGAGTTACACTGCCCATAGAGTGAGGTTCCTACTTGATGAACTTTGTATCCATTTGGGTTTTCTGCTTTGACACTAATTTCTTTGAAGTGTGGTTGAGGTCTTCCAACAGCTTCTTCTCTGACTGGAGTTCTTGGAGGAGATGGATCTCGGTAGACTGGAGTCGGCAATGATGATATATCGGCATCTACCAAGTCTAGGGCAACAAAACTTACATCGGCTTCTTCATCTTCATCGGCATCTTCGTCTGAGTCAGTTTCACACCAAACTGGCAAGGCCTTTTCTGTGCTTTTATCGGCAACAAAGCTTCGAGACTTAGGATGTCTCTTGCTGTATGACTTCCTCACATACTCATATTTTGGTTGAGGACATTTGGAAGCAAAGTGACCAGGTTTTTTGCAGTTGAAGCAGACAAGATCACCTTTGTTGCTTTTTCCATCGATAGCACTCGTTGAGGGTTTGTTGTAGCTTGCTAGTTTTTGAAATGATGGTGTGAATGGTTTTGGTTTCTGGTAGCTTCCTTTCTGCATCCTTTTGAAGTCTTTAAACCTTTTGTAGTTCCTAGCGAAGGCGGCAAATTCGTCTTCTTCCATAGGTTGTTCTGAGGTTGTTTCTGGGGTTTTGGAACTGCAGGGTGTTGGATGGGGATCTATAGGAGGGAATTTATTTGAAGGTAATGATATCTGTGACTGAGATGATAGAGACAAGTTTTTGAAATTTTTATCGAGAACGTTAAATTTTTGCAGTTCTCTCTCATACAGAAATAGACTAGACACAAGATTCTGAATATAAGTCTTGTTTAAGTATCTCACTTCTTTAACGGCTGTGACCTTGGTATGATACTCATTTCCTAAAGAACTTAGAAAATGAATATTTAGGTCTTTCATAGTATAAACCTTACCTAATAAAGCACATAAATTACTTACCTCGCAGAATCTGTAGTAGGCACTCCTTAGTGATTTACCATCTTGTTTCTTAAAGGATTCAAACTCTGCAATGCAACCGTAGAGCCTGTTGTCCTTTACCTGCTCATCACCTTCAAAGTATGCAAGGAGCTTATTCCAGCATTCTTGAGCCGTGGAGCACAAGTCAATGAGTTTGTATTGCTTGTCATCCAAACCACAAGAGATAATGTGGCATCCTTTTCCATCTAGGGCGGCTGAAAGTTTGTCGTCCTCGGTCCATTCCTCTCTTGGTTTTTCAACCAAAGTTTCTTTAATTTGAACATGGGTTTCTTGTTCAGTGTCACGGTCATCATGTTTTGTCAGCGGCGTGGAGGGAATAGGTCGGTAGGTGGTTGAGACTTTTAAAGGAATGATTGGACCACCTTCTATGACCTTCATCAACCAATCATCGATTGAGTTCATATACTTTATCATACGAGATTTCCAGACACCAAACTCGTTGACATTTAACAACGGAATAGTAGTGATGTTGAATGACTGCATGATTTTTCCTGCCATGGTATCGGCAAACAAGCTGCGAAGCTTGGAAATTTCTTTCAAAATTCCAAGCTCTGATACCAATTGTTAGACCCAATTGGTAGGAAAATAGGCTAGAGGGGGGGGATGAATAGCCTAATTAAAACTTTTTCAAAGAAACACTTTATAAATGCAAAGTCACTTATCAGTTTGCAAACTATTATCAGTAAGAGCAGCGGAGAAGATATGACTTAGTTTAATTCACACAAAACAGTTTATAAAAGGTTTTGAGAGCTTGGTTTAACACAAGGTGATTTCCAAAAGTTCAATGCAGTTTCAAGAGATTGATAAATAGAAATGACAATGAATCAGTAAGAACAAGTATGATCTGCCGGTGATAGAGTTCCAACCGGCAAGGACAAAGTAAGTAACAGGGGACACAAAGATTTGGAGAGGTTCACATTGTAAATACTGCTACGTCCTCTACCAAGTTTGGTCAGAACTTGGATTTGGGTTAAGAGCACTATTAGATATCCCTAGTCTATTACAAGAGCGGCTTTGCCGAATACAAAGACTAAATTCTAGACATCACTAATGGATCGTAATACAAATCTGACCAAGTGTATTTGAGCGGCAAGTCCAAAAGAACTTATCTCACTCAGGTGGGTGTGTGAATAACTCAATCAACGTATTCCTTAAATTAACCTAGTTTGGGAATACTGACAATGTTGATGAGTTTGTGCACAAGCGTATGTCCTAATAAATGTCTAATGATTTTTGGGACAAGGAATGTTTGACCTTCAATGAATGCTCTAAACAATCAATTCTCTTCAATGCACTATTTTCACCAACCTTCTTCAATGCTCTAAGTCCTCTATTTATAAGAGGAGTTAATGACTTGAGTCTTGTGGAAGAAGGCTTCCAATTTGAATTTACAGCTGGGTAGTTGAGGAGCATTAAATGCGGTATCTTTGGCATTAATGGTGAAGATATGTAGTACACGCATGCTTGGAAAAGTCTGATGGGTAAAGACCCCTTTGTCTCAACTGGTTACCTGCAAAAGCAATTAGAGACAGAGTAGAGCTAAAAATAGCTATGTGTCAAACGGCACAGTAATCATGACAGAGCAGATAAACTACATTCTGATAAGACAGTACAGAAAGGACAAAGACAATCGGTAAAGTTGACTTAAAGATAGAACGATGAAACTTGACTACCAGTAAAGTCCAGACTGTCCTTGCTGTTTGTAATGAAGTCGGCAACTTGATAGTGAACTAAGTAGCAAGCTGATCGGCAACTTGAATGCTGATCTGCTGATTTGATTACTGATGTCCTCTAGCTAGTTTGTCTTGTATGAAGAGCTGTAAAAGCACTTGTGCTGGTCACAAAGAATCCTAAGGGTACCTAAGAAGGTTCTAATGAAAATTTAGGGATCCTAAGTGTTAACTAAGATTGGTATTAAGCAATTCTATGTCCTAAACATATAATTGAACAACAATCTCCTCCTAATTGCTTAAGTCCAATCACCCTATCCAAGAACACATATCTTAGCTTAGTAAAACAATGTATAGGGGATGTCTATTTATTATCATTCCCTAAGCCAAGTCACACATTAGATGTCTTAGAAAAGGAAAAGAAGAAAAAATACATAAGATAGAAAAAGATAATGGATTGCTGATTGTAATGATCAGCAGAGAACTAATAATTTGCAAAACAAAGTTAGCATGAAGAGGAGCAGATATATTATAAGAACATAACATAAAATAAGCAAACACATAAACAGAAGCAATAATGGTTAGCAAAGAAGTTTTGGATATATCTTTGAAGGTCTTCATGATATCTATATCATTGGCTAAATTGACTCAAGACATGGGAGGGTCCTCTTGCTGGTTAGCAGCCTTTGATGTAGATTCAGTAGGCTTGGCCTTCTTCTTTGCGTTGTCTTCTTCTTTGTCAACTTTCCTCTTCTGTCTTCTATTTGCACTTTGCAGTCTCTCTGTCAGGATCTTGTTATTGGCTTCAAGTGCTGCAATCTTCAGTTGAGCTTCGGCAAGAGCGGCATTTGCAGCAGATAATTCTTTCTCGATAGATGCTAAGGATTTGATCTGAGACCTCTGATCATCAACAAGTTGATTCTGAATAGAATGCATAGTTCCCAAGGATTCATAAAGTTTCATCAATCGTTCCTCTCTATCGGCAAGAAGCTCCTTCAAGTCGTTGATCCTTATGTTTTCCTCCTCCTGATTGGATTTAAGAATCTTCCTAGCAAGATCGCGATGAACGTCCCTTATCAGGTTAGCAAGAGAAATAGCCATATCACCAAAATCAGCAAGAGTGGCAGGCACTTGCTGATCAGACAAATCACCATCACCGAAGCGAAGGTATTCATATAAGCTGTTCACCACAACTGGCTGAAAGGGATTTAGGGATGATGGAACGACCAATGAAGGGACAAAGTCTTCATTCAAAAAAATCAGCGTCTTCAACAAGAACATCATCAGCAGCAATCATCTCATCATCAGAGGAAAGAACAATCAGGATAGGGGATGATGGAGGAAAGATAGGAGCAGGAGACAGATGCAAAAATCATTGAAGTGCTTCATCATCAGCAGACTAGAAGTAAGCAGTAGGAACGAATGTAGAGGAAATGAGAGAATAATCCGCATAAGGGACATCGGCACGGATAATCGGCAAGGGAAAATCAGGATGAATAATAACAGCACGATCATCCGGCAAATGGAATACACCATTGTCTTCCATGGACATAAATATAGCCAAGATAAAGTTCAAGACGGCAGGACCCTCAAGAAGAATGTTGACCAGATTGGCAAACATTAATCTCGAAGTGAAGACATAGTGGTCAGCACGTTGTCGTGGGTGAAACATCGGCAGCGTCAATGCAAGAGCAGCTGTTTTGACAAGATAAAGCAGTCCACGAGAATCAATAGCCCGCAACTCAAGGATTTCATAAAGTTCCTCATTGATCATCATTCATCTTCGTAGCCAGCCATTGGTGGTGATGCAGACTTCCTTAGGTGAGGGACCAGGCAGATGAATTTTACCACCTACTTTCAACTTACCAGGCAGTGTAGTGGTTCATAAGCTGTTGCTTTCTGTTTAAGCTTAGACACCTTGGGAGCCTTCCCTTTCTTCCTTTGGAATTCTGGCTTAATCTAGGGCATGAATATTATCTTTTCAACAGCAGAGGAACCAGCAATGAAGGGGTGCTGGGTGACATAAGGATGGTCGTTGCCAAAAGGAGAGTTGTAAAAGCACTTGTGTTGGTCACAAAGAATCCTAAGGGTACCTAAGAATGTTCTAATGAAAATTGGGGGATCCTAAGTGTTAACTATGATTGGGATTAAGCAATTCTATGTCCTAAACATATATTTGAACAACACTAGGGATTTTGACTACGAGGTTGAGTGGTCCTTTGGATGAGGACTTCCAGTTCTTTCCTTAGTTGGATCAGGTGCTGGCAGGGGTCGATGAGGCTCATGATTTTACTGCTTCCCGCTGCTTCTTGATGGGGTTGACTGGGGATGTCATATATCTTGGCGAGAGAGTCTGCAGGCAGCATAGCAGACATCCTATGTTGTGGGCCCCGAGTGAGCCTCCAAGGGACATGCTGTATGCGGCTAGGTTGCGGAGGAGTGGTGACTATCGTGTGAGGACTCCAGCCTATTTGTACCAGAGCGAGGCTGATTACGAGTGGTTCGTGGTGAACGTGTTGGTGAGCCCACAGGTTTTGGCGAGGAGGCAGGCTGGTGCCTATCCGGCTAGCTCGAGTAGGGGAGCTAGATATGGTATGGATATGCCGTGGTTCCCAGACAGTATTCGGATGCAGCGGGGTGGTGCCGAGGTAGATTTCGATCTGACTCTGACTGAGGCTGATGAGGTCACTGGGGCTCAGCTTCCTCCACTTAGAGCTACGGTATGATGTCTTTTGGTTTCTGTTTTGCACACACACACTTTAGACTTGTATCTGAACTGTGCTTATCTGTCCCAGGTGACCCGGGAGGCCATATCCGCTCTGTTCGTCGGGGAAATATTTTTTAGAGGCTATTCCGGAACTTGGCCGCTGTTTGCACCTGCCGTCGGGATGATGTGGTGCTGCCTTAGCATAGAGAGAGATCCCCCATGGAGGCTGAGAGTTCGAGGTCTGTCCGGAGTTGGATCTCGGGAGCTGGTGGGTCCCGCCGTACGGAGCAGGGTGGAGAGGATGATGATGTGGACATCGAGGATTCTGACTCAGACTAGATGTAGTCCTTTTATTTCCTGCATTTTGTTAGAGAGAGGAGATGAACAGACAAACAGATATTTTTGTACAATATTTTATTTTGCTTTTGTAATTAATTAGTATTTTATTTACATGTTTTTACATTTAGTACAATGCATGAGCCCTAGGGGTAAGATGGGGATTACACACTGTCGGGTAGTTTCACCTTTTTTATCGGACCTCTTTTGTGCCTTGTGAACTTCGAAGTGTCTGAAATGGGTCCATTCCGGCGTTTGACGGGACGGACTGGCAATTTGTCTGGAATGGCTTATGTGGCCGCGTGGCCAACCATGGGGAAGGACTGGCCGCGCGGCTAATCCCTGGTCTGACACGATTTTTCATAGATTTTTCCTTGTATGATCAGGACTTGAACTCCCTTATCTATATAATAACAGCCTGCGTAAACAGACGAGGCAAACATTAGTTTTTCTTCTTTTTGCTCTAGATTTTGATCCTCCCACGCTTTTCTGATGGATAGACACCCTAGGATTTCTGAGGAAAGACAAAACTATTTCATCAAGAGTTTGAAGCTCTGGGTTGGGATGCTTTCAAGGACAACTCGTGCAAAATTTGATAAGAGATTCGGAATTAAGTGCCTTTGGTCCTTGTATAGGGTTAAGTCTGACGAGAACCTGATTCGTGCTGCTGCTAAATTCTGGGATAACGAGAATCATGTCTTCAACTTTTCTTACAATGAAATCACCCCCAAGTATGAAGATTTTGTGGCTCTTTGTGATGCGACAGTGACGGATGGGGTAGCCATGCCGCAGTCTTAAGTGCCTGCAGAACTTTGGGTTTCCCAACTGCTAAGGATTTATGTTGACGATGCTAGAGGTTTGCTGTTGGATGGAGATATTAACCTCTGTGGGCTTCCCATTAGGTTTATTAATAGCACGGTAGAGTCTGACACGGCTGTGGATTGTCTGGCACTTTGTCTATTTGCTTCGGTATTATTTCCGCCTTACGTAAGAGTAGCTACGATGGGATGTCTCGACATGGTGGATCAGGCTCGAGCCAATCGCAGTATTGTCCCTTGCTTGCTTGGGGAGACCTTGCATGGTATTGGAGAGTTGGCTTCGGGAGCTCGAAAGATGACCAGAGGTAGTAATCGACTGTTAAACTTGTGGCTGCAGGAGAGACTTTGAGTCTTGGAGGAACCTGTCAGGTCCGTATCACCTTGGGTTTGTCAGAGTAGGCGCATAAAGCAGTGATTTACAGGGATGGCTCGTTCTACATGGGTGACATATATAGCACAGCTGAGTACTGCTCAAATTAAGTGGATGGTACCTCACTGGGGGGTAATCAGAGCACGGTGGTCTCAGAGTGGTCTTTGCATGATTCGGGTCCCTCCCTTTGGTGAAACCACTTATTACTATGCAATGCGGGTGTGCCGTCAGTACGGGGTGCCTCAGACTATACCTTCATCATGGGATGAGACTTGTATCCGAGTTAATGTTAAGATGTTCTCTATGAGTGCCGGGGTTGTAGTGCTCCTGGAGCGATGCTGGTCTTATGCTCTCATGTCTAGCACTCTTTGTATACAGCGACCACGTGACATACTTTTGTCTCGAGAATACTTGGACTGGTACCAGACGACTCTGGGGAATATGGGACAGACTCTGAGACGATTGACACGTAGGGTAGTGGTACCTTATGTCTCGAGCAGACGCTTGAGGGAGGCCGAGAATGAACGGGAGGTGGAAACTGAGTTGACTCAACTAGCACCTACTGAGAGGAAAAGAGAGAGAGAGAAGGCCCAAGTGGGATGACTGAGCTTAGGAAGGTTTTATTTGAAGATCCTACTAGACAGGCTAGACGCGGACGAAGGGACAAGAAACCGAAGACGGGTGAGGAAGAGAAAGAGGAGGAATGACTCTAAGTATCCAACTACAGTCGTTGCAGACACATAGTTTAGATTTTAGTTTGTTTTAGTTTATTTAAATTTCAAAGCAGGTTATTTATTCGCAGGTTCTTTCGAGCTTAGACTCATCAAATAAATGTTAACGTGTGACTTGTGGAAATAGAGATTTCGCTTTAGTTATAAACAGATTGTTTGCTTTATTTTAAATTTTGCTCAAACCAGACTTGGATTTTTATTTATTTTTGAAACCGCACCATTGAAGGCTGCCTACGTTCCCCTTTTACAAGTAGGGCTAAGGGACTCAGGTCATCGTAATTCATTTTTTATTGTAGAAAAGGAAGATAGAAGAGGGGGAAGTATAGATGATGTAGTATATATATATATATATATATATATATATATATATTATAAGGGGGATGGTCGTTGTAGGAGACCGTTGATGGAGAGCTCCGCTGGTGGAGATTACCGCTGATAAATAGTACCATTTGTGGAGAAAGACCGTAGTGGTCAGTTGTAGTAGCGTCGGAGCTTAATGATGTTGACTGGTTCTCTGAACTGATTGCCATCCAAATCTGCCATTCTGACTGTACCTCCAGAGAAGATCTTTTATACTACATAAGGGCCAATCCATGTCGGGGCCTATTTACCCAAGGGGTTGAACTTGTTCGGGAGGCATACTTTGAGCACCAAGTCGCCTTCTTTGATGTCTAGCGGTTTCACTTTCTTGTTAAAGGCGTCGGTAGTTCTCCTCTGACAGGCTCTGATGTGTTCCATGGCTTTGAGTCTTCTTTCATCCAGAGTAGCCAATTTGCCGTAGCGACTGCGGAGCCATTCTACTTCATTCACTTGATTTTCGAGTAACACCCTTAGGGATGGGACTTCTAGCTCGATGGGGAGTACTGCTTCCATACCGTATGTAAGAGCGTAAGGAGTTTCACCGGTAGCGGTGCGTACTGACATTCTGTAGCCCCAGAATGCCAAAGGTAACTTGTCTGGCCAATCTCTTCCTCTTGTCGCCATTTTTCTAATGATCTGTTCGACAGTCTTGTTAGCTGCTTCTACAGCTCCATTGGTTTGAGGATAGTACGGGGAGGACTTCTTCCTTTCTATTCTGAATTCGGTGAGTAAACGGGCCGTCTCTACTTCGAAGTGACTACTATTGTCTGATATGATCAGGTTCGGGACACCATAACAGCACATGATGTTTTCTTTGATGAACTGCGCTACTTTCTTAGAATTCAGCACTTTGTAAGATTGGGCCTCGACCCATTTGGTGAAAACGAATTCATGACCGTTGCTTCCTGCAGGATGAATTTTACCGATGATATCGATGCCCCATGCTGCGAATGGCCAAGGAGTAGTCATACTGTAGAGATCGTGTGGCGGAATGTGGTTCAAGTTGGAATAAACTTGACACTTGTGGCATTTTCTGACCCATTGGATGCAGTCTGTCTCCATGGTGATCCAGTAGTAACCCAGGCGAGTGATCTTCTATCGTAACATCCTTGCATTCATATGTGGGCCGCATAACCCATTGTGTACCTCCTCCATGATGGTCTCGGATTTCTTGCTTCCTACACATAAGAGTAGGATCCCGTCATAATCCCTCTTGTACAGAGCATTATCAAACAGTACGAATTGTCCTGCTATCCTCTTTAATGCTTGCAGGCTTTAAAGTTTCCTTCGAAGGAAGTCTCCCCATGCTCAAGGAACTTGTAAATCTGTGTGTATCATTGATCTTCGACTGCTTCTGACTGAGTTTGGATCTCGCAACAATATGCCGTATTTTCTCTTCGGCCAACTCTGAAAGGTTTGACTGACCTTCCTTCAGGGATTTCTACCAGGGATGCCAAGGTGGCGAGTGCGTCAGCGAATCTGTTTCTGTCTCATGGGAGATAATGAAATGTGACCTCTCGGAATTGTCCGATTAGTTCGTCCATGTAAACTTGGTATACCTGCAGATAGGGGTCCACAGTTTTCAGTTTCTTTGCCGTCTGGTTTATAATCAAAGCCGAATCGCCGTATACTTCCAACACTTTTATATTTCGCTCTATGGCTGCTTTTATACCTGCTATGCACGCTTCATATTCGGAAGCATTATTGGTGGTCTTAAAGTTCAACTTTATTGCTATTGGAGTATGTTCATCTTTGGGATCAACTAGAAGAAGCCCCACTCCGTTGCCTCTTTTGTTTGCGGCCCCGTCGAAGAACAACTGCCACTTTTCCGTAACTTCCATTGCGAAAATAGCATCGTCTGGGAATTCGGGGTCCGATCCTCGTTCTTCGGTGCTTGGAGAATCTTCTAACTGATCTTCCATAGCTCTCCCTTTAACTGCCTTTCTTGGAACATAGGTGATGTCGAACTCTCCCAGAAATACTGACCACTTGGCGAGTCTCATGGTTATTGACGATTTGTCGAACAAGTACTTGATTGGGTCCATTTTTGATACCAGCCATATGGGGTGAGATACCATGTAATTTTTGAGCTTGGAAACTACCCATACTAGTCCAGTGCATGTCTTTTCTAACGCTGAATAGTTGAGTTCACTACCTTGTAACTTCCGACTGACAAAGTATATGGCGTTCTTTATTCGAGAATCTTTGGCTTCTTGTGCCAACATGACTCGCACGGCGGTGTCTGTTACCGTTAAGTATAGCAGTAGCGGCTTCTCCTTGTATGGCGAACGTAGGATTGGGGTATTCACCAGGTATCTCTTAATCTGCTCAAAGGCTTCTTGGCAATCGTGATTCCATTCGACATTGGTGGCTTTCTTCATTGGCTTAAAAATCGGTTCACATACTGTAGTCAACTGGTTGATGAAGCGACTGATATATTGTAGTCTGCCCATGAATGCCTTGACCTTAGTTTCTGTACGGGGTGGCTTCATATCCATAATTGCTTGAATCTTTATCGGGTCGGCTTCTATTCCGCGCTCCGTGACCATGTATCCCAACATTTTTCCTCGAATGACTCCGAACGTACACTTAGCAGGGTTTAGGCGCATGAAGTGTGCCCTCAGTCTGTTGAAGAATTTTCGTAAGTCAATTAGGTGTTGACTGCCGGAACCTTTGGAATGTATGATCATGTCGTCTACGTAGACCTCGATCTCGTTATGAATCATGTCGTGAAATAAGGCAGTCACGGCCCGTTGATAGGTAGCCCCAGCATTTCTCAGCCCGAATGGCATTACGGTGTAGCAGCACGTTCCCCATGGTGTGGTGAAAGCAGTCTTTTCTTGGTCTTCCTCGGCCATCTTGATCTGATTGTACCCGGTGTAGACACCCCGCCTTGGACCGCTCACCCCGATTGCACATTTGATCTTGTGTTTCTCCCCATTTTAAGTGTTTCTCGTTAGTTTCTGTCACTTCCGTTAAGTTCCTGACTGAGTTCGTTAAGTCTGGGGACTAAACTGAATAACAGGGCTGACTTTCTAGTCCATTCTGTCAAAATTGCCTTCTCTGAGTCACGCGCCTCCGACAGGAGGATCCAGACGCGCGCGCCTCCCGCCCCCAAAGCAGGAAGCGCGCGCCTCTGGGCGTCAGTTATAGATTTCTGGCCAGGATTCTCTCCCTTGCTCAATTTACAGGATTTTGCCCGGGAAAGATTTCTTGGTGACTGAGTTTTGGCACCAAAAACATCTCTCTTTCACCTATAAAAACCTCCCTTTACCTCCATTTTCAAGGACCGGAAAACCTTGACCTTGGACCTTTGGCTCTCAATCTTATATTGCAACAAACCAAATTTCCTACTTTCAAAGCATTTTCCAAAGGATTTCTCCAAGTAATTCAACAAGAAGTGTTTGAAGTCTCTTGAAGTCTAGGTAAAGCTATTTCTTTCCCCTTCTCAACTTCATCTCTTTTCTCTTTCTTTTTGTATTATCAAAGTGCAATCACCCAAATTATTTTGGGACATGACTCTAATGATCACCTCATCTCATTGAGGCCGGTTAAAGAGTTATCTCCTACATTCCAAACTCTATTTTAAAACCCCTTTTTATGATTTAAAGAAGAAGAAGAAGAACGTTTATCATTCATGTAGATTTTGATCAAGCAAGACCAACTTTAGTTGGGCAAGATGGGTGTTTCGGTACTTCCCATCTCGTAATCTAACCCCCGAACCTCAAAACAAGGAATCTCTGTTTTCGTAATCAAACTTAGGCTATTATCAATAGGTTTTTTTTATGTTCCTCAAAACATAGGTGGCGACTCTAGAAAACAAGTTAGACATCCTAGGATAACTCGCGCGCTCTAGCCTCAAGCCGTGGGCTCCCCCGGGGTATCTACACCCGGAAAAACCATCCACGAATGACTTGACCTCGTAGTTAGCTGTTGCATCTACTAGCATGTCGATGTTGGGAAGCAGAAAATCATCCTTAGGACTAGCTTTGTTAAGATCACAGAAATCCACACAAACTCTGACTTTGCTATTGGCCTTCTTTACTGTGACGATGTTTGATAACCATGTCGGATACTCGATCACCTTTATGAAACCCACTCTGAGTAGCTTTTCTATTTCTTCTTTCACTTGCAGAGACCATTCTGGCTTGATGCGGTGAAGCTTCTGTTTTACCGGCTTGGCGTTTGGTGCTATCGGAATTATGTGCTCTATGATGGAGTTGTCCAGCCCCGGCATATCCTTGTAGGACCATGCAAATACGTCAACATACTCCTTGAGCAACCCAATCATTTCTTCACGCTCTTCGCCTTGAAAGAAGCTCCCAATCTGCGTTTCCTTTGCCTCGTCGTCTGTCCCCAAATTCACACATGTTAACACCTCATCGGCAGCTTGGGCTCGATTTTCCCTTTGATTGATAACCTGCTCTGAGATTTCTCGGATGTATTCGTTATTAAGTATGTCTGTGTCTGCATCTTTTAATGAATCGTTATTAACTATTTGTGTATCATTAGATTGATTAGTTAATTTATCATTTATAATAGCGGCTATAGCGGGATACTCGGAGAGGTCGATATTTTCATTTAGAGCGAAGGGGAAGATAGTGTTGGCGACCATTTCATAGTCTTCCAATGTGAGGTCGTTAGACTTGGAAGAAGACTCGAATTCATAGGTAAAGATATCGGACCTAGACAACCTAGAAGACCTTGGTGAGTTAACAGGAGACTCGATAGGGGAGGTTATAGGGGGAGCAGTCAATCCAAGCTCCTCGATCATGAAGTTTGTCGTCGCAATGGGCCCTCCGTATGTACACTAATTCTTCAGTTTGTCAACCAATGGTGAGACCAATGTCCTTGGATCAACAATGTTTGTCTGGTCTTCGATCATGGATACGAAGTTGCCTGAGGATGATGAGCATGCAGTGTTTGGAGATAGACTATATAATGACAGAGAGTAATAAGGAAAATCACTATCATTAATAATTTCTGAAGCACAATATGAGTCAACATCGGGTGCCTCGCCATCTGCCAAAATCATTTTGGTCAGATTGGCGAGTGACTTGGTAGTAATCACAAAACCTTTCTTGATTACCGTCCGGGCGGGGATGATATCTTTCTAACGGTTGAATCATCCTCATTGCTATCAGACCGTTATACATGAGATCCAGGGTGATTTGTAATTGTTCGAAGGCGTCCATCATTTCTAACAAGCCTATCTTGTCGGCATCAACCATGTTGACGCCACCATTGTTAGGGAGCGAGTTTGCTATGGTGTTCGGACCTTTAGGCTTCTCTATCTTTCCATCGGCTATAAGCTTTTGGATGACTCGCTTGAGATGGATTTAATCATCGGTGACGTGTCCGATGTGCTTATGATACTTGCAGAACTTGGTTGCATCAAGAACGGTTTTCTTGTTGAATGGTTCGTAGTTCTCAAGTGGCTTGATTAAACCCTTCTTTATTAAAACTTTGAACACTTTTCTAGTAGGCATGCCGAAGTCATCGAAGTGATCTTCTTTCCGGGGAAAGCTGCTTGTAACTGCTTGGACATCGGAGGAGGAGTTGTCTTGGACCATGCTCACTTGACCGGCAACCTCTTTAGATCTAGGAGCGGTACTTGTCAGAGCTTTGTGACGGAAGGAAGAGTTTCCTGTTTTGGCTGTTTCTTTAACAACACCAGTAATGTCGGCTTCGTGTCTGACCCCAGCATCGACCATTTCCCACAGATCGGGAAAATACCCATTACCAATCGCCGCCCTTAGCTCGGGAAACAAGCATTTGAAGAAGATTTGCTTTTGTTCCTTTGCCTTAGGAGGGTATTGTACCTCTGCTAGCTTGTGATTCCACCTCTTGTAGAAGTCATAGATAGGCTCGCGGGGCCTTTGCATGGTGTTCTCTAAATCAGTATGGTTGACGTGCCAATCTAGGTTTGACTTACACTTCTCGCAGAAAGTAGTGGTGATTTTTTTCCCATGTCTCTCGTTCGGAAGGATCCAAACTAAAAAACCAACGGAGAGCAATTCCGTCCAAAGTGGTGTGGAAGACTCGGGCCATTTGCTCATTGGTGCAGTCACGGGCTCTCATGGCTAGTACATAACTGTCGAGATGAGTCTTGGGACAAGTAATACCATGTAATCTAGAGACCTTTGGCATCTTGAAGTCCCTAGGTAGAGCACCCACATTACTCGGGTCAATGGTCTTAACAATTGGAGCGGATTTGTTAGAGACCGTGTCGGATAGCTTGCGGTTCTGTTCTTGCATGGCAACCACTAAAAGGTGATTGGAGAAGTTTGTGCTACCTTAGGCTTGAGTAGCGAGAGGAGCAGTGGAGATTGTAGGTTCGGCAGCACCTATGCTCAATGGTAGTGAAGGCGGTGGCAACTTGGTAGAGGACAAGTAACTACCCATCAATTCTGGTGACGGCTCATACGGACCCTTGCTGGAGTTTGCTTTAGTACCAAAATCAGGAGGAACCCTTTGGTAGTTGGGCACCTTAAGAGGGATAGCGTCATCATTGCCAGGGTAAGTCACAGGCACTGTCTCGTCTTCGATAAGAATAGCCTCCCCATTATGGAAGCTAGTTGCTACACCTTTCTTCTTCATCTCAGTATGAAGATGGTCTTTTAGCTCTTGGTTGACCCTTTCTAGAGGCTTGCTCCTATCCTCAAGCTTATAAATCTGTAGCATGAGGTTGGTGAAGAAAGCATGGAGAGGTGGCGGAATGTCCGAGGGCTTGATACTGGCGTAGATCTCTGGATCGGCAGAAGAGGAGACTGGCGGAGTGGAGACACTAGGAGTAGTAGGCTCTGATGATGGAGACATTGTTGATGCAGAGACTGAAGACTGATCTTGCGGAAGGCTTGACCGTTGAAGATGACCACCAGAACGGACCCAAACTTTCTTCTCTGTAGAGGTAGCGGACGAGAGGTTTAGGACAGGACAAGGCTCATGCAATGTATTTTGTTATTTTACAAAAACGGTGTATTATTAGTCCTAATGGTTGGAAGGGGTACCCCTTTTTGGGTTACTATCTACAAAACCTGGATCAGTGGAGGTCATCACTACGTCTATAGACCCCTCGTTTTTCACCTGTATTGCACCTCTCAGATGGACAATTTGAGCGAGGGTCCTATAGGGCAAGCGACTTCCACCGACCTAACAGATCCTAGCGACTAACCCTTGTTTAAAGGCATTTAACGTAACGTTTATGTTACTTCCGTTAAGTTTTTAACGAGTTGAGATCCTTGTACAAAGTATCACTCGGCTTACCATATGCACACTCTTGTAGGTAATTTCATTTTTTTGTGCGTTTTCTCTCGAAGGATCTCGACTCATTAAAGACTTAACGGATGACGGCATGAACGACACGCTAATTGTCTATAAAGAAAAGCCAGTCAAACCAACCGGTCAACTTTGGAGTGTCCTAGACTCTGTGAGTGCATGGTTTCGAAATGAACAAGGGATTAACCTCTACTTCTTCATAAGTGAAAACAGTGAGTTAGATGGCCCGGGTGCCACAAAGATAGAGGCGACAGGATCACCAAAATTTGTACACTCAGCGGAGTATCCAGTAGGGTGTGCAGTGCGACACGGACCTAGTGGTAGTGTGCGGACAAAACTAGTTAATTTTTAGGGAGAAAACAGAGAGTTTTTTGTATTTACATGTATGCAATTCCAAACAGTTAGAAAGGGTACAATAGGGAACAATTAAGATATTAACGCACTAAAGTACAAGGGAAGCAAATATGTACAAGAGATAAAGTACAAGGGAAAAGAACAAGTAAGTACAATCATGATATTGACGAAAATTTGACCCTCTATGTTTGAAGATGTTCAAAGCTAGTCCCCAGCAGAGTCGCCACTGTGAATACCCCTTTCCGAATGCGGGTGATGCACGGGAAGTCTTTCTTTTTATTTATCTTTATTTTTCTTTTCTATGGGATTAGGATATTCAAGTTGACATTTAACTTTATTAAGAGTCGCCACATAGTTTTTATTGAGCTAAAACATTGAGAAACAGCTAACAGAGAGGGTTCGGGGGTCAAGTTACGACAAGAGATGAATATCAAGTTATCACTCCTATCGCCCGAGCAGTCAGACTTTCTATCATGATGAAGGTGTTAGTAGTGTGTTAGGGATTGAGACTGGATCCGAAGATTGCCTATGTTCTTCTCGTGAAGAGAAGCTCAGGTCAGCGTAGTTCGCACATAATCAGAATAGAGGGAAAGAATAGGGATCATGCATAATGAAGGGGGAAGAGAAAGAATCATACAAGATGATCACATCCTAGAATAATGATTATACCATTGATAAGATCAACGTGTAGTCCTCATATTCATCCTTGGAAAGTTATTGATCATGGGAATATTTACCTAAAGTTTAGGGTTTAGAAGTAGTTCCTAGATCTCATTGATCATCATCGGCTATACAATATAAACAGGGATTAAAACATTAGATCTAGCATGTTAAATCTAACATAATAATAAGAACATCATGAAACATGTATGAAATAACACATAAGCTTGACGATCGCTACCCTAGATATAGAGCATATATTGAATTCTAGTATGAACATGAAGAACACGTTATGAATCATATGAATATAGATGTATAAACACAATAAAACTAGCATAAATCAGATCTAAACTAAGAAAACATGTAGAATTCTCACCAATCTTGACAAGAACGAAGTCGAATCTCTCGCGCGGATTCGCCGGACCTTCGGGATTGCAAGAAAGGCTTAGAGAGAGAGTTCTGCCGTCAGTTTGGCTTGTAGAACTCGAGGGAAAGAATTGTGTTGAAATAATGAACTGAGGTCACCTATTTATAGGAAATCCTGACCCGGAGGAAGTGGCCGCCCGGCCGGCGATGTGGCCGCCCGGTCCAAGAGATTGACACAATTACCGAGGCTTTGATCAATCTAGACTCTGGAGGATGATGAGATAACGTCTATCTTTGCAGCCTCATCCGATTAGGTCGTTAACATCTTCTTATCTGGGCTTTTCAGGAAATCCTGGATAAGTCCTGCGCAGTTCGTAAATACCTGGGAGGTCCCTGTGAGTTCTAGAATGCCTAATAACTCATTTTCAGGTTGGGTACTAACACGTCCCCACTTTATCTCCTTGTTTATGTTGATGACATTATTGTCACATGGCCTTCCAACTCTGCCCTAGCCTCATTCATTACTAGTCTCTCTAATCGCTTCTCTCTCAAAGACCTTGGTCTACTGTTCTACTTTTTAGGTGTTGAAGTCATTCCTAACCGAGACGGCCTTATTCTATCCCAAATCAAATATATCCATGATCTCCTCACTCGTCATAAGATGCATGATTCCAATCCTTTTCCCCCACCCATAGCAGTCTCTCCTCCCCTCACTAAATCTACTAACACCCCCTCTGTAGATTCTACTACATACCGTGCCCTTGTTGGTGGTCTCTAATACCTCTTTTTCACCCGTCCTTATATTTCCTTTTGGTCAATAAACTTGCTCATTTTATGCAAAACCCTCTACATACTCATTGGATGGATCTTAAACGCATTGTTCGTTACCTTCACGGATCAATGCATTTGGTATTACAAATTTTCTCCTCCTCTCCACCGATTTTCACGCCTTTTGTGATCCCGACTGGGCCGGTGACAAATCATACTATGTCTCCACTTCAGGTTTTTGTTTTACTATGGTCGCAATTATGTTGCTTGGTCTTCCAAAAAACAACGGTCCCTAGCCCACTCTTCCAATGAGGCCGAGTTTCATGTTGTTGCTGACACCACCGCTGAGGTAACTTGGGTTCGAAACCTCCTTACTGAACTTGGGTTCTCTCTGTCACATTCACCCATTATTTACTGTGATAATCTTGGTGCCACTACTTATTCTCCAAACCCGGTTTTTCATTCTAACATGAAACATGTTGCCCTCTCCTTTCACTTTGTTCGTGAACAAGTACAGTCCGGTTCTCTTCGAGTTCACACATTTTTGGAGATGATCAACTTGCTGATGTTCTCACCAAACCACTACCCCGGCTACGCTTCCAACAACTTATTTCCAAGATTGGACTTTGATAGGCTAAATCGCACACCTACAAATTAAACCTAGACTAGGTTCTAAAAAATATATAGCTAGGGATAAGTCCAGAATCGATCCACGAAGAACGGTTATTTATTTACGTAATTGTTACTTGACAAGATTGGGGGAAAATTAGTTATTAAATCCTAAAACAAAAATAAACTAAATTAAAGCAAAAACAATAATTAGAAATACTTCAGATTTGATTCCGTCCCAACCTAATTATTCAATTATCATTTATATCTCTTTTCACTTTTCACCCTATTCACTTGATCACGAGATTTATTTCAATCTATGTTTCTTCTTTCATATTAGTTACTAGCAGTGGCACACTCACTAGAAACCCTAATTAATAAATTAATCTAACTGGCACAGTCTAGATCTCAATATTAATTGATTCAAGATTTAAAAAACTAAGATCAAGATTGATTTCTATGATTATTTCACACAGATAATCATCTAATTTTATCCATTTCACAATTTACCATGGCACATGCATAAATCGTAAAGATGCTACTCATGAAATTCTACACTGGCACAGTCATAGAAAATTCTAGCAGAGATAAATTAACGAGAGCAATTAGATTGATCAAGTTTAAAAACCCTAGCAATAAATCTAGATTAAGCACAAGCAAAATTATGAATAGAGATCAAATATTGAAAAGAAAAATACCTCAAATTGATAAAAAGGGATTCAAGAAATCAAACCCAAAATATGAATTTAGTTCCTCATATGAAGCTTTGAGACCTCCATAAAAGAAAATAAAACCCTACTTTAATATTGTGTTCTGTACAAAGTCTGAATGAATAACAAAACTAAAAACCTAGTTTTTATACTTTTAAAAGAAAACCTAAACTGATAAGGAGAAAAAGAAAAAAGAAAATTAAAAAGAAAAAGGAAACAAACGGCTGCTGTACATCTCAGTTGCCAAGTCTTCACCAAATTTTGCATTTCAGTCCTAAATCTTCCAGATATTGCATAATGGTCCCCGGACTTCTAAAAATTGCAAAACAGTCCCTGATACCAGGCGTGGTCACTTGTGCATCAATCAAACGTGCAGAGCTGTTTTCCTCCATGCTTGGCGTGTCGTGCTGGCCGGGTCTTGGGCTCATTCATGCTGGGCTTCTATGTTGCTTCCATTTTAATCCACTACTTCTCCGTCCCGGTTGATTTTTCATTTGTATATTTTTGAGATCTCTTTTATAACTCAAAATAAATTACATTCGGGTAAAAATATAAAAACACTAAAATACCCCCGAATTACAAATAAGCCCCAAAATATATATTTTCCCAGAATACATAAAAACTAATCTAATTTACATGAAAATCATCTTTTAAGCTCATAGAAACAGAGGAAATTAAGGTACAAAATTCGTCACATCAAATTCCCCCATACTTAGACTTTTACTCGTCCCTGAGTAAAATTCTAACTTCCCTCTAAACACCAGTCTATATAACGTAGCATGGAGAAAAATGACTCCTAATCTCCTCTAAACCCGTCAATCAGGTCAATAATAAAACAATACGGAGTGTAAGAAACTCCGTCCCCTTATTACACCAAAATGAATAATAAAATGACATTAGCTCGATACAACTCCCATAATAAATGGTCTCCAAACTAATGTCCACACACAAGAGCCAAGGTGAACTAAAAATGTCCTAAGCTTCCCTCACGCTCATCTCACACTACTACCTCCCTCATATAAAAGTCTATGTTTGGTTTTTATAATTCAAGCACAAAACTTACCTCGTAACAAAACACCTACACCTCCTTATAACTCCAAGAAAAGAACGAGGATTTTCTAACCTAATCTCCACTATCCGAACCTCCTACTTCAATAGTATTTATCCTACACAAAACTCCGAACCTCCCTTATGTCAACACTCCGGTGAATATAAGATATAATCAACTCAATACCTCACCTTTTGCCTAAGCGCCCTTTCGGGTTTTCACTTAGCCTCTCTATGTTTTTCATTTCAGCATTTTCTTTCTTTTTTCACTCTTCTTTCTTTCTTTTTTTTTTTTTTAGAGAAACAAGTAAAATGATCTTAGCACATGTATACATCTCCACCCCCCACTTAAATTTCACAATGCCCTCATTGTGCATAAGACTCATAAAGATATAGGCACCCTCAACATATAATCCCAACTGATCAGCACATTCAGAATAGTAATTTTTTCTTTTTACCATGGCAACAAGTCCCAGAAGAACATTAGTCAACAATTGCATGCAAAGTAGACTGCAATGTTATATGTAGAAATATAGGAAATATATATATAGGTAGGTGCTCAAATGAGAACCTAAATATCATGAGAACCGTGAGAACCAATCATAACCATTAGATTAGAAAAAAAATCAAGGGTTCATATGTTAGATACAATTGATACACTTAGATACATTACAAAAAATTTGATATTACACTTGGATACAATAGGTTAATAAGTATTGTATCTAAGTGTTGCACTTGCATACACTATGTTAAAAACTAATGTATCCAATTGTTTTTCAAAAATTAACTAATGTATCCAAGTGTATCCAATGTATCTAACATCTGGACCCTTGAATTTTTTTTTCTAATCTAATGGTTATGATTGGTTCTCATAGTTCTCATATAAAATGGTTCTCACAGGAGCGCGGCCCTATATATATATATATATATATATTAAAGTTGGCCAAAAGAGCTATGGTATTGACATGTGGACAAACAATTGAGAAAGCTTGCATTTGGAGAAGCCACATCAACAATATACTAATAAATAAGTGACTATTCATTTTCTTTTCATTAGCTAATAATAATAGTTACTATAAAGGGTAACTATAATAGTTAACTATTATAGTAACTATTACTATTATTAGTAATAGTTAACTATAATAGTTAACCATTATAGTTAACTATTACTCTTATTAGTAATAGTTACTATTATAGTTAACTATATTAGTTAACAATTACTATTATTAGTAATAGCTATTATAATAGTTACCTTATGTAGTAACTAATAGTATTAGCTAATGGTATTAAGCAAATAACAGTTAACTATTAATAGTAAGAGTATTAGTTAATTATAATAGTTATTATATAAGTTAAATATTAATTTTTAATATTAATTAATCATAATAGTTATTATATCAATTAACTATTACTATTAATAATATGATTTTATTACAATTATTATTATTCCCTCCGTCCCAGTTTAAAGTCCTTACTTTTTTTTGGTGTGTCCCAATTTTATTTAACTATTATAATTAACTATTAAATAAAATAAAAATTACTATTAATAGTATTAGTTAATCATAATAGTTACTATATATATTAATTATTAATATTAATAGTATTATTAGTTAATCATAATAGTTACTATATAAGTTAACTATTATTATTAATAGGATTTTTTTTCAAATAATTCTCTTTTAAATCATTATCTACCTAAATGACATTTGGGAAACTTTATATACCAAAATGACCATTTTTTGTGAAGTCGGCATTGGCATTGCCGACTTTACTGTGAAGTCGGCACTACCAATGCCGACTTTAGGTTAAGCAAAAATTCCGGATTAGGGTTTAAAGGGTTAAAGTGGGTCAAAGTGGAAATATTTTGGGAGTCTGGAATTTGGCAGAAGTCGGCACTCCCAATTCCGTTTCTGGTGAAGTCGGCACTCCCAATTCCGACTTCACCTCCAGACAATTCATCATAAATCGGCAGCCTCCTTCCCCCTCAAACCCTACCTCCCATTCCCCCATCAACCTTCAACCTTCGTTCCATCACTGTCTTCTCTGCATCTCAGTGTCCCTTTGGTCAGAAAATTAATTTGTGTTGGGAATCTTGTCACAATTTCCACATTATAAGGTTAGTGCTATCATATTTAGTGATTTTCTTTTATATAATTTGTATTTTAATTATCTTTTTCGATGAAATTAGAATATGTTAATTTGTTGTGTTTATAATATACATGTTAATTTGCTTATGTGATTTTGAATTAATTTAACAAAAAGCTATTTATTAAAAGTTGATGAAAATTCACATTATCGACTGAATTTCGTTAGAAAGTTAACAAAATGCCCATTTTCTGTTAGAATATTAACTGATAATACATGTTAATTTGCTTATGTGATTTTATATTAATTTAACAATAATCTATTTATTAAAAGTTGATGAACTTCACATTATCATCCGAATTTCGTTGGAAAGTTAACATAAATGCCTACTTTCCGTTAGAAACTTAACTGAACTGTCCGAAATTTAACAGGTTTTGCGTTATTCTGTTAAATATTTAACAAACAGCCTCTCTTTTTATCAAAAATCCCATTTTCTGTCAAAAAGTTAACTAAACTGTCAGAAAAGAGCCCTTTTTCAGTTAAATATTTAACGGACCAGCCTCTTTTTTAAACGAATTTTAGTTTAATAGTTTTGTTGTTTGTTTCAGATTGACCAATATCATGATAACCAAGCATTTGTTGATCCCGGGCCGTTAGACGACTCCGTATTAAAATGGCAAGATAAACACCGGTCACGTTATATTTGGGCTCAACAAGAAGTTGAGAATATTAGATTTAGGCGCAGTCCGGAACCTCCTAAAAACTTGGATGTTAGGATTCAGAGTAAACTTTTAGATGTTGGGTTTTACGGTGTTTATAAACTAGGTTTTTTCAAATATGATTGGCATTTGTTAGAGGCTTTGGTTGAGAGATGGCGTCCAGAGACGCACACATTTCATTTGCCAGTTGGGGAGATGACCATCACCCTTTAGGATGTTGGAATTTTATGTGGCCTTCCTATAGATGGGGATCCTGTGATTAGTTCCCAAACCCATATGCAAAAATTGGAATGGGTTCAATTATGCCACGAATTACTAGGGATTGAACCACCTGATGGCGTATTGAAGGGTGGTAGATTGTCTATTAAATGGATTATAGACGAACTGACTCAGTGGGATGAGCTTCCTGCAAATGCCCCGCCCGAATTGGTTAACCAGTATACTCGGGCATATATTTTGATATGCATAGGGTCACATTTAATGCCGGATACGAGTAATGTCTTAGTGAAACTCATGTACCTCCCACTGCTTAGGGACGTTGACACGATCGGGAACTACAGTTGGGGTAGTGAAATGTTAGCCTTTTTATATCGGGACTTGTGTGTAGCGACAAAGCCCGATTGCTAAAAGTTGTGCTGGATTCTTAACAATTGTATAGGTATGTCAATTATATTTTCTTATATTATTGTAGTGAAGAAAATATGTTTTGTACGTGACACAAATTTTTTTCTTTATGTTATTTTTTTTTAGCTTTGGGCTTGGGAACGGTTGTTGTGTTTACGACCCGTAAGGACACGTGGAGATGTCATTCTTCAGGATGCATTATCCCCATATGGTTGCAGGTATTCTAAAATAAATTAAATTTAAGTCCACATAATATTCTATGTACTTAATTTGTATTATTACACATTAATTTGTATGTCAAATTGCTCCATATGTAGGTGGCAATGTCCTTTATCATATACGCATCTTACCGTCAACAACTTGCGTGGATACCGGGATCAGCTGGCGTATTTGAATGATGATCAGGTTGAGTGGCAGCCGTACTTAAATGTCCAGGGTCCACCATATTGCTTCCAGGGACAGGCTATATGGAGAGCGAAGGTGCCTCTCATTTGCTTTGATAGGGTTGAGTGGCACCTTCCCGATCGAGTAATGAGGCAGTTCGGGATGTTACAGAATATCCCTAACCCACATGACACGAGTGATTACCTGCATGGACTAGATCGACGAGGTCGGTCAGAGGTTAATTGGCCTAAATTCCACATAGTTCCCATCGGAATGTGGAATCAACGGGCTAATTTGGTGGTGGCTGGGCAATATGGTACCGAGGATGTAGATTACACACATTACTATATGTTATGGTACCATAGGATTACATGGTTATTGATCCAGAATCCGAATGCTATAGAGGATGAGGGGTACAGGGCGCATGCTAGTCGTTATGAGGGTTTGGTAAGCTAAATAGTACATATTTACTTTAGTTCATTTTTATTTGTTCACAATTTATCTTATCGTTATAATTTATTCCTTCTTTGTTATTTTCAACAGATTCAAAACCTTCAGCGTGCATACATATCCAACGAGAATGCCATATCTGAGGTAGAGGGATACGGCATACGCTCACAAAACCTATATGTTACCCGTGGTGTCATCAGACAATCCTTATCATCTATTAGACAGCAGAAACGACTGGATGCCCTCCAACCTCCTCCACCACCAGTAGATCGTGCTCAAGGGGTGCCACCGAGACGAAATCGGGTTCGTAGACGTGCTCAACACGTGCAGGATGATCCAGAGGTACATGTTGAGGAGGCAGCGAATGAGGGGGACAATGACGAGGAAGGGAATGATGAGGGCGGAGATAACGAGGGTCCAAACACATTTACAGGACATGACGCTTTCTCCCAGGCAGGAAACTATGGATTCTTTCATACACAGATGGATTATACTCCAACTCCCCGGCCAAATTTTTGTTTTACATCATATGGTTCGGAGAGTGGGAGTGGAAGTCGAAGAAGAAGCGTTGACTATGCTCCAAGTCGACCTCTAGGGACGGGTTTCACATCGTATGCTTCTGGGAGTGGGAGTGGAAGGCGAAGCTTTCAAATGGATTATACTCCAACTCTACCTCCGATGTCGCTTCCGGAGGCTACACCTTTTGGTCACATAGACCCAACTCAGGTACCATCGCCATCTCGTCAAACTAACACATCACGAATAGGTCGTGTAATTTCTCGCCTTATGCCTAGGAGAAGTGGAAGGCCATATAATCCTCCTAACGATTATACCCCATCTGCATATCCCTGATGGATTTCCTATTTGACCGGGATGTGGTCAATAACTATTTGGATTGATGTAGTATTTATATGTATATAAATAAAATGGATATTTTGTGGAATTTTTGGAATAAATTTAGACCCCAAATATTGACATGGAATTTCATCACAAAAAATCAATCAAAGAAGGATTTACATAAACATCTCAAATAAATTTATCAGAACTGTCAAAAACGGCACTACCAATACCGTTTTTATCAGAACTGTCAAAAACAGCACTACCAATACCGTTTTTATCAGAACTGTCAAAAACGGCACTACCAATACCGTTTTTATCAGAATACTTACCCTTTAAAAGGCTTGGTGACCTCAAAAACAAATTCATCCATTTCTCATCCATCTCTCTCAAAACTAATCTCTCTCAAAAATTTCTAACTTTCATAATGGATCCATCGCTCCCCCGCTGGTATCGTGGCATACAACCTCTTTATGGTAATCCCGTTCAACACTCCGATGCTCAATCTAATCTCTCTCAAATCGAACGAGAGTTAGAATCTCCACTGCCTCGTATCATACCTGGTCCCGCTGGTATTGCAGCGGAGGCCGTGCGGCGGCATCACTCCGGAAAAGCTCATGTCTCTCAGGATCCACCTCAGTCGACCCAAGAGGCCATAAGGAGAAAGCTTGAAGAGCCGGAGGAGGATGAAGATTTCCAGCGCAAACCATGGCTTTCTGCAATGGATTATCTCACTGCAGAGGGTACATATTTCCCTTTGAGAACGATCAAGGAGAAATGCAAACAACATGACAGGGTGGAATAGGTATAATATTTTACATTAATTATAGTTAAGGTTGATATTTAAAAATAATTGGTCGTTATGTTTTTGTTTTATTAGGTTGTTGTTGTCGTGAAGGAGTGCAAACCAACTGGTTATGGCTCTGTTTCGGTGACTTTGAAGGATCCGACTGACACAATTGAAGCTTTCATTGCTGACAAAGTGGTTAAGGAAAGTCAGTATGGAAGTGACATAGGTGTTGGTGCTGTTCTAATACTTAATCAGGTATGAAATATTTTACTTAACATTACACTCCCTAAGGATATATTCCTTAACATTTTGTTCTAAATGTTTTGTTTTGTTGATCTATTAGGTTGTTGTCTTTGCCGTCACACGCTCCAAAAAACTACTTAACATTACACTTTCTAATGTTTCTAAGGTCTTCCCTAAAGATTGTTAAGTTAATGTGTTGGACATGTAATATATGGATTTGTGTCGGATTTACTACCTACCGGGATTTATGTAATATTTTCCTATGTGACCGGGCTGTGGTCACTGAATTTATTTGATTTTTGTTATATTTCCTATGTGACCGGGATGTGGTAACTGAATTTATTTATTTATGTAATATATTCCTATGTGACCGGGTTGTGGTCACTGAATTTATTTGATTTTTGTTATATTTCCTATGTGACCGGGACAACAAATAAAAAACATTCACGAATAGTTAAATATATCACAAGTTCAAATATAATAACATCCACAAATACTTAAATATATTACAAGTTCAAAGTTCAAATAAAACAAACATTCACGAATAGTTAAACAAACATATTACAAGTACTAGAAAATAACATTTAATCTTCCTCCCTAAGAGTTGGACATCTTCTTTTAGTGTGACCTTCTACCTTGCATATCCCGCAACGAAACTTCCTTTTCTCCACCTGCCAATCCATCCTATTTCTAATCCGCCTTGATTTAGGTCTTCCTTGCTTCTTATCACGACGGTGCATCGGGTTAGGATAAAAACTTGGGACAAGGTGATCTACATTCCAATAAGCCTCGTCATGGATTGGATTAAAAGTGCCCCTCCATGTATTGTAGTACGCCTCAAGACTGTAAAAGAAATCAACATAATTCAAACCGTCAATATGTTGGGCTTTGAAGCAGGCAAGAGCATGCGAACAAGGGTAATGATATTGCACCCATTTTCCACAAGTGCATGTTCGTGGACCCAATTCCACCACTTGAACCCTTCCGCCCCTTTCACCGCGTCTCCCCGTTGTCACTTGATAAACACCTGATGCAGTATTGTTAAATCTTCTAACATTATGATACCCAGCCTTCTTCAAGTTGAAGTCATACTTTTGTTGGACCCTTTGACTGAATAGTAGTCTTGCATTTACGTTGGGGTTACCAGGATACCCCCCTAAAGCCCTTATTGATCCCGAGAGTCTACTTTGAAAGTATTCCACACACCTATAGAAGGCCATCTCAACAATACCTGAAACAGGCATCCCACGCGCTCCTTTCATGACACCATTAAAAACCTCAGACAAATTGGTAGTCTTAATTCCGTACCTATATCCACCATCATGCGCCATTGACCACTTTTTAACATCCAAAAACTCAAACCATTTAACTGCCTCGCGATTGATGATACGAATCTGAGCCAAGTAATTTTTCATCTTCCGTTCCTGGGTGGCGCTAACAGCACGCCAAAAAGATCTTTTAAGCCAACACCCTTATGAGCATAAAGGAAATTAGCTCGTAAATGCAACATGCACCACCTGTGCACAACATCTCGTGGCCATCCGTTTTCTCTCACAGTGGCAAGGATCCCATTATGGCGATCAGATATCAAACAAACTTCACGACCCCTAATAACATGTCGGCAAACAAGATGTAAGAACCAAGACCAGTTTTCATGGTCCTCTTTTTTAACAAGAGCAAAAGCAAGTGGAAGTAAACTATCATTCGCATCAACACCCATAGCAATAAGTATTACCCCTTTATATCTTCCATGCAAGAATGTGCCATCAACAGAAATGACAGGACAGTAATGAGAGAATGCTTCCAAACAAGGGCCAAATGCCCAGAACACGCGGTCAAAAGAACCTGGAGGACCAGCGTCAGGACGGTTAGAAAACTGCACAATGGTTGAAGGGTTCCACTTTGAATAGCTGCTAACAAACGTGGCAACTTTCTATAAGATTCGTCCCAATCCCCATATGCTTGAGCGATGGCTTTTTGTTTACCACACCATGCCTTCCGATATGAAACATCCTTACCGTACTTTGATTTTATATTTATCATGATAAGCTTAATCTTGTACTCTGGATCAGCCTTGACAAGATCGAAAACTTCTCGTCCTATAAACTTAGCATCTAAATTAGGATGATCGCCGCTAACATCTGAAGCCAAGCAAGAATGTGGACCCTTGTACTTAGTTACTTCCCAGTACCCACCCTTCTTCAGACTCACATTCACATAGAAATTGCAGGGGAAATCTTTCACCAAACACTCAATAGCCCACTTTTGCGGTGTGCTCTTTCTCACCTTGAACCTCAAATTCTTCATAATATGGTACTTCTTTATTTGGTACTGCACATCAATCTTCTCTGCGAAGCGAATTCCTTTGGCGATTCCATCACTCTCCGCATTCCATTCTGCAAACTTGTATTCACTATTATCATAATTCTCTGACCTTTCACCAATATCACGGTAAAATGGATAGTCTGCTCTCCCATACATTTGATTATGCGGTTCACCTTGAAAAGTAACCATGTGTGCTCCTACATCACCACCTTCCCCATCATCACCCTCATTCTCGCTATCAGTTGGACTCGAACAATCTTCATATCCAGAATCAACATCAGAACTTATTGCAAGGATATGACCTTCATAATCTGAATCATCATCATTTTCACGTTCCTCTACCTCTTCCCCTTCCCCTTCCACTTCTGCTTCCACTTCCGGTTCCACTTCCGGTTCCACTTCCCCATGTGTTTCAAAACCACCAGTATATCTCTCAAGGTAGTTAACATTATTATCAAAAACTAAAAAATCCATGATAATATACAACTGCAAGCTACCTACCCCACCTAATTGAGCAGAAACATCAAACATGACTTTCATACACATATCATTCTCGACTTCAAACGGAATGTAACTTGCAAACCCATTACCCATCATATGAGGATATCTACAAATAACTTTCAACTTAGCATCTCTTGGATCTATATCAATTTTCTTATATAACTTCCTAATCAATTTTTCGTAACCCCAACGAGTTTTTGCCCTAAGTGGAAATTTCGGCCCCTGTTCAAGATTACTATCTGCAAACGGGTGTTCATCATCTCCTCCCCAGTAGCACATGAAAATAAGTGGAAGTCCACTCATATTTTCCCCTAAACAAATTAATTCAACAGTCAAAATATATATATAAAAAAATGCAACAAATAACATCATTAAAATTTGTTACATTAAGAAAATTTCTTGATCTTCAAAAATTTATATGAAATGTCAAAAATTTAACTGAAATATGCATGGAAATTTAACTGAAATGTCAAAAATTTAACTGAAATTGTAAGAAATGTTAACAAAATAACAGTCAAAAATTGTTAATGTAATACATTAAGAAACTGTAAATCATATATGCATGGAAATTGTAAGAAATGTTAACAAAATAACAGTCAAAAATTTAACTGAAATGTCAAAAATTTAACTGAAATATCAAAAATTTAACGAGTTTTGCGTTGGATGTTAAATGTTTAAAGGACAACACATCTTTTTTTTTTTTTTACTGAATTATAGTTTAATAACTCTAGTTTGCATTCACATTATACAAATAAAAACATATAACAAAGATTAAAATGTACCTTAGATGCTTGAATCAAATTCATCAAATACAACTTTTGAGCTTTCAACTTGAAAGGGAGAGAAAAAAAAATGAAAGATGAGAATCAGATATTAGAGAAGTTTGTGTTTTGAATATGAAACGAGTGAAAACTTCTGAAGCCAGTTGTGGGTGTTTTATGGAGGCCTAAAGTCGGCATCCACAATGCCGACTTCAGAAACCCTAGTCAAAGTCGGCATTGTGAGTACCGACTTCAGTACAACACAAAAACCCACTCTGCCCCAAAATATTCCCTCCTAATCCTTCTTAACCCCTAATTATTCTTAACCTTAACCGGGTTGAACTAAAGTCGGCAATGGTAGTGCCGACTTCACAGTAAAGTCGGCATTGCCAATGCCTACTTCACAAAAACTGGTCATTTTGGTATATAAAGTTTCCTAAATGTCATTTAGGTAGATAATGATTTAAAAGAGAATTATTTGAAAAAAAAATCTTATTAATAGTATTAGTTAATCATTATACAATAAATGTTAATATTTAATATTAATAGTACTCGCTCCGTTCGAGAGTAAGAGTCCTACTTTCTATTTTTGTACGTCCCACTAAAAGTTTATTTCCTAAAAGGACAAATGATGAGAAAGAATGAATAGTGTTTTGGACAATTATACCCTCAATACATTTGCAATGTTTACCAATTTTCTATTGTGTATTTAATAAGTGTGCACAAACAAGGTAGGACTCTTACTCTAGGGCGTAGGGAGTATTAATTAATTATAATAGTTAATATAGAGGTTAATTATAAATATTAGTATTATTAGTGAATAATAATAGTTATTATATATGTTAATAAGTATAATTAATAATATTAGTTAATTATAATAATTATTTTAATTATTACTAAAACAATTAACACAAAACCAATCAACTTATTATTCCCTCTCATTCATTTTCTCTTCTAATTTACTTTTACACTCACAACACTTACTTTACTTCCATCATTTTTTAATCTCCGTGCAAATAGGAGGTATGACTCTTACTCCGGGACGGAGAGAGTGATATTTAACCATTATAACTAACTAATACTATTAATAGTATTAGTTAATTACAATAGTTAAATATAATTGTCAACTATAATAGTTACAATATAAGTTAATAATTATTATTAATAGTATTAATTAATCATAATTGTTATAATATATATTAACTATTACTATTAATTATATTATTTAATCATAATAGTTAATATATATGTTAATAATACTATTAATACCATTAAGTTTTTTAGATATTCATACAACAAACTTAAATATACTTCTAAATTAATTAAAAAAAAAAACATATTTATTACAACTATGTACAACCAAAGCTATGAAATTTTTTTAGTTAATTTAAAATATACATATGTATTGTTTTAAGTTCCCTGTCTACTTCATCAAAGAGTTGCACAAAATCTTTAACAAATTTATGTGGCTCGGTTTCGGGAAAGAGAGAGGCATAAATTGGGTAGCTTGGAGAAAAATGTGCTATTCGAAAAACCTAGGAGGTCTTGGTTTGAGACATATGGAGTTCTAAACCAAGCTTGCCTTGCTAAAACTGCTTGGAGAATTTTTTGAAATCCAAATAGCCTCCTTAGTGTTACGCTGAAAGGGAAATATTTCCATGGGAAGAACTTTTTAGATGTTAATAAATCTAGTAGAGGATCATGGGTTGGAATAGCATTTTGTGGGGGAAAGAGCTTATTCGAGATAATATCATTTGGAGAGTTAAAGATGGAAATTCTATTCGTGCATTACAAGATAAATGGATACAAGACTACCCTACTTTCTCCTCTGATGAATTGCTAGCCATCAATATTCCAAATTTAATGGTAGCTGACCTTATCTCAAAACCTTCCCTCAAATGGAAAGCTCCTCTCATTCATAATCTTCCCCCCCCCCCAATATATCTGAATCAATATTGGGTCTTCACATTACTAGATCAGGTAAAGACGATAGGGTTTGGATCCATGAAGCAAAGGGAGAGTACACAGTTAAATCGGGGTATTATGTAGGTCTAACTATCCATCCTGATACTAAGATAGCTTTGACGTTAGATTCAAATCCAAATTACCAAAAAGTTTGGAAAAAGTTATGGGTAACAAAATTAGAACCCAAACAAAAACACTTCTTTTGGAGATTACTAAAGAAGAACCTGCCAACCCAAACAGCCCTCCACATTCGGAAATGCTCCCCAAAAAACCTGTGTAACCGTTGTGGAAATTTTGAGGAAACTATAGAACACCTTTTCTTTACTTGCTGGCCCTCACAAAGAGTATGGTTAGATTCACCCCTCCCTCCTCCCCCGTCCCCTGTTGATGATCCAAATCAAACTATTTTGGAATGGTTAGCCAAATGGATTGAAGAGTCTCTTAGCATTCTAGATCTCACCCTTCTAGTGCTTATTTTATGGGAAATTTGGCTTAACAGAAATGAGAATATATTCAACCAAGCAAACCCTTCAATGGAAAACATTCTGCAAAAATCGTTGAACCACCTTCAAAAAAATAAAAATACTCCAATCTTCAAGAAATTCAAATCTTACAAGGGACGAGCCTACCATAGAAAGACAAGAAGGTATAACTGCAACCACAAACGTCACAAATGGAACCACAAACTGTTGGAAATATTCCACAAGAAAGAACAGAATCACAGAATAATTAAACTGAAAAAAAAAATTACAAAACCAGAAATGGAAATATGGACAGATTGTTGTTGATGTCTCGAGGTGTGTGTTTGACACACTGTCCTTAAGACTTATTCGCCCCTCACCGTTAGTGCTTGAGGATATTCTTGGACGCTAGTCTCCCAGGATTACTCGGATGAACCGGATGCTTATCAGCACTATGAGATTCCGGCGAATTGATGTTGTGCTTGGACAGTATCACCACAAAGTGTGCAATGCAGGAGGCCAATAAAGGAACGAAGACAATATGCAACAAGAGAGAGACTGTGAAGATTACTGGAAAATTGTGTTCCTTTTCTGTGTATTTTCTGCACTGATTTGTGCTCTATTTATACAATTCGGAGAACAGTTCAAGAGCCAAAAACAAAGGATAAACATAATCCTTAATTAAATCTGAGATAAGATAAGGGATGGCTCTTCAGTTGGCATTCCATTCAGATGAGATGAATCAGATTCTGGGCAAAAATTTTGACTGTAAAGATCAAAAAATTAAGCAAAAGGTGAGCTCGCACGGACAAGCCAAATTGGTGCTACATTCGTGTCCGCAGGTCGCGTGCACACATGAGTTCGGACCTCGCAAGCCAAATTGGGTCCATGATTTGCACCCCCCCTGCGCGCGAGAGAGAGCCTCTATGCCATTCAAGCTTGAACACTAGTCAAGTGCTCAAGCCTTTATACAAGCTTCCCTTTACATTTCTTTCCAATGTGGGATAATTTCCATATTCCCATTTCAACCCACCAACTTTGAGCCTTCATATCTTATTCATCCTAATGCCAAATTGGACAAATAAATACATTATCTCAATGTTCTCACGGAGTAGAACACAAACCCACAAACAACTTTGTCATTCGACAAATTATTTATCAATTAATTAATACACAAAATTAAGGAAAATACTCATTTCCTTCACATTTTTCCAATAATTCCCCACATGAAGGAAATGATGAGGAATTTTGGTGATAAAGTCCAACAGTTGAAAACCTTCATAGTATAGGTATGGAATTGCCCTTTGAACCTTCCCTTGTAAACGTATACTTATTCTACTCGCTAATCAGTAGACGCGATGTCCTTGAACTGTCAGCTTTTTGTGTAGCCAGTCATATACGTTACACATGTATCTCCCTAACACAATTCAATTCTCATAGCTGTGTCTGTTTATAGCCGTGGAACACAATGCCTGGTTCTGTGAGAGGGTCTAAGAATTGAGCCTCACACAATTCTCCTCAAAGCGGCCCCACTTCTCTCTCACATAGGTGATTCTTCTAAGTAACCCGGTTTACTCCATAAGAATTATTAAAAGCCATAGGCTTAACCTTTATTCATCTCAGGATGTCACCTTTTAGGACTGGGTATGGGGTTGATCCCCACAGTGAGCTACAAGTCTTTTAACGGTTAGGTGGTCCCTTTTGAACCTAGATCTTGGGATCTCCAGTCAGCTAGGTTGGGTTTTCCGCCGTGGTTAACTTCTCAAGAGGCTTTAAACCCATTCCCCTTGTCGATCTCGCAACTACCTCTCTATTTAACCCTTTGGTTAACGGATCCGCTAAGTTATCCTTTGACTTCACATAGTCAATGGAGATGGTACCAGTTGAGAGTAGTTGTCTTATGGTATTATGTCTTCGACGTATATGTCTTGACTTACCATTGTACATATTGCTTTGTGCCCTACCAATTGCAGATTGACTGTCACAATGTATACAGATTGGTGGCACTGTCTTTGTCCATCTTGGAATATCTTCTAGGAAATGGCGTAGCTGTTGGTAGTGGTTCCCTAGGCACGTTTAATAAACGTTGTAATTGTTATCATTT
The DNA here is from genome assembly GCA_026119855.1 of Campanula takesimana. Lineage (NCBI taxonomy): Eukaryota > Viridiplantae > Streptophyta > Magnoliopsida > Asterales > Campanulaceae > Campanula > Campanula takesimana. The sequence goes on from JAOWBW010000235.1 coordinate 331,157, forward strand.
ATTTCATATCAATAAAGAAATGTTTTGATTATTATTGTTATTCATGTTTACTTATAATAATATCCGTCCCTAGTACTTGTTAAGCACTAGTATAAAGGCTAAATGGCCATGGGATGATCATGTTAGATTTATGGGTACTTGTTTGGAACAAAGTACTAGACATGACCTGCTGTATGAGATTTATGTCATGGTCTATGTCGTACATATATCTCATATTAGTTATGTCATTTGAATCCTTAGACATGAAGTTATTATAGTCTTCCACTTGATGAACATTATGTTTGACATATTCAAACGTTACCTTTAACCGGGAAGTTATAAAGAGTATAATTGGCATAATCGGATTCACGTAGGGAAGAATAATAAGCTAAATGGATTTGTCCCTCTTCGGAGAGATGTCAAGCTTGGGCCTCTCGTAGGAATGATGTTGATGAAATGTTCGGCCGGACTCAAATGAATTGATTGGATCAATGTCATTTGGATTATCAACATATTCGGAATCGAGAAAGTATTGAACAAAAACAAGTTGACTTGTTGACCATGACTTGTGTTCAATGACATCGTGGACAAAAGGATTATGACATATTCTAAAGGAATGCGAACTTGTATCTAGTTATATTATTTGGGTAGGTATGACGGTTTGCTAGAACCCAATCATATCTTATGGTTTCATGTTTGAACCCATTGCCAACTTAGTATAATCCTAGAGGGTCACACACAATAGAACGAATCTTAAATAAGGACTATATTGGAATTTGGGAATTTGGGAAATCTGAGGAAAGTGTGCGACCACACAAAAGGTCTTGGGCGGCCGCACAGTGTAGCTCAGAAAGTACCAGAAACCTTTCAGATAGATGTGCGACCGCACAAGGGTTTTGGGCGGCCGCACACCGTGTCGGGACTGGTTTCCTAATTTGTTTTGGAAAGGAATTTTGGACGGCTTTAGACACAAGTTTCCTATTTGGAATAGGTGTAACTTGTATATAAACAGCCAAATTCGGGCCAGAACATAATATAGCATTTGTGTGAGTCTCAAAAGAGTTAGAGAGAGTTTATTTTGTTCCAAGACATCCTTTTATTGAAGAACAAAATAATACACAAATAAAATTCAATATAGTCATATTAAATTGTGAAAGTGTGTTTCATAATTTTGGTCTAGCAACCAAGATCAAGAAGCTCCTTGATATTCGTTCGTGGTGTGGATACCGCTAGAGGGTGAAGCTCATCATCTTCAAAGTTCGTGTTCTTACTTTCATTGTGATCAAGCTTCAAATCTCCACCAAGATCAAAGCTAGAATTTATAGTCATCAAGGGTTAGTTTTTCCTTTATTCATATTGTTGTATTTGATTTAACCATATGAACGGATCTATGGGCTTTGGGTTTTATAAATTTTAAATGCTATATTCCGCTGCGCATGTTACTTGGAAACCCAACAGTAGTCATTCCGCTTCTTCCCTACATTTGTCCAAAGCTATAAACTCAGATTCCATCGTGGATCTAGCTATAACCGTCTGTTTAGAAGATTTCCATGATATAGCTGCACCTGCTAAAGTGAATACATATCCACTTGTAGACCTTGAGTCTTTGATATCTGATATCCAATTTGCATCGCTATACCCTTCAATCACAGCTGGATGTCTAGTATAATGTAATCCATAATCACGAGTATGTCTCACGTACCTTAGTACTCTTACAATACCCTTCCAATGATCCGCTCCAGGATTACTTATGTACCTACTCAGTTTGCTCACAACATAAGCAATATCTGGTCTCGTACAACTCATAAGGTACATTAGACTTCCAATGATCCTTGAATATTCTGATTGAGAAACTGGTTCTCCTCTATTCTTTGATAGATGTTGACTTGGGTCAATTGGAGTACTTGCTATCCCGTTATCATCCTTGCTAAATTTCTCAAGAATTTTATCCACATAATGAGCTTGACTCAATACAATTCCATTGGATATTCTGGAAATTTTCACTCCAAGGATCACATCCGCTAGACCCATGTCCTTCATGTCAAACTTTGAGTTCAACATATCTTTTGTGGATTTGATCATCTTGTCACAACTTCCTATGATAAGTATGTCATCTACATAAAGACACAAAATGACATAGCCATTTTCAGTGTTTTTAGTATAGACACACTTGTCACATTCATTTATCTTGAATCCACTTTCCATCATGGCTTGATCAAACTTTTGATGCCATTGTTTAGGTGCTTGTTTTAGGCCATATAATGACTTAACTAATTTGCACACTTTCTTTTCTTGCCCTTGTGCAACAAACCCTTCAGGTTGTTCCATGTAAATCTCCTCATCTAAATCACCATTTAGAAAGGCAGTCTTTACATCCATTTGATGCACTTCAAGATTGCGCAAAGCGGAAATTGCAAGCACAACTCTGATTGACGTTATTCTTGTGACAGGAGAATACGTATCAAAATAATCTAGGCCTTCTTTCTGTCTGTAACCTTTAATTACAAGTCTGGCCTTATATTTATCAATTGTGCCATCTGGCTTCATTTTCCGTTTGAAAATCCACTTATATCCAAGTGGTTTGCTTCCAGGAGGAAGATCCACTAACTCCCAAGTGTGATTTTGCAAAATGGAATCAATTTCACTTTTGATGGCTTCTTTCCACAAAGGTCCTTCTGAAGAACTCACAGCTTCTTGATAACTTTGTGGTTCACTTTCTAGCATATAGGTTAGAAAATCCGTCCCAAAGGATTTTTCTACTCTAGCCCTTTTCCTACGTCGAGGTTCCACCTCTTCTTCCTCGCTTTTGTCTTGAATGTGTTCTTCTTCTATTGAATCTTGTATCCGTGTTGATGAGCTTGCCTCATTTCTTGACTTCCACGGAAATACATTCTCAAAGAAAGAAACATTCCTAGATTCCATTATAGTGTTCTTGTGTATATCTTGAATTTTTGATTCATACACAAGGAATCTATAAGCACTACTGTTATGAGCATATCCAATAAATATGCAATATACAGTCTTAGGCCCAATTTTCACCTTTTTAGGTGGAGGTACGGCTACCTTTGCAAGACATCCCCACACTCGCAAGTATTGGTAGGATGGTACTCTTCTATGCCACAATTCATAGGGGCTCTTGTTCAATTTCTTTCTAGGTACCTTATTCAACACATAGTTAGCTGACAACACAGCTTCACCCCACATGTTGGAAGGTAGTCCCGAACTTATCAACATGGCGTTCATCATTTCTTTCAATGTCCGATTCTTGCGTTCGGCAACACCATTTTGTTGAGGTTTATAAGGTGCTTTGGTTACATGTTTGATTCCATGTTGAGCACAAATTGCTTCAAATGGAGATTCATATTCTCCACCACGATCACTTCTTAGCACCTTTATTTTCCGGTTAAGTTGATTCTCAACTTCATTTTTATAGAGAATAAACTTCTCTACTGCCTCATCTTTTACTTTTGATGAGATACACATAGCAATACTTTGTACTATCATCAATAAAAGTTATGAAGTACTTATTGCCACCTCTTTTTTTAGTTGACTTAAAATCACATAAGTCTGTCTGAACTAACTCAAGAGGTTCAGAATTTCTTTCAATTGAATGGAATGAACCTCTAGTTAGTTTTGCTTCTACACAAGTTTCACACTTGTGTTTGCAATCAACTTTGAACTTTGGGATGCAATTCAAGTTAATTAATCTACGCAAAGTATCATAATTAACATGTCCTAGTCTACCATGCCACAAATTGGAAGACTCAAGCAAGTAAACGGAAGAATTTTTCATTTCATTATTCTTTGGTTTAACAACCATTACAATGAGCTTAAACAGCCCATCAGTTACATACCCTTTGCCAACAAACATCCCACTTTTGGACAAAGTTACAACATCAGACTCAAAAACAATACGAAATCCGTGCTTGTTCAAAAGCGAACCGGATACCAAATTCTTCCTTATATCTGGCACATAAAGAACATTGTTGAGAGTCAGTTCCTTCCCGGAAGTCATCTTCAGAACTACTTTCCCTTGACCCTTAATGTCAGAAGTAGCTGAATTTCCCATAAAAAGCTTTTCACCATTCTCAAAAACTTCAAAAGTACTAAACATTTCCTTATTGGAACACACATGTCTAGTTGCCCCGGTGTCTATCCACCACTGATTTGGGTTTGAAACCACCAAATTCACCTCGGATATTACCGCCGCAAGGTGCATATTAGAAACCTCCCTTGAGATCTCTTCCACCATGTTTGCCTCACGAGTTTTCTTAGGCATCCTACAAGTAGCAGCCTTGTGGCCTTCACCACCACAATTGTAGCATGTTCCCGTGAATTTCTTCTTGGAAACACCACCTCTTGGTTTCAAATGGGACTGTTTTGCCGCAACTTTTCCTTTACCCTTTCCATGACCCTTGCCTTTTGAGCTTTGACCATGCTCCACAACATCAGCTTTGGCCACACTTGGGTTGGACCTCTTTTCGGTAGCCCTATTGCCTTCCTCAATACTGAGTCGAAGAATCAGTCCTTCAACATCCATCTCCTTTTGCTTATGCTTTAAGTAGTTCTTGAAATCATTCCAAGTGGGAGGCAATTTTTCAATGATTGCAGCCACTTGAAACTTTTCACAAAGAATCATACCTTCAGCAAGCACCTCATGCAAAATTACTTGCAACTCATCCACTTGGGATTTCACAGTCCTTGAGTCCACCATCTTATAATCAAGGAAACGGGCAACAATAAATTTCTTTGTTCCCGCATCATCAATTTTGTACTTGTGGTCCAAGGATTTCCATAGTTCCTTTGCAGTCCTCTTCTCTCTATACACACCGTAAAGAGAATCAGAGAGGCCATTCAGAACATGGTTCCTGCAAAAGTATTCCCCTTGCTTCCATGTTTCAACTGCAGCCAAGGTTGCCACGTTAGTTTCATTCTCGGCCACTATTGGCATATCCTCTTTCAGATATTTAGCCAAATTCAGAGTGGTCAAGAAGAATTGCATCTTCTGTTGCCACCTTTTGAAATCAAAGCCAACAAATTTGTCTGGCTTCTCGGCATGAGTGGTTGAGATGTGCACAGTTTGAGGACCTGCCATCACACTAGCACCAGTTGCAGTTGGAGTCAGAATAGGAGTCTCAGAATTAGTTGATGTGTTTGATTCATTAGCTATATCTGAAACACAAGCAACCAGTAAATATTGTGTACTATAATCAGTTGATGTATTCTGTAAGTGGTTCCTTCTTGCAGAAAAATAAGTCTTAAGATTGTTGGAAATATTCCACAAGAAAGAACAGAATCACAGAATAATTAAACTGAAAAAAAAAATTTACAAAACCAGAAATGGAAATATGGACAGATTGTTGTTGATGTCCCGAGGCGTGTGTTTGACACACTGTCCTTAAGACTTATTCGCCCCCTCACCGTTAGTGCTTGGGGATATTCTTGGACGCTAGTCTCCCAGGATTACTCGGATGAACCGGATGCTTCTCAGCACTATAAGATTCCGGCGAATTGATGTTGTGCTTGGACAGTATCACCACAAAGTGTGCAATGCAGGAGGCCAATGAAGGAACGAAGACAATATGCAACAAGAGAGAGACTGTGAAGATTGCTGGAAAATTGTGTTCCTTTTCTGTGTATTTTCTGCACTGATTTGTGCTCTATTTATACAATTCGGAGAACAGTTCAAGAGCCAAAAACAAAGGATAAACATAATCCTTAATTAAATCTGAGATAAGATAAGGGATGGCTCTTCAGTTGGCATTCCATTCAGATGAGATGAATCTGATTCTGGGCAAAAAAATTTACTGTAAAGATCAAAAAATTAAGCAAAAGGTGAGCTCCCATGGACAAGCCAAATTGGTGCTACATTCGTGTCCGCAGGTCGCGTGCACACATGAGTTCGGACCTCGCAAGCCAAATTGGGTCCATGATTTGCACCCCCCCTGCGCGCGAGAGAGAGCCTCTATGCCATACAAGCTTGAACACTAGTCAAGTACTCAAGCCTTTACACAAGCTTCCCTTTACATTTCTTTCCAATGTGGGATAATTTTCATATTCCCATTACAACCCACCAACTTTGAGCCTTCATATCTTATTCATCCCAATGCCAAATTGGAGAAATGAATACATTATCTCAATGTTCTCACGAAGTAGAACACAAGCCCACAAACAACTTTGTCATTCAACAAATTATTTATCAATTAATTAATACACAAAATTAAGGAAAATAGTCATTTCCTTCACATTTTTCCAACACAAACAACAACACAAGGAGTCTTGATTCTTGTAATGGAAAGACTCTAGAAGAACATCTCAAAAACAATACCTCGGGAAGCAATGTTGTCCTTATAACGGATGGAGCTTGGAAGAAAAAAGCTAGATGGTCTGGTTTGGGATGGGAACTTTGGGACAAGAGAAATGGAAGAATAGCTATAGGGAGTCGGTCGATCAAATCACCTTCAACTATCCATACAGAATATTTGGCAATCCTCAAGGGTTTGGAGTGGGCGTCGAATCATAGATTTACCAACATCCAGGTACTCACAGATTCTTATCTTGCTACCTCATACATCAATGGAACTGCTCAGACTCCTCAAAAGCTAGGCACTATCTTATCGGATATCACTTCTATTATAAATGTTTGTAATAGTTTCAATATTTGTAAAGTGGATAGACATACTATAAAGTATGCTCATAAGAATGCTATCTACGCTAGAAAATTGTACCATAACTTTATTGGCCCCGAGCCAATTTTCTTGAATATATAAGTACCGTTTTCACTGTAAAAAAAAAAAAAACAAAAAAAAAAAAAAACAATTATCCACTAGTATACTCCGCTTTTATTTCACTCTTTTCCTCTTACTTCACTTTTGATACTCACAATAGCTAGCCACTGCTATTTAATCTTAACTTCCCGTGTTCACTTAAAATTGTGCATAATATTGTGAGACGGAAGTAGTATATGTTCACACTTGGCTATGTGCATACATATATTTATAATTTGCTCTAACTTTATTTTATTGTTTTAAGAAAAAGGAGTTCAACACTTAGGTCGGGTAAAAAAAACACTACATTATTTATGGGAATGAGAGAATAGGTAATTATGAATATTATACTACTCACTTTTTATTCATAAGGGGAAAAATAATATTTGGTGGCCTTAATATAAGCAAAAATCATAATATGCAAGTGTATTTAACATTTTTTTTCTGAATATCTCAAATTATTTCCCCCTATTCAAAGATAAGCATTTACAATGAGGAAATTTTAGGAAATATACCCATTTTTGTTATAAATCAAGATAATTAAACTAATTTATTTTTTAATGCGTAAAAGTGGTTGATTTTTCTTAAAGTTAAGGCCAGAGGGAGTTTCTCTCGGTCAAAAATTAGTCATTAGCTTTTGAAAATTTCACAAATTTTATAAAAGACAATTATAACTACAATTTAATAGTGAAAGTACTGATGGGTGTATTTTTACCCATCAAAATCATATACTTTTATAACTTATTTTATGCTTAACATTGGGTATTTTGATGGTTTTTAGAGTGTTTATGAGTATAGGTAAGGAGCGAAAGAATGCATGGATTCATAGACATTAAAGTGTGAAAAAAAGGATAAAGAACGGATCAGAAAGTAATAATAAAGATATGTGACCATTGTGCAATCAAGACCATTGGATAGTACTCAAAAATAGATTTCCAACGATAGTTGGCACGTTTAAATCAGAGTTCGTATGAAGGAGTTATGGCTTTCGAAAGTTTACCCGAAAAAGGTACAAGTCGCAGTTTTCTGATGGTCCGGTGCGAAGGCACAAGAAAGAGTAGGGCACACGCACCGGTCTCCATCCCTGCCATATTTTGTTTCCTAATTAACCTAGAATTGTGATTCCTTTCCATATTTATTTTAAGACCGAGTTTTTAAGAGAGAGAAAGGAAAGCAAGGGGAGGGAAGAGGAGGGGAGAGAAAGGGAGGGAATTTGAAATCTTTCTAATGCGCTCCCGAGTTAAGAAAAAAAGAAAAGGAAACATTCAACTTTCCTTCCTCATGCTTTTGAGTTTGGGAGGAAATGAGAGGAAATTTAAAAAAATCAGACTAGTTTTACATTTCTTTCCTTTCTTTCCTCCTAATTCCTCACTTTTGGAATGATTTAAAATGAGGGAAAATCTTCCAAAATTTCTTTTCTTTTCTCTCGACTTCCCTCTCTAAAAAACTCGGGAGCACTAACTAGAAAGAAAATATTTTAGATTTTCTCCATTTTCCTTCCTTTTCTCTCATTTTTAAGACTCGGGAGCAGACCCGTTTTTATTCAAGAATTAAAGGTTGTAAACAAGGATTCATCAATTCAATCCAGGTTTTGATATTCTTTAATTTATTCTTTGTTCTTGAATTTATTAGGGTTAATTACAATTTAGTGCCTGAAATGGAGGGGGGTCTTCGCGGAGGGCTTGATTTTTTTTTATTTTTTTTTTGCCACATCAAGGCTTAGAATGTAATTTTTTGGTCAGGTAAGGGCTTTTTGGCGGTTTTCATTAGAAAAGTCAGTTAAGTACCATATGCATAGCACGTGATCGACTATATAGATGGATTTGTAATTGATATTAGCTATTAAGGGCTTTAAGGAAATTTTAAAAACTTAAAGGATTAAAATTTTATAATTTCTTTTTTGTAACCAATAAACCTATTTCTTAATTATCAAATTTTGTAACAAAATAAAAAAATAAACTAATATTTCAATTTTCTGAAGCAACATATTGTTACATTATTATACATATTTTAAAAATATTTTAATTAAAAAATAAATAAAAATATTATTACCTTATAATAAGTATTCCCCCCCCCCCCCATTCTAAAAGGAATATTTGAAAAGAAAAAAAAGTTGTTGGTCACACTAAATTTAAATTTGTTTGTACATTTATTTTGGGACGAAAGGGAGTATTAATTAGCAAACAAAAAAAAAAAACAGAACAATAAGCCACGAAAAAAGAAATAGAGAAAAGAAAAGAAAAAAAAGAAAAAAAAAAAAGAAAAAAAAAAGAAAGAAAGAAAAAAAGAAAAAAAAATCCCATCAAAGTCAAAACCACCACTAGGCCCCTCTCCCTCCCGTCAAACCCCTTCCCCCAATCCAACCATTTCCATCCCTTTCCCTCTGGGTCCGCTCCAGAGTTTTTAATGGAGAGAAAGGAAAGGGAAGGGATGGAAGAGGAGGGGAAGGAAGGGGAGGGGAGGGAATGAGATTTCTTATATGGGTGCTCCTTAGTTTATGAAAGAAATGGAAAGAAAATATTTTGAATTACTATTGTACCTTTAATGGAAGAAATATAAGGTTATATTTGAAGGGTAATATAGGTTGATCATAGTTTGTTTATAAAACTTTCTTTTCTTCCAATTCCTCCCACTTTTAGGAGGATTGTGTAGGAGGGGAAATCTTATTAATTTTCATTTATCTTCCTTCCGTTTCCTGCTTAAAAAAATCTTGAGAGCAAGCTTAGGAAGGAAAATATATCATATTTCCTTCCCTTCCCTTCCCTTCCCTTTCCTTTCTCTCATTTTAAAAACTCTGGATCTCTATAACCTTAATCCCCAAACCCTCTCTCTGCTCCAACCTTCTATATACTCCTCCTTCATCAACATTTTATTTCTCTTTTAAGCCCAAGCCATATCCCGAAATTTTTGTAATTTTTGCATTTTTTTTTTTTTTTCAATTTAAGATGAACACACAACTTTACAGTTGAATTATTTTCTAAATTGATGGGTTTGTAGTTTTATTTTTGAACTTTTGTTTAAAAAAAACACATTGCCAACATCGAATAGAAGAACCCAGGTCTTGATTTCTTTGCTGTTGTTTTTACAATTTTGATCTTTGATTTTGGATGTAAATGTTGTTTGGTTTTGGTTTTGGATTAATTTATTGTTTGGATTTAGAAAAGTGAAGTGAAAAGAATGAATTTGGTGTATACTTTTGTCAATGGTGGCGGCACAGTGGTGGTGGCACGGTGGTGGACATTAGTGGTGGTGGGTGGTTGGGCAAGGTTGAAGATGAAAGAGATAATCACATTTGACCCCCAATTTATAGTATTTAACCCTTTAAGCTTCAGAAATTTCATTAAAGCCCTTAATAGTTATTATCCATTACACATATATCAATTTTGTCAATCACGTGCCATGCACATGGTAGTTAACTGACATTCGAAAAATTTACATTCTGAGCCCTGATGTGGGGAAAAAAAACATCAGGCCCTCCGCAGAAGACCCCCCCCCCTCTATTTCAGGCCCTAAATTGCAATTAACCTATTTTATTATTATCAGTAGCTAATTTCTTAGATTCATGGATTGGTAGTAGCAAATACTAAATCTCTATGCTATTGATTTAATTCTTTCATTTATTCAATTTAATTCTCGGTCATCAAAATATTCTTCATGTTAAATTCTTTAGTTTTAATTATATGTTGAGATATAAATTGGCTTTAGAATTTTTTGGTATCTCTTGTTGCAGTAATATGGGCATTGATACAATGACAACTATTTTGTTGATTAGACCCAATTGATACCGTAATAGAAATCAAAAGGATCTAAGTTTATATGTTCTCGAGTTTTTTAATATGTTCTTTGCATTTTATATTACCATAATAGAAAATACTCCCTCCATCCCAACACAAGTAGGACTAGAGGAGTGAGCATAATAATTAAGAGAAAAGTAGTGTATGTGTGGTAGAAAATGAAGAGAGAGAATGAGTGGGTTAAATAGTAGTGTTGGTTGAATAAATTGAATGGTGAAAAATGAAGAGAGAGAATGAGTGAGGTTAAATAGTGGAGTTGGTTGAATATTTTGGGCAGTGTCAATTATTTTGGGACGGTTGTAAGTACCCCAATCTGAAATTGATCAACTTAGAGGAACTCTTAGCACCATTCAGGGATAAACTGATAGGCTGGGACCTCACTAGGATAAACCTAAAATTCCAGGACTGCTCTAGAATTAAACTTGGAAAAATCCAGAAGCACGCCATGCTGAGCCGTACGGATGGTTTGGACGTGGGAGGGGCCTAGCCGTACAGCTGGTTTAGGCACCCTCAGTCCCTATAAATTGAGACCCTTGCTGATCATTTCAGGGAGGGGGAGAAAATTGTTTAGAGAGCCAAAACTCTGTAGATATTATATCAGAATGGAGTGATCATACACTTGTGTGAAAGAGAGAAAGAAGATAGGTCCAAACCAAAATTGGTGAGGCCTCCTTCTCCACCATCTTCTCTTCATCTCCATGTTCTATCATTTGCTCCAATATCTTTTATTTCTTATTGATCATATACACTTGGAACCAAGCCTTGAAATCTATGGTGCCCTTCATGTTCTAAGAATAATGATGGGTTACAAACCAAGGATAGCCTAAGGCTTGTTATAATTCATGTCTCTTTAATTTATTGTCTTTACATTTATGCATCTTTATACTATGTCTTTAAATTTATGTCATTTACTTTAAAGTCTTTACATTTATGTTGAATAAATGAGGAAATGATCAAGTTTGGGTGATAAAGTTGCAATCTTTATCATCCAAACCATGAGTCAACCTTAAAATGTCCCTTTGATGATAAAGGTTCAATCTTTATCCATCAAAGGCTGATTTTAGATGTTCCAAAGCCCCTCCTTAGATAGAATCATCCATTTAGATGTTAAAGTTTCCATCTTTAACCATCCAAATGATGATCTTGGCTCAAAGGCCATGTTCATCACCTTTCCTCAATTATTCCCCAATGATTGTCTTAATCACACCCAAAATTCCTATTTTGGTATTTAATCTAGTGATTAATGACATAGGGATGAGTTAATTTATGTTTTTTTACAAAATAATGGCTGGAAATGATCAAACAGTCCAGTTTCAGGCAGAATGCTCTGTTTCTGTATGAAACCGGACTGATTCCTGGGAATCTGTTAAAATTCCCAGGAAGACCGCCTCTAGCCATACGGCTACTTTGTCCAGGGGTATGTTTCAGTTCAATCCCCTTTTAATCCAGAATGTTTACAAAATAACCCTTTCTGTTAGAATCCTAACTGTTTTCTGTTAAAGTCAGTCTCTCCCGTTTTCAAAACACACACACACATGAACAATTTTAAACAAACTTAGGGAGACTCGGGTTTTTCCGAGGCACTTTGGATGAACTAGTGTTCTTCCCAAAGTGTAACCTGACCTCCGAACTCGCAATCTCTAACTATTTTTCGTTAAGTTTGGGTTTAAAATTAAACTAACGTGGCGACTCCGTTTTATGTGAAAATAAGGGTAACCCATGTTTGATTCTCGAGGGAAACTTTTCGTTTTCCCACGGGTATCTCACAACGGTCTAAAAGGGAAATAAGTCCTACTTGTGGTGGGACGAAGGGAGTATATCATAAAGCGAACTATAGAATTGCAATTCGATGACCGAACCGTCTCAATTCTTACTTGTGTGAACAAACCCAAGAATAAGGATTGATCTTGTTATTTTGAATCATAGCATATAGTCAAAGTATTTGTAAACCCAATTCGTGAATCTATATGTTAATCTTGATTAATTCTTACTTTTATTTGTTTTCTTAGTTTAATTTTAATTATTACTTTAGTAGTTATAAATAATCAAACCAAACCCCATTTATTTATTTTTCTAATTTTAATTTACATTCTTGTTAATCATTCAAGTCTCTATGGATTCGACCCTTGCTTGTGCATACTACTACATTGGTAACTAATACACTTACTATGTATTTTAATTCGAGGGAGATTTTTTCCATCAATACCTAATTTACTTTTTAATTACCCCTATCTTTTACATTATTTTACTCAATAATAATTAAGAGAGTGAAATAAGTTTCTATACGAGTAAAAGAGAAATTTGAATGGTTATGATTCAAAAACAACATAAGTTAAGTGTATCATATAAATTGCTTGGGTTCCCGACTGTTAGAGTAATAAACAAGATTTGACGAGAAAAGCGAGCAATCATAAGAACACAAATTTACGCGGTTCACCAACTTGGATACGTCCACGGGGAGAGAAAAGAATATTGTTATCAATCTGGAGAAAGTTTTACAAGATCACACTAATCTATGCTAGCACGAATTTTGGTCACAAAATTTCTGACTGTGCTAATGCCTAGATCTAGAATTATTGATCGCTTCTGAGCAATTTATTTTTATGTCTATTAGGACTTGTTTTTATACTAGGTTGATAACCTCTATTTATACTACTCAAAACCTAGTCTGTGAATATGGTAAGAACTTAGAATACAAGTCCTAAAAAGGACTTTAAACCTTCTTTCCATAAAATCCACGTCTGCAGCAACTTTGTGGCTCGGAATGCACTGGTTCGGCCGAGTCAAGGACATGGTTCGGCCGAATCCCCTTCTTGCCTTTCCCGAATATTTGCTGCTCCAAAACTCCTCATCTCCGATTGTAAAGTTCGGCCGGGTCCTAGCATAGGTTCGGCTGAATCTGGTCTGCTCGTCCCGGAATCACGAAAAATCTCTTCTATTGCTTAATCCTTTAACTCGGCATCCCAAATTCAAAAGTATTAACCCAACAATCTCCACCTTGAATTTGAATCTCCATGATAACAAACCTTTTCTCCCCCCCCCCCCTCTCCTCTTCAGTTATCTAATAGCTGCGAACATTAAGCAAGTCCAAACAATGTTGGAACTTGCACCCCATCACCGACTTTGTGAACATATCTGCAGGGTTGTCCGTCGTCCCTACCTTCTTCACCTTTACCCATTTGTCATCCCTTAGGAAATGATATCTTACATCAATGTGCTATGAACTTAGTCATTGGCCAAACAAATCGCGCTCAAACTATGGCAATAAATAATAGCCTGATCCTGATGTATCCCAAGATCGTTGATCAATCCTTTTGAACCATATTCCTTCCTAAGTGCACTCTGTCAATGCCATGTATTCTGTCTCTGTTGTAGAAAACGTCATTGTCGCCTGCAATGTAGCCTTCCAACTGACAACTGACCCACCAAGTGTATATACATATCCGTTCATCGATCTTCTTGTATCAACATTACCCGAATAGTCTGAATCTAAGAAACCCTTAACTGCACAATCCGCACCACCTCCATAGATGAGACCGATATCACTGGTGCCGCAAAGATACCTAATGATTGTCTTCATAGCCTACCAATGTTCCTTACCTAGATTACCATGAACCAATTAACAACACTAACTTCTTGTGCAAGATTCGGCCTAGTGCATACTATAGAATACAAAAAACTACCAACTGCACTATCTTAAGGTACTCATGCCATATACTATTTCTCCTCAACTGACTTGGGCTCAAACGTGACTGACAACCGTGCATTCACTGCACTCGGAGTATCTATAGCCTTTGTTGTTGCATACAAACCTCTCTAAAACTTTCTTTATGTAACCTTTTTGGGATAAGAACAATTTTCGTTTGGGTTTGTCTCTATAAATCTTCATACCCATTATTTTCTTCGCGCTACCCAAATCTTTCATCTCAAACTCTGCGGACAATAAGCCTTTCAGCTTCTGAATCTCTGACTTCTTGACTGGTGCTATCAACATATCATCTACATAGAGCACCAAATAGATGTATGACCCATCTATCAACTTATTACGATATACACAACAATCATATGGGCACCTTGTGTATCTAATCTCTGTCATATAGTTGTCAAATCTCTTCTACCACTACCTAAGCGACTGCTTAAGTCCATAAAAGGACTTCTTGAACCTGAAAACATAATCTTCCTTACTAGGAACTTAGAATCCTTGTGGCTGTGTCTTGTATATCTCTTCCTCCAACTCTCGATGCAAGAAGGCTGTCTTGACATCTAGTTGCTCAAGCTCCAAATCCATTTGTGCTACTATTGCTATTAACACTTTGATCGAAGTGTGTCTGACCACCGGTGAGAAAATCTCGTTGTAGTCCACCCAATCTCTCTGTGTGTGAAACCCCTTGTAACAATGTGAGCTTTATACTTAACCCATTCTGTTGGTGACATCCCTTCTTTTTTCTTAAAGATCCACTTACAAGTCACAATCTTTCTGCCTTCTGGCCTTTTAGTTAACTCCTAAGTCTGATAGTTGTAAAGAGACTCCATCTTATCACCCATAGTTGTATACCACTGAGATGATTCTGAACATGTAACAACTTCTTTGAAATTTGAAGGTTTCGTAAGATCGGGATCCACTTCCACAGCAACATGTACTGCATAAGACACCATATCTTCAAATACATACATGTAACGACCCGAGCCCGCAGGCCCGACCCGTTACATAAGTACCACGCACTGGCCCAATGAATACAAATATCTTGGATCCACTTGGCTTACCACAGGCCCACCCAAAAATCCATAGATGTATTGGTATTCATTGGTAATTCGTGGTACCTTAAGTATCACTTGAAATTTTGGTATCACACCAAAGTGGGATGCCACAATCTCCCTACCTTGGATCCTTGCCATCCCCAGCAAGTCCCACTTGGATCGGAACCCTGGGCAGTGTGGATTCAAGAGGTGCTCGTACGGATTCAAGAGGTGACTCCCACCAACTTCGCGGTGTGCACTTTGTTCCGCACAGCACTTTGCTCCATACTTCCGACCGGGACCCGCTCTGCTACCATTTGTAACGACCCGAGCCTGCAGGCCTGACCCATTACACAAATACCATGCACTGGCTCAATGAATACAAATATCTTGGGTCCACTTGGCTTACCACAGGCCCACCCAAAAATCCATAGACGTATTGGTACTCATTGGTAATTCGTGGTACCTTAAGTACCACTTGAAATTTTGGTATCCCACCGATGTAGGATGCCATAATACCTCTCCGGAGGCTTCCCAAAATTATCTCTTCTAGACCTTCCTTGTGCTAACCCATGTTCTTCGGGAACTGAACTTGAACTTTCATGTGCTTCAGTCGATATCTCTGTTACTGGATCTTGATCAACATCTTACTATGGGACAATTAACTCTTTTGTATCTTGTTTCTTCACCTGTTTATCAACACTGTCAACACTCGAAACAATTGTAGATATCATAATAGGGTTAAGAACATAATTCTCATCAAATACGACGTTCCAACTTATGATTACCCTATATTATGATGGAAACTAAATATGGTATCCCTTGACACCGTCTCCATACCCCATGAATACTCCCTTTCTAGCTCTAGGTTCTAACTTCCCATCATGAACATCGTAATAAGCAGTACACACAAAAACTCTTAAAATAGAATAATCAACAGGCTTACCAGTCCATACCTCATGGGGAGCTTTGAGGCCAATACTGGCGTGAGGTCCACGATTTATCAAGTAACATGATATACTAACCACTTCTTCCCGGAACCGCTTAGAAAACCCTGCATTTGAGGAAATATAAAGAGCCCCACTTAAGGCCTTTAAGCACCACTTCTGAACTGTTACGCACACTAGCTGCTCCACCTTTACCTTTGAAATCGAACCCTTTGTTGTCTAGTTAACTAATAGAAATCATATTATTTGTCATAAGCGGAACGTGTCGAACCTCGTTCAAAGTAACAAACCTACCATCATGAGTCATAACCTTAATTGAACCAATACCGACAACCTTGCAGACTGCACTGTTGGCCATGCTTATATCACTGCCATCTATCAGCCTATATTCAGTAAACCATTCTCTCCTAGGACTGATATGGTAAGAAGCTCCTGAATCTAGAATCCACGCATCAGATGCCCGTGCTGATTCTTATGTAACTAGAGCATAATCCTTATCTGAACTGCTACCCTTGGCCACCATGGCCTCTGCTTTGACTAGTGCCTCGCCTCGCTTCTTTCTGGGACAATCGAATTTCTAATGCCCTTCTCCTTGCAGAAATTACAGACATCCCCAGGTTTCGGAACCCTCTTGTGTGAAGAATTACCTTTATTGTTCTTCTTCCCACTAGAACCCTTATTACCACTACTAGAAACCAAACCTGATGACTGGGTATCTGTTGGGTTTTGATGCACCATCCGCAGTGGAATAATAACATGAAATCAAACACCCATGAGTCTGGATCCATCCATATTGATTAAATTAAATACATGATAAAAGAATACTAACCCTTAAAGATTGAATCTATGAACATGGACATTAAGGTGCTAAATCAAACACCCTCTATCGGTATCCACACGTCGAACGGACTCAAGAACACCTTCTTGATTGATTGCTATATTCAAGGCTTGAAGATGAAGAAACGCTTTCTTCGTAGGAACTATCTTGCTTATTTGATTATTGAATTTGATGATCATAGATCTTAAATTAATAATTCTACCTCTTTATATTTTAATGTTTCACAAATAATTGGTATAGGTTTCCAAAACCTAGGTTATCAATAGTGTTAGGGGCTGCGAAACCCGGCACTCCTTTATATATGAGAGGTTTGACCTAATTCCTTTGGGACTCGGGATTCCTTCTCCAAGAAAAAACTACAGAAATCTAGTCAGGCCCTTAACACAGGCCGTACGCCTATGATGAGGCCGTACTCCTAGAAAATTTGATTCCTAGTTTTTCAGCCTTTTTCAATATGTTCTATTGTGTATGACCCAATAGGATTATACTAAGTTGGCAACGATTCCGAACCATTCAGAACTTGTAAGTCATAATCAGACTCTAGCAAGCCATTGTGACCACCCAAATAGTATAACTTTGAAAGTCCAAAGTTACCTTAATGGAACATATCACAATCCCTTTGTCACACGATATCATATTGGACATAAGTCATGGTCCATGTCAACTTATGTTGTTCAATGCTTTCTCGATCATGAGTAGATTGATATGAGTAAATGACATTTAACACATCAATTCATTTGGGCATGGCCATGCTCTATCATCAATCTCACTCATCGAGTGGCCAAACAGATATCTCTCTTGAGAGTGGAAGAAATCTAATCTTGACTTATCATTCTTCCATATAATAATTCGATTATGTCAATCATACCCGTTATAATTACCATGTTAAAGGTAGCGTTTGACTACGTCAAACATAATGTTCATCATGTGGAAGACCATGATAGTCTTAGGTCTAAGGATTCAAATGGTATGACTATTATGAGATTTAATTATGACATTTTTACCATGACATAAATCCAATAATGGGTCAGTTCAGTACCTTGTTCTCCAATAAGTACCCATAAGTTCAGTTTGCATCCAATGCACATAATCATCATATGATCATCCATTAAACTTATACTAGTTCTTCATAAGTACTAGGGATGGAGATTATTATAATAAACTTACAAAATATATAATAATCAAGTTTGTTATCTCTATAATAATGATATTATGATGTAACATAAAGGCCTTTCTCAAGGGCCTAGGGCATAATATCCAACAGTATCTGTGATACGAACACGGTTAGAAAAACATCAAATGGAGTGGATGGTGTAACACCCATCGAATTTCTTGTTAAATATTTGACATATTTGTTAAATTCTTGAACTTGCAGATTATATGCTAGTTTTATTTGGGTTAATTTATTAACTGCTTTAGAATATTAAGGTGGTTAAATGTCTAGTTTTGACTTTTGGGTCATTTGTGAAAATTTGACTTTAGGGGCCTTTTTGTTAAAAGTGAAACTTGAGGGACCTAAGTGCAATTCTTTGAAAGTTTTAAGTATATCAACTTGTTTGGTTTGCTGGAGAAAGTGTTTCTCCCCAAATTCTCTGTACGTTCTCTCTGTTCTAAACCTAGGGTTAAAAGTTTTCCCTATTCTCGACTCCTCGAGTTTAATTATCCCTCCGTTCTTGATTCTGATCCCGGATTAATATTCGTGGCGTTGAATAGAGCGTTCCAGGCCGAACAGAAATAAGTTTGGGTCAACTTGAATTTTGACTAGGTAAGTTATTAGCTCCCCCTTGCTTGTAATAACATGCATAAATGTTATTCTCGATATTTGTAAATGTTAATTTCGTGTTTGGGGCGATTTTTGTGGTACTTGTAATTATGGGACAAGGGGAGTATAAAAGAATTGGTAAAAAGGGAAATTATACTTGAACAAATTGTTTTGAAGTAGGCTTTTATGCCCTGGGTATTGTTAAAACGTTAGTAAAAGTTACTCCTACGCTTGGGACGGAGAATTGTTAAGTCTGAACTCAGGGGAAAACTACCAAATTGTACCGAGCACGGTCGTGCGCCTTTATTTGGCACGGTCGTGCCAAATATCACCTTTAGGCAAATTTCCTCGACAATGTTAGCACGGTCGTGTGCCTTTTATTGGCACGGTCGTGCCGAAAATTAGTTTTGTGTGAGAACTCTCGACCTTGATGGCACGGTCGTGCCATTTTTGCACGCGCGGTCGTGCCAAGTGGGAATTCTGATTTTCCTTCTTGAATTGTTTCCTCCATAACTTTCTATAGGAAAGTCGGAATCAAGATCCGAAAGAAGCTAAATAACCTAGACTTAGAGGGATATTCAAAGACTAAATTAATGAGGTTTTAAGGTGATTGTCTATAGCACCTAGATAGGTGTTTTAGGACATTGAACTTAAGTATAAGAGTAGTAGCTCTTCCTTATGTCTTGAAAGTACTATGAACAAGCACTAATGTTTTATACTTGTTGTACACCTTAGAGGCATTAGCATAAGGTCTTAGACGTGAACATCCTAAGAGTAGGATTGGGATTTTGTAAGAGTAAATGTATAACTCTTATACATGCTTGAATGTCCAAAGATTGGAATTATAATTTGAATATAAGATAATAAAATCTTGTACTTGACTTGACACCAATACATATGTATGGTAGTGAACTTGAAAGTGCTATGAACAAGCACTAACGTGTATGAGACATGTTCTTGTTGTGTATGTGCAAACATTGCATACATTTGCTTGATACAAGGTGACTTCTTGATTACTTGAAGCATGTTCCTTGTTGAGCTAGTCCACTACTCTTGGATTGGTTCTTCTTCCGTAGTTCAAGTAAATATCTACTTGTACCTTCTTGTGTGAGTCCAGCTGGTTCTCCTTGGTTGTTCGAAAATGTATAGGTTCACGCTTGCGCGAGAGCTGGGGTTTAAGTGACAATCGGGTCCCTATGTATTTCCGCCTGACCCCTTACTACCGGCCATAGTAAGGGCATAGCTTCCTTAGTTGGAGCAATAAGCCTGACTTAAGTGAATGCTAAACTCCTGTCTTGAACACCTCGTGAATAATCATGAGTACTGATATTGGGAATGACACTGGTTACCGGGTCTTCTGATACATACTGAATAATCAGTTTCCTGTTATTGATCGTGATTGTCAAAGTAATACAAGCTACGACAACAATGGTATTCTTGGGAAGAATAAGGAAGGAAGCAATATCCTTATCACTTTCTTGTTTAGCTTTATGTGCTACTTCATGAGTGGATTATCCTCTCATATACTTGTTACTTGATGATACTTGATAAATGATTACTTGAGTATCTATTTGAATTTCATGATAACATGTCATGTAGTTGCGTCTAATAGCTTACTGAGATTTATCTCACCCTTTATTTGTTTCCCCCCCCCCCAGGAAAGGAAGGATAGTGCGCAGTGAGGCTCGACATAGTTGGGAGCTTGCTTCGCAGGTCGTGATTCTTTTGGGGCTTGTGTCCTTTTACACTTGGTGAGGACGATGTATTGGGTTGTATAACTTCTTATTTTGGGGTAGACAGTCTTGTTTAGTTCTTGTTGTCACTAGACATCTTGTATAGTACTCTTAATGCCAGCTTATGTGCTAGGCATGTTTCCGCTGTGTATGTAGTAAGTTTGGTTTTAAATTTTCTTGTCTATAACTCGTGTTGTGAGCTAGTATAGCTCCTTACTCTAGAGTATATATATCATGTCAGTTTGTTAAACAAATGTCATTAAGTTTCTTGTTAAGTTTCTTGTTTCTCGTTAGGCACTCCCATCCAGGTTCGAGGTTCTATTAGGGGATCCCGGAACCTGGGGGCGTGTCAGATGGTGCGAAATTACCATCATTTCAAATGGAGTTTCAGCCCTAACCATGGCCAAGTCATGATTCTTACCATGGGTCATGGTCTCTGTGCAATCTTATAAAAGTTTTTAGCATTTTTCAGAATTTCCAGCATTTTCAAAATTTTGGGTCAACTTCAACAGACCACTTAGAACGTTCCAAGAATCCAAATAAGACTTATAATATATTTTCGGAAATGTATGTATGTCTAGTTTAATATGCAATTCACAAATATTAATTTGGAGTCTTCTAGAGAGAGATATGTTTCATTTACTACAAGCTGGTCAAAGGAGACGAATTTTGGAGATACATTTCATTTGAGAGACTTTTAGCATTTCCATGTAATCTTATCCTTTAGAATTTATTTGTTGATAATGTCCTTATGTATTTACATTATTCTAATCTTGGAGGGATGTTCCAACAGGGCTATAAATAGCCAAGTTCTCTCATTTGTAAAAGCATGATATATAACTTTGATGAATAAAATTAGAGAGTGTTTTTCTCTTATTTATTTTGAGCTTATCAAGTGTAAACTTGTGGCGCTCGTTATCCGACTTATCAATTGGTCTTACACAACCAATTGTCACGTCATTCACTAGCCCGGTTGCCATTACAATAGGTAGCGGAGGTCTTGGTTCCACCATTCCATCTCACATCACCAAAGTCTTTGGTTTGCGTCACAAGGGAGCGTTGGGTCAAGGTATCCATCAATTCATCATCGATTATTTTATTAGAACGATCTAGGGTTCCATTTGAATCGTCGGGTCTTGTCGTTTCGGGCAAGGTTCACATCAATCTGCCCATTCCCACTCGCCTTTCGACGTAACTCCCTCGTCTTGAGAGAATTTTTCACTTCTTGTAGAGTGAGATCATCTTTACGATTTATACACGAATCGACATAATGTTCATAAGACATAGGTAAAGATACTAAAAGCTGCAAGGCGGCATCCTCGTTATCCACATTAACTCCTATATTACGCAGTTCGAGTAATGCATAAGTAAATATGTCAAGATGATCATTAATGGGCGTTCCTTCTGTCATACGACAATCATACAACTTATTCTTCAAGTATATCTTGTTGGTCAATGAACGTGTCATATACATATCTTCCAACTTTAACCAACGATCATTTTTAAAGTCCGTTCTTGCAGCATTGGTTAGAATCTCATCATCGAACTGTCTGATTATCTTATCATGAGCCTTCTGATCTAACTTCTTCAACGCTGCTGCCTTCTTTGATGCTGTTTGTTTGTCCTTCTCTGAGAATTCTACCATAGGGGTAGATCCTGTGTCAACTGCCTTACACTTGGGATCCATACGATCTCTTATTGCAATCTCCAACGGTTCCCATAAATCTTTATCTATCAACAAAGTCTTCATCTTGATCTTCCAGAGAGAAAAATTATTCTTCCTATTGAACTTGTCGATCGAATATGCTCCTTGACCCATCTTATCGTTCTTCTGCAGCAGAATCTCTGAATCTCTAACCACGAACAAAAGTTCTGGCGCCACTTGTTAAAGTAATAAACAAGACTTGATGATAAAAATAAACACAAGAACACAGATTTATGTGTTTCACCAACTTGGCCACGTTCATGGGGAGGGGAGACAATATTATAATCAATCTGAAGAAACTTTTACAAGATCACACTAATCTATGCTAGCACGAATTTTGGTCACAAAATTCTTGACTGTGCTAATCCCTAGATCTAGAATTATTGTTCTCTTCTGAGCAATCTATTTTTCTGTCTATTCGGACTTGTTTGGTATTAGGTTGATAGCCTCTATTTATATTACTCAAAAACTAGTCTAGGTATATGGTAAGAACTTGGAATACAAGTCCCAAAAAGGACTTTAAACCTTCTTTCCACGAAATCCACATCTGTAGCAACTTTCTGACCCGGAATGCACTGGTTCGGCCGAGTCAAGGACATGGTTCAGCCGAACCTATGTCCATGCTCGGCCGAATCCCCTTCTTGCCTCGCCCGAATCTTTGCTGCTCCAAAACTCCTTATATCCGATACGTAAATTTCGGCCGGGTCCTAGCATAGGTTCGGCCGAATCTGGTCTGCTCGTCCCGGAATCACGAAATCTCTTCTATTGTTTAATCCTTTAACTTGGTGTCTTAAATTCAGAGACATTAACCCAACACCGACAGTAATAGAAACAAAAACAATGTAGACATATAGCAATAACCTATTAAATCCTCTTGCTGGTGTGTTTGTTTATGATTTTCTTTCTAGTAGTAGCAAAGAACAAAATAGAAGACTGATCATCTAACAACTAGTATATACTATACTTACAGTGTGTAACATGATTATTTAATTTATTTATTTTAAACAATGAATAATATATTTCTTTATTAAAGATGGAATCAATGTCAACTTATCCTCGATTGTTGAGAATTAGGAATCTTGATTTGGTTTGCTTGTTTTGAGGACTACTTTGTTTATGTGAGAATAAAGAAAAATTGGTCTTATACTATCTAGCTTTCCCAGGCTATGAGTAATGACAATGAGTCATATGGAACCACAGCTCATGTCAATTAATTGAACGTGTAGTAATGTCATAACTTCAACTTCTTGGAATATACTTACAAGCTAAATAGTTAAATAAAATGTTTCGGCTCCCTCAATTTCAAAATATATATCGTTTTGAGAGCTAATTTTTATTTTAAAATACTTATTGTTTTACTATTTTCAATGTTTTTTGTTATTGTATACCAATTATACTCTTATTAATAATAGAGAACTATCTCTTGCATGAGCATTTAATTGTCTAGGTAATTGAATTACTTTAAGATTTATAATACTTTTCACATGCATTAATTGTATTTTTTTTAAATTATGCAAATGCTCAAAACGACATCTATTTTGAGACGGAAAAGGTATTTACTGAAAAGAGAACAACAATGTATATATATTATGATATATTCACTTCGTCTCAAAATATTTGTGTTTAAAATGTTTTAAATTGGGCCAAATTTTTCATTATTCTGCTATTAGCCATGCAACATTAGTAGATAGTTAGATGTTAACACATATTTAAAAATATAATCAATAATATGAAATAGACTAAATTACCAATTCAATTAAGTAGCTAGCTAAATGCTTGTACGGAATTATTCATAATCATTAATAAGGCTTGGTGAACAATGATGTAAATATTTGCATATACTAAAACAACAAATATTTTAAGAAAAAAATTAAGTCCTACAACAATAAGTTTTTGGGAAACAAAGAGTACATTATTTCACTAACAAACCAATTTATAATGTTGGGTTAAAAAAACAATTAGTTCTACAAGTCTTAATATAAGGGTAAAATAAGGATTTTAAATGCTTTTGACTCAAAAGTGATAATTACTTTAGAGCAAAATTTTGCCTAAAAAGCTACAGCTATTTTGAGATTATAAATTATTGTAAGAGATCAACAAATTAACAATTGTTTGTAATCTCAAAGTTGAAATTACATAATTGTAAGAGATTAATTTTTTTTTGTTGCTTATCTAGTACTTCCTTTAATAATATATACTCCCTCTATCCCTTCTGAAATAGGATTTTGTTAAATTTAATTATACTTTGATCAAGTAATTTGAAGCAAAAATAATGATCATAATAAATAATTTAAAAATTGTTATTGTATCACAATTAATAATACTCCCAATAATGATTTTTAGTTATACATTAAGATAATTTATTTTTATTTAAATTACTTGATCATAGTAAAATCAAATTTACTAAAATTCTATTTCAAGCGGGAAGAAAAAAATTATATATATATATATATATATATAGGGTCCTGCTCCTGTGAGAACCAAATTATATGATAACCATGAGAACCACTTATAGCCTTTGGATTAGAAATAGATGAATGGTCCAGATTAGAGGGGAAGAAAAAAAAAAAGCGGTGGCAATTTTGAAAATAAAGGAGACGCAGGGGCATAATGGTCATATCGCTTTAAAAACACAAACGCACGCCCGAAGTCTGGAAAGGCAAGATCTTTAGATACAAAAGGTATTTCCTAGTGTATCTAATAAATGAAACATACAATACACTAGTTACTTGCCTTAGTGTATCCAACAAAATGTTCCAGTTATAGGATACACAAAACTATTGGTCTTAGTGTATCTAATAACTGGTCTTAGTGTATCTAATAAATTGTCTTCGTGTATCTAATGAAACATGGTACTATGTTCCAGTTATAGGATACACAAACCATTGCTCTTAGTGTATCCAATAATGGTCATACTCTATCTAATAAATTGTCTTAGTGTATCTAATAAATTGTCTTGGTGTATCTAATGAAATATGATACTATGTTCCAGTTATTGGATACACAAACTATTGGCCTTGGTGTATCTAATAACTGCTCTTAGTGTATCTAATAATGGTCTCAGTGTATCTAACGATTTATTACAAAAATGCCACCGCTTCCCTTTGAGTTATTGGATACACAAACTATTGTCGTAGTGTATCTAACGAATTATTACAAAAATGCCACCGCTTCCCTTTCAGTTATTGGATACATTCAGGCAAACCCAAGTGTATCTAACGACTTATTACAAAAATGCCACCGCTTCCCTTTCACTTATACGATAAAATCCCTGTTATGCCCTTGAAGTTCTGACTTATTTCAAAAATGCCACCGCGTCTTGTCCCCTCCCAAGCCGATCTGAGCCGTCCCTTTTTTTCTAATCCAATGGCTGCTGTTGGTTCTCATGGTTCTCATGATATTTAGGTTCTCATTTGAGCACCTACCTATATATATATATATATATATATATATATATATATATATATATATATATATATATGAGTATATAAAGTACTCCATTTATTCCCAAGTGAGTATCTAAAAAAACTGATTTAAATTTTTTTATCAATAATAAATTAAATTTTAAAAAATATTTATTTAAGACACAAGGAGTATTATGTTTACATAAATTAATTAAACTATAGTAATGATTTTATTAACATTCTTGGTTGTATTTACTTGTTGACTAATTAATTACCCTGGCCTGCAGTACCAGACTGTTCACCCTCATGTTCAGGCATTCTTACTGAGTACCTGCATAAAACACTCAACGTTACTCACTCCATACTCAACTACCCTCCTAGGTCACTTAGTCATTCTAGACCATCTACAACCTAGCTCTGATACCAACTGTCGCGCCCCGACCCGTGGTCCTACTTGGCCCCACGTCCGGGACACGCACGGAAGACGTCATAAAACATTTTAGGAAAAAAATTTCGAAATATACTTTCATAAAAGTCTTATATAACCAAACAACATTCACTAAACGTGACTACAAATCACGTTAGAAACTTTCACAACCAAATTCTAAGCCACTTGGCTACACACTTCACTTACTTACTTATTTACAACACGAACATCTACCAAAAGAGATGATACAAACCAAGTCACGGGTATACTACCCAAAAGGTATTACGTTTACATAATGTATCCTTTAATTACACCACATTCCCAAAATGTCTTACCCAAAAATCTCCTCGACGTCCTCCCTGTGTGTGTGAACTATCCCCTAGGCTCCTTCTTATCTAAAACGGTAAACAAATAAAGGGTGAGAATAAATCTCAGTAAGTTACTAAAATGCAACTACATTCCATGCTAATATGATAAACATAAAGGAACAATGCCACAATTAATCATATAGCACATAGCACATAATATGAAAGGCTCCCTATCGCCAACCGTCCCATACCGGTTGGAAATAACGACCAACTCATCATGCAACACATAAAGCGGAAATAAACACTCATACGTGGATACTGAGCCAAGGTTCTCAAACCAAACAATAGCCATCTGAGAGGCTTCAACTGAGCAGCATCGAAGAGCTAAAACGGGTTCCGGAACCAAACAACAACAACAACAACGGGGGGAAAATGACACAAAGTCATAACCCAAAGTGCCCAACCTTTGGCCTAAGGAAGGGGGTTAAAAATGGGAAACCAATGATAGGAACCTTATAATGTACTTGGCTCGGAGACCATTATAATCCCTATCACTGCCCAACACACACAAAAGTACCAGCTGGACTTTACACGCAAGCACCATATAGAAATACTTGCTTAAACCACAATCAGGGACAATGATTCCAATGTAGGGAATCGTGCCAAACACATCAAGAAGATGAACCATTCAACACATTACAAAATGTTCAACAATGCTCACTTAATCCATTACTAACATTTCACAACACTTGTGTTCACAAAGGAACCAATTCTACCACTTTAGTGATTCACAACAATCATCTAAGTACTTTAGAACACTACCCAAAACTAGACCAAGATTGACCTCTAAACCCCTTAGTTTGAAAACTCTAAACTTTTTCAGATACCTGGGCGGTCGCCCAAACAGGGCTGTGCGGCCGCCCAAAATGCTCTGTCCCAAGAACAAAACCCTTCAGATAGATGTGCGGCCGCACGCCCATTTTTGGGCGGCCGCCCACATCACCCGGCTGGCCTAAAAACTAAACCAAAATTCACTCCTTTCATTTCACAACTCAAGATTGCTAAGACTTATAACCCTTGACATCTGCACTTACACAAAAGCTAAAACTTAGCCTAAGAACAATACTACACCACAAGAACCAATTTCATACTACTCCCTTTGTCCCAAAATTACAAGTATAAATAAAACCTACCAAAACATTGTTTTATCACATATAAAGCATATAAAGCATACTTATGACCCTTTTAACATTTAAAGGGGGATTAGTAACTTACCTATTTCCCGGAAAAGATGTCAAGAAAAATAATATTGATCGGTAGATATGATCTATTCAACACCCTGAACATTTATATATAATTAGATTTGAAAATGGAGTAATAAATTAAAATAGGGAAAATTAACAAAACATTTACCTAGCTCTTTCTTCTCAACAATGGAGTTGGGAAAGTTTCTGAGGAAGAAATGGTGAGTGTCAACTAAGAGGGAGAGAGAGGTAAGGAAAATGTTTTTACCCATTATCTAACTTAACTAAAGCCCTCCTAGTTTGACTAATAACAATTAAACCCCTCAACTCACATTTTTACTAAAACTCCCATAATTTCCCACTAACTAAATTATTTCTTGCTAACTAAATTGCTACTAACAACTAACTAATACCAAAAATCAAATAGATGTGCAAAATTTTATAATATGATGCAACACATAAAATGCACACAAAATTTTAAATAAAAAATTCTCAAAAATATAAAATAAATATTAAAATAATTAAAACGGATTTCGGGGTCGTTACACTCACTCCCCCTTAAAGAAAATTCGACCCGAATTTTAGGATTGCTTACCTCAACCCTCAAACAACCAAGGGTACTTCCTCTCGATCTCCTCCCGAAGCTCCCAAGTCGACTCTTCCACGTTATGATTCCTCCACACAACTCGAACAAGGGGAATACTCTTAGTTCGCAACTCTTGAACTTTCGAATCAATAACTTGGACCGGATGCTCCTCGTAAGACATACTTGGTTCAATATCCTCGGGAACCTCAGACAAGACATGAGAAGGATCATACACATACTTCCTAAGCATCGAAACATGAAAAACATTATCTTGTCAAGAGAATGAGGTAACGCAAGACGATACGCTCTATCACCAACTCTACTCAGAATCTCGAATGGGCCAATATACCTCGGTGCCAGCTTACCTTTCTTCCCGTACCTTCGAATTCCCACTTTAGGTGAAACTTTCAGAAACACAAAGTCACCTTTTTCAACCTCGAGATCTCGCCTCCGGTGATCGGCATAACTTTTCTGTCTACTCTGAGCCGTACTCAAACGATCCCGAATAAGTTTAACTTCCTCAACTGATTTGTTCACCATGTCAATACCCCAAATTTTTGCTTCTCCCACTTCATCCCAACAAATCGGAGACCGACATTTCCTTCCATACAAAGCTGCATACGGGGCCATCCCAATACTTGACTGAAAACTGTTGTTATAGGCAAATTCCACGAGAGGTAAATGAGAATCCCAAGAATCTGAAAAATCAACTGAGCAAGCTCGCAACATATCCTCGAGAATCTGAATAGTCATCTCTGACTGCCCATCTGTCTGGGGATGAAAAGCTGTACTGAACTTCAACTTTGAACCCAAAGCCTTCTGAAACGCTTGCCAAAATCGAGATGTAAATCTGGGGTCACGATCAGACACAATACTCACCGGTACTCCATGCAATCTCACAATCTCATTTATATACAATGTTGCAAGCCTTTCCATCGAGTAGCTAATCTCAATAGGTAGAAAATGAGAAGACTTGGTCAATCTATCCACGACCACCCAAACTGCATCAAATCTTCTTCGAGTGCGAGGTAATCCCGTCACGAAATCCATAGTAACATGTTCCCACTTCCATTCCGGAATCTCTAACGGTTGAAGTAACCCCGCAGGCCTTTGATGTTCAGCTTTCACTTGTTGACATGTCAAACATTTAGATACATAATCCGCTATCTCTCTCTTCATATTATTCCACCAAAAGTGTTGCTTCAAATTCTGATACATTTTCGTGCTCCCGGGATGAATAGTATATCTCAACTTGTGGCCCTCATCAAGAACTTGGCGTTTAATCCCATCAACGCAAGGTACACATAACCGACCTCTGAAAGTTAACACTCCTTCGGAATTAAGAGAGAAATCCTCAAATTTGCCATCTTCGATTTTATCCGCTATTTTCACCAACTCCGGATCATCCTTCTGAGCTTCTTTTATTTGTTGAATCAAAACTGGTAATACTTGAATACTCGCAAAAATAGCCCCATGCTTTGACTCACAAGGATCCCAATCTCGAGCATCCTCTAACATTTTCCATTCACGTACCATCAATGAAGCCATCAAAGATTTCCGGCTAATGGCATCAGCTACCACATTTGCTTTACCCGGGTGATACGAGATAGTGCAATCATAATCCTTCAATAGCTCCATCCATCTTCTTTGCCTGTTATTCAACTCTTTTTGGGAGAAAAGATACTTCAAACTTTGATGATCAATAAAAATCTCAAATTTGGCTCCGTACAGATAGTATTTCCACTTGTGCAATTGAAAAACAATAGCCGCAAGCTCCATGTCATGGGTAGGATAATTCTGCTCACTCGGAGTCAACTTTCTTGAAGCATACGCAATCACCCTTCCATTCTGCATTAACACACACCCGAGGCCTTCTTTAGAAGCATCGCTATAAATTACCAAATCATGATTTCCATTAGGAAGCGCAAGGATAGGAGCTGTAGTCAACCTCTTCTTCAACTCTTCAAAGCTAGCTTGACACTTATCATCCCACACATACGGTACATTCTTTCGAGTCAACTGAGTCAATGGAGTAGCAATTTTAGAAAACCCCTCGATAAATCTTCTATAATACCCGGCTAGACCCAAGAAACTTCGAATCTCCGTAACTGATTCAGGCCTCTTCCAATTCACAATAGCTTCAATCTTGGAAGGATCTACGGATATTCCTCTATTAGAAACCACGTGCCTCAGAAAAGACACTTCATCGAGCCAAAAAGCACACTTACTGAATTTCGCAAACAGTTGCTTCTCACGAAGAACAGATAAAACCATTCGCAAGTGTTGCTCGTGCTCCTCCTTAGACTTGGAATACACAAGAATATCGTCAATAAATACAACCACGAAGGTGTCAAGATAAGGCTTAAAAACCCGATTCATCATATCCATGAAAACAGCCGGAGCATTAGTCAACCCGAAAGGCATAACAAGAAACTCGTAATGACCATACCTACTACAGAAAGCAGTCTTAGAAATATCCTCAGAACGAATCTTTAACTGATGGTACCCACTTCTCAAGTCAAGCTTTGAAAAGACGACTGACCCTTGGAGTTGATCAAACAAGTCATCAATGTGAGGTAGAGGATACTTATTCTTTACCGTTACCTGATTCAGCTTCCTGTAGTCGATGCACAGTCTCAAAGACCCATCTTTCTTCTTGACAAACAACACATGAGCTCCCCACGGTGACACACTAGGACGGATGAATCCCCGATCAAGCAACTCTTGCAATTGCACCTTTAATTCTTTCAGTTCAGCTGGAGCCATTCTATAAGGTGCTTCAGATATAGGGGTAGTACCTGGAATCAAGTCAATACCAAACTCGATCTCTCTATCGGGAGGCATAGAATATTCAGAAGAGAACACATCACAAAACTCTTTAACAACATTCACATCCTCTACTTTAGGAGACTTTTTAGTAGTATCCAAAACACAAGCCAAATACCCCACACAACCACGGTGCAATAGTCTCCTAGCTTTCACATAAGAAATAATACGAATTCCCTTACCCAAAGAAGTTGCCTCAAAAGTAAACACAGGCACGCTAGGGATAGAAAACGTAACCACTTTCTTAAAACAGTCAACAGAGGCATGATATTTACTTAACCAATCCATACCCAAAATAACATCAAATTCTTGTAATGGTAAAATAACTAGATCAGCAAGTAAAACATGCTCACTAATATGCACATCACAATCACGCAACACCTTGTCAACTATCAAACAATTCCCCATAGGAGTCGACACTTCTAGCACATAAGGCAAAGACTCAAAGAAAGAATGCAATCGAGATGCAAAAGACACAGAAACATATGAATGCGATGAGCCGGGGTCTATAAGTGCACGTGCCCTCAAACTGGACATAGAAATTATACCTCCAATTACGGTGGAAGCATCCGAAGCTTGTTGTTGATTGATTGCAAACACACGACCTTAAACCTTTGGTTTTCCCGAGGCATCCCTTTTCTGACCCTGAGTCGATCCAACACCACTCCCCGATGGTTGACTCCCCAGTCTCGGGCAATTTCTTTGAAAATGGCCAAGTTGCCCACAGTTCAAACACTTTCCTTGTTTCTTCCAACACCGCTCCTCACTGTGCCCTTCCCTCTGACAATAATTACAAACCCTCTTGCTTTGACCCCCGGAGAAATTACTTTGATTTCTAACACTCGGTTGCCCTTGTGATTGTCCTCTAAATGGGGTTGAAGTCCCTTGTCCTCCACGATTATCATTCCTTTGCGGTTGTGGTCTACCTTGCCTTCCAGCACTTGTTAATTCTACCTTCCTCTTGTGTTCTTCAATGTCGTGTTCTACTTGATAAGCTCGATCAACTGCATCTTGAAATTCTTGTAACTTGTGAGACACCAATTGAGTCCAGATCACTGTCTTTAACCCTTTCACAAACCTTGTTGCTTTCCTCTCCTCCGTTGCAATCAAATGAGTACAATACCTCGATAGCTCCGTGAACTTGGCTGCATACTGAGCCACCGACATTGTATTCTGTTCCAAGCTAAGAAATTCCACTTCCTTCCGGTCTTGATCCACTCTTGGAATGAAATGCTCCTTGAACTTCCTCAGAAAATTTGCCCAAGTATATGGTACATGAGCTTCGTCCCAACTAGCCTTCAGTGTTCTCCACCAGTATTCCGCAGCTCGACTCAACTTGTAGGTAGCAAACCTAACCCGATCTTCTTCAGTACATACTAAGACATCAAATATCTTCTCCATGGATTCAATCCATCTCTCAACTTTGGTCACATCTGGTTCACCATCATAGCCTGTTGGTTTCATCTTTAAAAACTGTTCTAGACCATACCTCGGAGGTGCGTGCTCTCCTCCTTGCCTCTGATCATGGATGGTTTTCATTGCGGCCTCAAACATCCCTTGAAACATAGCTCGAGCTTCTTCCCTTACATTACCTTGGCCTGCAGTACCAGACTGTTCACCCTCATGTTCAGGCATTCTTACTGAGTACCTGCATAAAACACTCAACGTTACTCACTCCATACTCAACTACCCTCCTAGGTCACTTAGTCATTCTAGACCATCTACAACCTAGCTCTGATACCAACTGTCGCGCCCCGACCCGTGGTCCTACTTGGCCCCACGTCCGGGACACGCACGGAAGACGTCATAAAACATTTTAGGAAAAAAATTTCGAAATATACTTTCATAAAAGTCTTATATAACCAAACAACATTCACTAAACGTGACTACAAATCACGTTACAAACTTTCACAACCAAATTCTAAGCCACTTGGCTACACACTTCACTTACTTACTTATTTACAACACGAACATCTACCAAAAGAGATGATACAAACCAAGTCACGGGTATACTACCCAAAAGGTATTACATTTACATAATGTATCCTTTAATTACACCACATTCCCAAAATGTCTTACCCAAAAATCTCCTCGACGTCCTCCCTGTGTGTGTGAACTATCCCCTAGGCTCCTTCTTATCTAAAACGGTAAACAAATAAAGGGTGAGAATAAATCTCAGTAAGTTACTAAAATGCAACTACATTCCATGCTAATATGATAAACATAAAGGAACAATGCCACAATTAATCATATAGCACATAGCACATAATATGAGAGGCTCCCTATCGCCAACCGTCCCATACCGGTTGGAAATAACGACCAACTCATCATGCAACACATAAAGCGGAAATAAACACTCATACGTGGATACTGAGCCAAGGTTCTCAAACCAAACAATAGCCATCTGAGAGGCTTCAACTGAGCAGCATCGAAGAGCTAAAACGGGTTCCGGAACCAAACAACAACAACAACAACGGGGGAAAATGACACAAAGTCATAACCCAAAGTGCCCAACCTTTGGCCTAAGGAAGGGGGTTAAAAATGGGAAACCAATGATAGGAGCCTTATAATGTACTTGGCTCGGAGACCATTATAATCCCTATCACTGCCCAACACACACAAAAGTACCAGCTGGACTTTACACGCAAGCACCATATAGAAATACTTGCTTAAACCACAATCAGGGACAATGATTCCAATGTAGGGAATCATGCCAAACACATCAAGAAGATGAACCATTCAACACATTACAAAATGTTCAACAATGCTCACTTAATCCATTACTAACATTTCACAACACTTGTGTTCACAAAGGAACCAATTCTACCACTTTAGTGATCCACAACAATCATCTAAGTACTTTAGAACACTACCCAAAACTAGACCAAGATTGACCTCTAAACCCCTTAGTTTGAAAACTCTAAACTTTTTCAGATACCTGGGCGGTCGCCCAAACAGGGCTGTGCGGCCGCCCAAAATGCTCTGTCCCAAGAACAAAACCCTTCAGATAGATGTGCGGCCGCACGCCCATTTTTGGGCGGCCGCCCACATCACCCGGCTGGCCTAAAAACTAAACCAAAATTCACTCTTTTCATTTCACAACTCAAGATTGCTAAGACTTATAACCCTTGACATCTGCACTTACACAAAAGCTAAAACTTAGCCTAAGAACAATACTACACCACAAGAACCAATTTCATACTACTCCCTTTGTCCCAAAATTACAAGTATAAATAAAACCTACCAAAACATTGTTTTATCACATATAAAGCATATAAAGCATACTTATGACCCTTTTAACATTTAAAGGGGGATTAGTAACTTACCTATTTCTCGGAAAAGATGTCAAAAAAAATAATATTGATCGGTAGATATGATCTATTCAACACCCTGAACATTTATATATAATTAGATTTGAAAATGGATTAATAAATTAAAATAGAGAAAATTAACAAAACATTTACCTAGCTCTTTCTTCTCAACAATGGAGGTGGGAAAGTTTCTGAGGAAGAAATGGTGAGTGTCAACTAAGAGGGAGAGAGAGGTAAGGAAAATGTTTTTACCCATTATCTAACTTAACTAAAGCCCTCCTAGTTTGACTAATAACAATTAAACCCCTCAACTCACATTTTTACTAAAACTCCCATAATTTCCCACTAACTAAATTATTTCTTGCTAACTAAATTGCTACTAACAACTAACTAATACCAAAAATCACATAGATGTGCAAAATTTTATAATATGATGCAACACATAAAATGCACACAAAATTTTAAATAAAAAATTCTCAAAAATATAAAATAAATATTAAAATAATTAAAACGGATTTCGGGGTCGTTACACTTTTGATATTCTCATTATTAGCTAATACTATTAGCTCATAATAATAGTTATGATATGAGTTAACTATTACTATTAATAATAATAGTTAACTATAATAGTTACTATACAAGTTAACTATTACGATTAATAGTATTACTTAACTATAATAGTTATTATACAAGTTAACTATTACTATTAATAGTATTACTTAACTATAATAGTTACTATATTAGTTAACTATTACTATTTATAGTATTAGTCAACTATAATAGTTACTATAGTATATAACTATTACTATTAATAGTATAATTAACAATAATAGTTACTATACAAGTTAACTATAATGGTTACTTTATAAATTAACTATTACTATTAATAGTATTAGTATTAGTTAATCATAACAGTTATAATATATATTAATTTTACTATTAATAGTATTAGTTAATAATAGTAGTTACTATATAGGTTAACATTATTATTAATAGTATTAGTTAATTATAATAGTTATTATAAATATTAATAAGTATTATTAATAGTATTAGTTATTGATATTATTATATAGATTAATTTTTACTATTAATGGTTTTAGTTAAGATGATGTTTACTATTTTAGTTAACTATAATTAAAATATTATTCTTCATATACAATATATTTATATTATAAAAAACTGTTATGCTACTTTATTAAATAAAAATATAAAAAGAGTAAAATGCAAAAAAAATAGCAAATTAATCACCCGTGCAGAGCACGGGTTATCCACTAGTATAGTTAGTGATATACATGCAAATAATAAATCTAATATACATAAATAAAAGATATTTACTTAAATAAAAAGAAACATATTCAAACTACGAAATCTTATAATAAATTTTGCAAAAAAGTCTAAAATATTTACTCACCAAATTTGTTCATACACAGCTAAAAGAGTTGAGATCCTTATAAGATTCTCACTCTTTCACTACCCATCAAAAGCACAGCTCATTTCTACTCATCTTGTTACCAAAGAGTTCTCAGTACCCAAGTAATGTATTCACTTTGTAGATCTGTTAAGTGATTTCCCCTTTTACTGTTCTTTCCTAAAATTCCTTCCCACTTATTTCTTCTTTTAATTTTGTTCTTCACATTTTTATTGTTTTTATTTTTGAATTTTTTCTTTGCTCATTTTTTCCTTTCCGTTTCTATATATATATATATATAGGTAGGTGCTCAAATGAGAACCTAAATATCGTGAGAACCGTGAGAACCAATCATAACTATTAGATTAGAAAAAAAATCAAGGGTCCATATGTTAGATACAATTGATACACTTAGATACATTACAAAAAATTCGATTACACTTGGATACAATAGGTTAATAAGTATTGTATCTAAGTGTTGCACTTGGATACACTATGTTAAAAACTAAAGTATCCAATTGTTTTTCGAAAATTAACTAATGTATCCAAGTGTATTCAATGTATCTAACATCTGAACTCTTGATTTTTTTTTAATCTAATGGTTATGATTGGTTCTCACGGTTCTCATATAAAATGGTTCTCACAGAAGCGCGACCCTATATATATATAGAAAAGGAAAGGAAAAAATGAGCAAAGAAAAAATTCAAAAATACATATGGATATATTCAAAATTTGGGTATTGTATACAAGTGTATCTAATGTATCTATAATCTGAACCCTTGATTTTTTATCTAATCTAATGCTTATGCTTGGTTCTCACGGTTCTCATTTTAGATGGTTCTCATTGAAGCAAAATCATATACTCCCTCCGTCTTTTTAGTCTGTTCACTTTTGGTTACGGGAGTAAACTTTGATCAAACATTTAATATCAATCTAATCATCCTAATGAAATTCTAAAAATTGTAATTGATAAATAATCATTTAACTTATCAATAATAATTTTTAAAATTTTATTAGGATTGTTAGATTGACAATAAATGTTTGGTCTGTTGACCAAAAGTGAACAGACTAAAAAGACAGAGGGAGTATATGTATATATATATATATATATATATATATATATATATATATATATATCCCCTCTATCCCTCTTTAATTTATAAAAATAAGTCTTAGCACAAGAATTAAGAAAATAATTGAAAATGTGATGTGTTGTGAGTGTAATTAGTTGAGTGGAAGAGAGATAGTGGGTAGAGCATTGTAAGTGGATAGTTATTGTGAGTATGATAAGTGAGTCTCACTATTTATAAAGTATTAAAATATATTTTTTTTAAACTTTATAGATTAAAATGGGACAACAAAAATAGCAATCTTTTTAGATTAAAAAGGGACTGAAGGAAGGAGTATATATTAGTGGAAAATCTCAATACATTCTATCTTGAATGTGTATGACCAAGATTACCTCAAATGAAGAATTATTCGAAGTGTCCTTTCCCATACTGTATATAAACTATAATAAACTTGACTAAATAACATTATAACACAACTACTTGGATTTCTAGTCAACCCAAATCATATACCATAAGTGCTCATTTCCCTTTGGAGTAATTAATTTTATTGTGTTCAAATCCTTGATGCCAAGAAAACTAAAAATAAAATAAAATAAAATAAAATAAAGTTAAGAAAACATAATGAATCTTTTCAATGACTATGAACTAAGGAAGCTCATGTTAGTGCCCTACAAATCTTTGAGAACATTTTAGATTTTGACAAGAAACCATTACCAAAATGTCCCTTTTGTTTAATCATTTACTCAGTATATTTTTATACTTTGTTCCCATTCTTAATATGCCTTGTCTTTTGTTTTCCTTTACTCTGTTCCCTAGTTCTATTCCATGAATATATTTAAAAGTTGGAAATGACATTACTAAAATGAGTAGGTCCCACTTTCTTACAAATTGACATATCAAGCTCAATCATGTATAATTGAAACATGCATGGTGGTCTAGTCTTGGAATTCAAGGTGTTTAAGGTCCATCTTTTATTTATTGTCGGGAATTTTATGAGAAAATATATTCTCATACTCAGTCAGTCACTTAATTGATACTTTTATTTTCTTTTAGTGATAAATTTAAATAAAAATTTATTATCAATATATCAAGTTTAATAGCTTTAATAAAAATTTTGAATACTATTAATAATATTACTGATGGCACATTATTAATAATATTTTGAATTTCACTAAAATTGATAATTTTGTCACTTATCATTATCTCAAGTTTCACTTAAGCCAAAATAAAATGAGACTATCATCGTAAAACGGAGTGAAGAAAGTATAATTTATACTTCTGTATTAAATAAATAAATAAAAGAAGGGAGAAAAAAAATTCATGGTAGACCCATGCTGATTTCTTCAAGATGCAACTTGATATATAGAAACTCACACAACAATATAACAAATATAATGTTATTATCAAAATATTATTTTAGTCAGCTAACATGAATTATTGTATGGACTCGTCATTTTGTAAATGAATATGAATAAATAATTCACCCCATCTATTTTGCGAACTTGTAGATTTACAAGTATATATGTATCTTGGTAAATGATTTTGAAGTTTATAATTTATTTAGGAACAAAAAATATATTAGTAAATTAACAGCCGTAAAGGGAAAAAAATTATTAGGAAAATGACATTTACTTAAGGGCATATAGAGCACGATTTTATGAATGTGCATTCATTCAAAGTATAATATAAATAAATATAAATAAATAAAACAATTCTCCTTGTTTGTTGAAGGGGATATCTTTTCAGAATGGGTTTAGCGAACATAATTGGGACAAGGAATTCCTTCTTGGCATGGTAAACCTAATACCACTATCATGGGTGTAAGAAAGTGCGAGTAAATGACACATTACGTTGGTAAAAAGTTCATTGTGATCATTTGTTTTTTCTAATGCTATGAAAATTGGATTTTGTTTTTTATTTTTTGGTTTTTATTGTATTTTTTTTTTACTTTTAAACTTTTTTACTACATCTTAGTACTGTTTCTTTATATCTATCCGGTTTCTTTGGGGGGATTTTTACTAAAAAGTCCCTTGGGAAAGGTGGTATTTGTCAATAAAAACACAATATTTCATATTCTACCTTACCTTAGGGTCCTTGGGTTGAAATCAATTTTACCAATAAATCCCTCACACATTTTAAATGACAAAAATACCCCCAGCCTAAATAAAATCCTCCGCCTCCTTTACATTTGACTTTGACTGGCCGCCGCCCACCACCGCCGCCAAAATCCACCACCGCGGCTGCCCACAGCTGCCGCGGCAACCCACCGCCACCTCAGCCGCAGCCACCGACAGGCACCGCCGCCCACCACCCACAGACGCCGCCGGACCTCCAGTCAACTCCGACCAGCGCAACCCACCTCCACCTTTATCTTTGA
The DNA here is from genome assembly GCA_026119855.1 of Campanula takesimana. Classification (NCBI taxonomy): domain Eukaryota; kingdom Viridiplantae; phylum Streptophyta; class Magnoliopsida; order Asterales; family Campanulaceae; genus Campanula; species Campanula takesimana. Next base: position 370,380 of record JAOWBW010000235.1, read on the forward strand.
TGACTAGAAATAATTAAAAATATTATTGCTTGCAACAAAGTTTGAACCCAAGACCTCTTGGTCTTAAACGGTGAACTCTACCACTTTGCCAAACTCATTCTTGTTGTTGGTCCCAAAGGGCAACAAGGGTATGAAAAATAGCTAGAGGGGGGGGTGAATAGCTGTTTTAAAATTCTTTTCGTACCCTTGATAAACTCAATTGCAAATGCGCACTTTATCAAATAAGCGTTATGATATGCGCCTAATGAGTGAAATGCACAGCGGAATTTAGTAAAGTAAATAGGCGCAAAGTTTGATAAAGGGGGCGCACACACACTCTAAGTATTTTGGCTCAAAATGGGTGAAATAAAAAACTAAGGCAAATGATATAACAAACACAACACAGTTCAATCAATCAATCTACAGTGAATAAACAAACAAATAGTTAGATATGATATGACTTGAAAGGAAATAGCAAGATAATAAATACGCGCTATTTGGAGAGGTTCTATCGGGAAAATGATCTACGTCCTCTACCAAGATGGTTAGTCTTGGATTTCTAATGGAGATCTTATATAATGAGAGAGTGTTACAAATTACAATCGTTTGAGCTTATACACTAACTCAAGATCTAATATTCTATGAAAGAACAAATCCTAGACAATAACCGGTGTATCTCTAAAAGAAAGATCTAAGTGATCAAACTTAAAGAGGTGCGTGTGTGATTTTAGATTCAAGGCTCTTTAGATCTTTAAGATTGAGAGCACAAGAAAACTAAAGTGTTATCGCTTGAGGATCTGGGCTAAGGATGAAGTTATGAAGATGTTCTTGAGAATTCTGGAAATAACAAAGCAATCTTCAAATCTTCAACGAATGCTTGAGAGAGAAATTCTTGAAATTCTTAGCAACTTCAAATGGTTGAAGTTATGGGTATTTATAGTAGAGCCCCAAAAACTAGCCGTTGGAAATCCTTGGTGAGTCAGAGAAAGGACGGATGTGCTGTCGCTCATTGAGTGGAGCACGTGTCCTTTTATAGCCGTTAGACACATAACACAAATATGACCGTTATGGACAGGTGTCCTTAGATGCGGGTGCATACGTGTTATTTAACCACCGTTGGATCATTGGCGTAGTTTGAATCTTCTTCAAGTCTTCGAGTCTTCATTAAATCACTGAGTGAATAGATCACTATAAGGCGCGTGAGCTAAGAGAGGCGCGTTACACTTTGCGGGTGCATAAGAGGCGCAGGCGCACTGTGAGGCGCGTAGCGCGGCGCGGCGCGTGAGTGAGGCGCTTTGGGCGCATGGCGCATGACTTGGCTCAAACTCGTGATTTTCTTGAATCTTGATATTCTTGCCCTATTCCTAAGCTTATTCTATTAAAATTGACAACCTAAAAAATGAAGTATAAATACTTCTTACATGTGGGTCTAAAGTCCATGAAATAAAACTTAGGTGATGGATCAATCAAATCTAATCAATCATATTACATTGAAACTGAGATATAAGTGGGCATACCCAACACTTGTGTCTTTTTATGAACTGTTTTAAATTTAACACAACAAAATCACATTTCCTAAGTTTTTTTAATTATGTGTGTGTGGGGGAGGTAGAAGCATTCTTCTTAATTAAACATTTACTCGACAATAAAAAAAATTAATTTATCATTTGTCTACGGTGCATATGAGAGTATTTTTTTTTAACTTTAAACAACTACAAGATTGGGTTATCAATTGTTTCACACATGATGTCAATTTACATTTATTAACTAAATATTTAGCTTCAAACAATGGAATAAATTTATTTTATAATTGTTTAAAGAGCATATGACAATACACAACTATGAAAATGAGTATCAGTTGAGAAAAATTGAGAGATAAATTTTCAATTTTTATACTCAACTCATGTGTGAACAATTGAGAAATAAATATCCTAGTTATTATATTTAAATTTATGTCTGAACAACTGTGAAATGAATGTCCCAGTTATTATATTCAAATTCATGTGTGAACAACTATGAAATTCATGTCTCGGTTATTATAATTATTGTGAAAAATTGATCGATGAATTTATCAGTTTTTATAAGTGAAAAATGAAAAAAAAAAATGACAAAAGTGTGAAAAGACACAACTTTGAAATCATTTAAGAAGTGATTTTACAAGTGAAAAACAAAAACATGACACAATTGTGAAATCACACAACTGTGAAATCAATGTCTCAGTTATTAAACTCAAACTCATGTTTGAACAAGTGTGAAATGAATGTCTGAGTTATTATATTCAAATTCATGTGTGAACAACTATGAAATACATGTCTTAGTTATTATAATAATTGTGAAAAATTGAGAAATGAATTTATCAGTTTTTACAAGTGAAAAATGAAAAAAATGACACAATTGTGAAATAACACAACTGAGAAATCATACAACTGTAAAATCAGTTGAGAAATGATTTTAAAAGTGAATAATGAAATTTTTATTTTCTAAAAATGGGAAATTAATTGAGAAATGAAAAATGATTTCTCAAATTTTTACTAGTGAAAAATGAGATTTTTATTTCTAAAATTTGAATTATCTGTTGATTGTACTTGTTTGATTCGTTTTGACGACACGATTAAAACGGTGGTCTCGGATTATTTTTTCAATTTTTAGATTATGAGATATTACATTTTAAAATTTTGAGGGAAAAAAGGAAGAAAGAGAAAAAGAAGGGGGAAGAGAGAGACAAGAGAAAAAGCGCATGAACTACATGCGCTTGCCTGCATGTTTTTTTCTTTTTTTTGTCTGCTGGCCCACGCGCATCAAGGAGTGGAGGGGAATTTTGGTCCAACAAAAATCCAACGACTTTTTGTCGAGTTTCCATAATGTTTGTCCTTATTGGTCATTTTCATTTGGCTGAGGGACTTATTGGTCAAAGCCTCCTTTTTTAAAAAAAAGTTTCTTATCTCTTTATTGGCGAGATTGTATGAAAATTCAATCTAACATACTTTAAATCATTTTCGAATTAAGATTTTGTTCTTGTTGTTTTTACATAGTTATTGTATTTGTTTGTAAAGACTCACATTTACATAAATATATCTGTAATCTGTTTTTCAAATATTTAGTTTTACAAATACAAGAAGAGTAAGTAAAACCTTTTGTTAGGATTCATTGTTAGAAAACCCACTTAATTTGATTGATCCATGCCACGTGTCTTTTTATGGACTTTAGGACCGCATGTACTGAAGTTTTACTTCAACTTTTAGACAAGTCCATTTCTAGATTTTTATTTGTCTAGGCTGAGTATTGAGTTCGGTTAGATTAGCGGTTTAAATCTTAAAACCGCATTCGGGCTATCTAAGAACCGCTATCATAGAGTTGCTTATTTTTCATCAAACCGCATTCTGTGGTTTTGATGAAACTGCTCCTCAAGTCTCTCTTGGAACCGCTGATGACACTTGATGGAACCGCAATCTTGTAACCACGTGCTTCAGTTTCTTATAAAACCGCACATCAATTTCATTCTCGGAACCGCTCCTATGCCTGGTGGAACCGTCGATCAGTTAATGAAGAATTCAAGAGAAGTCATTCATTCCTTAGACAAATATTCTCTTTTCAAACGTAAAGGAATATTTTATGTCATGTCAAAATAACTCTAAGTTAACTTGGAGTTACTACAAGAAATGTCGGTCTTCTCCAAGCAATTTGAATTGTTTACCGTTAGTCCTTTCTGCAACAAAGGACGGATGTCAGGTAGTGGTGCTACAACTACCTAGGACTACAAGACAAATCAAAGGACGACAATGACAGCTCAACCAATGGGAATTCGACAGCACTGTACCCTTCAGATTTGATTCAAATCTTTACCCAACGGTCACAAGGGTGCACTGCCTATAAATAGCCTTCATTTTTCAACAATGAAGGTTGCTGAGCTTCAAGAGATTTATTCCCAAGTATTCAAGTTTGCTTTGAAGATTGAAACCCACATATTCAAACCTTAAACCATCTCCTTAGCAAACCCAGAATTCCTTCATCAAGCTTCAAGCCATCAACCATTCCATACTCAGCCTTTACACAGAAAGTTCTTCATTTGCTCAAACCATCATTTAGATACTTAGAGCATTTGATTTCTTTCCACACACACACCCGATTTATATAATCACATAGATTATATACTTCGAATACACCGGTTGATTTTTCATAGCTTTATAGGTTAGATTGTTTGATTAGAGTTTAGAATCATCTTGTAAAATCTCCTCTAATTAATACAAGTCTAGTAGCTATTATAAAATCCTAGACTAACCATGTAGGTAGAGGACGTAGTTCATTCAAGAACGAACCTCTTTAAATTGTGTGTTTGATCTTTACTTTCCTGTCTTGTCATTTACTTTTCTGTTTGTGGTCTTTAACTTAAATCCATATACGAAATGACTTGAAAAGTGAATTGTGTTTTTCTTTGATCTTCAATTTGATCTATCGGTTGCATCATAGTGTTTTCAACCCGAGTCAAACCGCCCAACTCTTTAACTATCAGTTTGGCCAAAACCGCAAAACTCCGCTGTGCATTTTATCAGTTCGGTTTAAGTGCTTTAAACCGCAGTTGACCAATCTGGTAAGTACTCGGTTGTTTTTTAAGGGTATTTTACGAAAAAGTTTGGACCGCTATTCCCCCCCCCCCTTAGCGGTTCTATACCCTTGTTGCCCTCTGGGACCAACAAGTGGTATTAGAGCATATCCACCAAAAACTTGTTTTTACAAGCTTAACCTCTTGGGTGCTGATCCAATGGCAAACACAAACACCCATATGATGCAAACATCCAATTCGAATCACTTACCAATTCTGGATGAAGATAGTTTTATCTTTTGGAAAGATAGGATGATGAAACACGTGATTTCATGTGATCGTAAACTGTGGACTGCGGTTAAGGATGTGTAGATACCCCAGGGAACCACGGCTTGGCTAGAGCGGTGAATTAATCTAGGATGTCTACTTGATTTTAAGAGTCTCCACCCACGTTTTAGAGGAACGCGAGAAAACCTAAGAAAATAGTTTTTTTTATTGATTACGAAACCAAAGATTCTTGAGATGAGGGGTTCGGGGGTTAGGTGACGGAGTGGGAAGTATTTAAACACCCACTCCGCCCCGCTTACGTGGGTCTTGCTACTTTTGGTGTTCTAATACTAAAAAGTCCTTCTATTGATAATAAAATGTGCTAACAATTATATAGTAAAGAAGAGGGGAATTAAAAGAGAATTGTTTTATTGATTAAATGTCAAAAGTTACATTAAGAGAAGAAGAGTAAATTAAACTAGAGTGTAAATGTAGGGAGATAACCTTAACCAACTTTAATATAGTAAAGTGATTATTTGGTCATGTCCCATTGATGGGGATTGCATACATTAGAAAGACAAATAAAATAGGAGAAGAAGAATAAAGTACCTTAAGAAAGAGGACTTCAAACTTGGACTTGAAAATGGTGTTGTTGTAGAGAAATTGTTGTAGAACAATTTGTGTAGAGTCTTGTTACTAAGAACTCTTGTTGGGAGAATTTGTGTATAATGTAGTTTGTGAATCAAAGTTGGGTCCTCTTCTAAGGTATAAATGAGAGGTTTTTATAGGTAGAAAAGAGAGGGAAAGGTTGGAGGGAAAATGATCAATCCATGTGAGATGGAATTGACCAATAGAAAATAAGATAAATAAAATAATAAATAAAATAAATAAAAGAAAATCAAATAATAATAAAAAAAATATTTTGTTTTTAAGAATAGCTAGAATAATGGGATTGGAGGTTATAAAACTAGGGGGGATGAATGTGGAGGTAAAAAGAGGCTCTTTTGTGATCAAGAAGAGATGTTGTAAATAAGAAAATGGAGGAAAATAAGGTGCAATCCGTTACTGCCATAATGGGAGGCGCGCGAGTCCCACTTTAGGGGCGAGACGCGCGCGCATCCCACAAACAGTGTCGGAAGCGCCCGCGGGTGGAAAAGACAGAATGACAGAAATGACTCTAAAGTTAATTCTGTTATGCAGTTTAGTCCAAAACTAACGGAATCAGTTAGGAACTTAACCGAAGTAGCAGAAATTAACACAAATAAGTTATCGAGGAGTGGATCTGAGGCCATTGAAGTCGCAAATATTAGTAATCGCCTTAGATCCATCGTTAGTTTTGATTTGGAGTATCGCTATCTCGTATGGTCATTCAAAAATTTGCAATCTATCCTCCATGCACCAGGGTCGGAGCTACCCTTTGTATTATGAGGGCAGCTGCCCCCATTAGGTTTTTTCAAACTTGCCATTTTAGTACTAAAAAGAAATTATTTTTTTCTTTTTGCCCTCAAAAAATAGAAATTGTCCCCTTTATAACAAGAAAAATTAGCACTTATTAAAAAATTTCCCTCCTTTATCCTAAATTTAAGTATTAGTACATTAGAATATTACATGTTCAAAATATATTGTCTTCGTTTATAAAAATTTTAACTTCACCACCGCCAGCACCACAAATCAAAAAGGTTATATAAACTTGGTAGAAAACAAGTCTTGGGTCCTTGATCGCATGCGAATGTCACACATCCAAAATCCAAAAAAATAAAGTTTTTATACTTTTTTATTTGGTGCGCCCTACATGTTATACACACAACAACTATCTACTAACTATTCTCTACCCCCACTTTCTCTCTCCCACTCACTTTCTATACTCACAACACTGTACCCCACTTTCTTTTTATAATAAAAACATTATTTTCTTAATTTATGAACCAAAAAAGCTTTTGACTCTTACAATGACACTGAGGGGAGTATGCTCCAAGCTCGTGCATTAGTGTAGGTGAGTGTTGGAACTTTAGCTCCTTATGTGTATCAAGTATTGTCATTTATAACAAGTACTCTTTTTGTATGAGCTTGGACCCTAGCCCCCTTGGCGAGATCAAAATTCCATGAAACCCACAGTTAAATCAAAAGCTCAAGTAAACCCATTCATGCTTAAAAGACATATTTACCCCTAGGAGTTGAATATCACTTTTTGGTCAAATGTCAGTCAAACTATTATAACTAACGTATAAGACATGCTCTACTCTTATAATTAAAGTATAAAAGTCATTTTTTTCACTTGTTTGAACTTTAAATAAAAATAAATATAATATATTTTGGTCAAATCCGGTCAAACTCTTATAACTAATGTATAAGACCTGCTCTACTCTTATAATTAGAGTGTAAGAGTCAATTTTTTCATTTTTTCCAACTTTTAATAAAAAAAAATAAAATTTGATCAAATCCAACTCTTATAACTAGATGGAAATAACAACTAAGAGAACGCAGATCTGGAACATGATCGACGAATAAATGACTGTGAATGGGGTGGAGGAGGCAATAGGGGAATTAGATCTAGTCAGATCTTTACACATCGAAGACGATGATTTCATCGGAGGTAGTTGGAGTGGCCGAAGAATAGAGAAAGAAGACGCCGGAGTGTTTTCAACCGGCGATTGGCGAGAGAGGAAAGGCGGAGAAGGGAGCAGTGTGATCGGAGGCGGTTGGAGGTCCGGAGAAGAGAGGAAATTAAGGATGTGGAGAGAGATTAAGGGAGAAGAGGAGATGAAGGACGCCGTCGGCGGTCACCGGAGAAATGGAGAGTCGGAGAGGGTGTGGAGAGAAAAAGAGGAATTTGTGCGCGTGTGGGTCGTGAATGGGGGGGGGAGGAGTTTAGGGTTTGTTTTGGGTGGAGGGGTAGTTTTGGTATTTCGGGATTAAAGTTGACTGGGTCAAAGAGTCATTGGGTTTTGATGGAATTTTGATATGGCTTTTGGGTGTAGGTGGGCTTAAGCAAATGAGCTTGGTTTTTATAACCATTTGATCTGTGCCTAGGTTCCTTGTGGAATTTATCCATTTTTGTATTTCAAATCAAACTTTAAAATTCTGTTTATCTCACATTAACTAGAAAAATATAATTAATTCAATATATATTAGATAACCACACCTTTAACAACAAAGTTTTTTAAAAAGGTAAAGGCTCAATTTTAACATAGTATCATAGTTATTGATTTTGCAAGAATCAGGGTTCGAATCTTTTACTTGCAATTATCCTAAATTAGTTACAAAGTTGAGAGGAAATCCTCTGTACCACTTTTGATGTACCATTTTGTAACACAAGTGATCTAATGGCTATATATTATTAAGATTAAGATAATTATAATATCACAAATTATGCATAGCCGTCAGATCACTTGTGGTACACAAATTGTACACAGATTGTGGTCCAGAGGATCTCATGGTGTTGGGATTACTAGTCGGGTACGGCTGAACACCGAAGTTTAGGCAGATATTTAAAAGCCCAAACGTGAGGCTAGGATGTGTTTTTGCATTATCTGATATGGGCCAAACTTTATAAAATTATGGGCCTCAACATATCATATCCTATCCGATGTGGTGTTACATTTATTAGTCAATCATTGGTATTCCCTATTTAGTTAGGCTTTGATTGTTTCGCGTAAAACAATTTTTGCAAAATGATTTTTTGGAAAATGTTTTCTGAAAAATGATATAAATATATTTTTGGTTGTTTGATAAATCTAAAGAAAATGTTTTCCGAAATATATTTTTATATGAGAAAAAAATAATTTAATATGAGAAAGAAAATTATTATGAGAACAAAAAAAAGTAATATGAGAAAAAAATTGAATGGAGGTGAGATAGGATGGGTGCTGCGGGGGTGGGGGAGGTGTTCAAAAATAATTTTGATATGAGTGAAAAGAAGTTTTTTTTTTAGGTAGGGTGGGGTGGGTGGGGGATGTGTTCAAAAATAATTTTAATATGAGTGAAGAAGTTTCTTTTTTTTTTTTTTTTTGGGGGGGGGGGGGGGGGCTGGCGGGGGTAGAGTGGGTGTGGGATGTGTTTAAAAATAATTTTAGTATGCCTGAAAAGAAGTTTTTTTTTTTGGTGGGGAAGGGGGTGGGTGGGTGTTGGGTGGGGTAAGGTAAATGGGGGAGGGAGCGAGAGTGTAGGAGTTGTTAGAAAATAATTTTAGTAAGAGTAAAAAAATAATTTTTTTTTTTTGGGGGGGGGGGGGTGGATGGGGGTTAGGTGGGGTTGAGGGGTGAGGTAATGGGGGACGGGGAGGTGTTCAGAAATAATTTTATTGTGAGTGAAAAGATGTTTTTTTCTGGGGGGGGTGCGTGGGTGGTGGGGTAGTGGGGGTAGGGAGCGGGAGTGTGGGAGTTGTTAGAAAATAATTTTAATAAAAGAAAAAATAAAAAAATGGGGGAGCGGGGGTGGGGGTAGGGGTGGAGTAGGTGTTAAAAGATCATTTTAATATGAGTGAATTTTTTATTTTTTATTTTTTTTGGAAGGGGGTGGAGTGGGTGGTGATGGAGGGGGTAGGGGAGTGGGGAGGGAAGGTAAGGTTGGAGGGGTGGGGGTAGGGGTGGCAAATTGGGTGTTTTGGGTTTACCCATTAAAGTTAAAAATCCATTGGATACCCGGGTATTTTAACTTTAATCGATAAACCCAAAACACCCAATTTGCCACCCTTAGGTGGGGGTGGTGTTGAAGGTGGAGTGGGTAGCTTGAGGTTATATGTGGAGTTGGGTGTGTGAGTGAGTGAGTGAGGGAGTTAAATTTTCCGGAAAATGACTTACGGAGTACAAATCTGTAAGTCATTTTACTTTAAAAAGTGAGAAAAAAATTCTGAAAAATATTTTCCCCATTTTCCGGTGCGTAACAAATACCGGAAAATAGAGAAAATATTTTCCGGAAGTTGTTTACTCGAAACAAACGGATTTTATTCCGTGGGCCGTATGGGCTCAACCCAAATACATTCTTGTTTCACCTTAGTAGTTTCCAAGTTATTTTGCGAGTAAGACTTTATTATTTGACAAAAACTTGTTTTTGAACGACAATCACCTGTAATGGAAGAATTGAAAAAGATAGAGAAGAATTGAGAACAGAAAGAAGAAGGCTGATAGTAGAGAGAGACACACGGGTTGAAAAGTTTTATCCAAGTGAGCATACAGTTATTCAGTCGGGCTCTAAATAAATAAATGTCGCTTTTAAAGAGTTTTCTTCCTCAAATAATATTGCTTTCCAAAAAACTTTTAAAAAGAATTTACATTACATTGAAACTAGTTGCATTTTATTAATTGATTTGCTAAGTAACATAGGAGAGAGAAAAGGAGGATAAATACAGGTAAATTTGATTATTTTTTCTTTAATTTAATTATCGTTTTTTTAAAGGTTTAATAAGTCGAAAAGCAATAGTTTTTTTTCAATAGGAGGCAGTAACATTTACTAACAACCTATTGAATGGAAAAAAGTACGAGCCATGCTCAAACTTGATCAACTTCCAGATAAGTTTGCATTAGCATTGGGCCATCACCAACAACTAGAGCCATCAATTCGGGACCGTCCCGTCGGGACGTCCCGTCCCGCTATATATATGGGACGGGACGGGACAGTATATTTTTATCCTGAAAAAATGCGGGAGTATTCGGGACGTCCCGTATGGGACGCGGGACAACACGGGATAGGACGGGATGGGACGTCCCACATTTTTTAAAACCCAGCACATCAGCCCAAGCTCAATTAAAAAAATCCAGCGGCCCAAGTTGAAACCCAGTTCCACAATATCCCAAATTGCTGTTGCTGACTTGTGGCATGTGGGACTGACTTGTGTTGCTGAAGTTGTGTTGTTGCTGTTGCTGCGTGGTTTTTTTTTCTGTTTTTTTCTTTTGAACAAACTTGCTAGCTAAGTATTAGTATTAGTATTTGTTGAACAAACTTTCTGCTTTTTTTTATCTAGTAGTATTGTTAAAATACTTATGTAAGGACTAAGTATTAGTATTAGTATTTGTTGGATTTTATTTCAAAATCGTTATTTTGTGATCGGGTGATCGCGTCAACCTATCCCGTCTTGGTCCCGAATTGTCCTGCGTCTCGAGGTGATTTGGGATGGGACGGGGTATTCACGTCCCGCGATAAATTGGTCTCGTCCCGTATAGTTGGCGGGACATCATAGTTTTGTCCCGTCCCGTTGTCCCGAATTGACGGCTCTACCACAACAACCTATTGAATTGAATGAAAAAAAAGGCTATCTAATTTTATATTTGTAAGTGCAGAATGTGGTGATACCACAAGTCCTGACCACACTGTCCAAGTGATACCGTCGGACAGTCTGCATATATTTGTATATTTGCTTCATAAATAATTGCTGGACTAATGACTAATATTATTGCAAGGTTTATTGTTTATGTTGGTCCATTTTCAGGTATAACCTATGCTAGAATAATGCAAAGAAGTTTAAAAAGAAGTTAAGGATAAAATGTGATTTTATCCACAAGCTTTGGAGATTTTCTACACAACTAACACATGGGTATTTGACCCATTCAAAGGCTGATTATTTGAAGGAGAAATGTACAAGGCACATGAGCAAGGAGGTACAACACGGCAAAGCATTAACTTGGGCACAAAGAAAGTTTGTTCCTACAAAATAGAAAATGTGGAGATAATCCCCCCCAAGGCTCGGCCACTACTCCCACTCTCTCCCCACGTTTGTACATCCTCTCCAAGCCATTATTGGAGTATTCCCCAAGTCCAAGAAGCACTATAAATAGCAAGAGGAGGTGAAGATGAAAGCACGGCAAACACAACACTTGAAGCAAGAACACACTCCTCACAAGAAAGTCTTACACATTCCTTAGTTCCTTATAAATTCCCAAACACATTTATATTCTTGTATCGAGTATTATAAGTGTCTTGGCTAGGTTAGGATTCTGTGTATTAGACTTAGTCGTTCCACAAAGCTTTCATTGTAATAGCATTAGGGAACTCTCGGCCTTGTACTTCACTTCATATTATTTAGTAAAGGTCTCGCCTTTTGAGGCATCCCTCAAGATATATAATTTATATATCTTGAGAAAAATAATTCTTGTGTTGATTTTCCGCTACAAACTCTTTTCAGAAACTGTTTTCTGTTCGTGTGTGTTAAGTGTTGCCAGAAGTGATATCGTTGCAGTGACAACACTTTTGATATCACTTCCTTTCTGACTTAAGCCTTGACCCTGCTTTTTCAATTGGCACCAGAGCTGGTTACTTGATATACTAAGTACATCGGTCCAGTGTGTCATGGATTATGATCCTGCAAATCCTAATCAAAAAAGACTCCCTGTTCTTGATGGTTCGAATTACGCCTATTGGAAGATCCGCCTTCGTTCGTATATCAAATCAATTGATATCCGGGCATGGTGATCTACTGTGAATGGTTATTCTGTTCCATTGTTACCGCCGGATGAGGATGGTGACGTTCAAGTCAAGCCTGAATCCGAGTGGACAAATGAGGAAAACGCCCTAGCTGGTTTTAATGAAAAGGCACTTAATGCCATTTATGAGTGGGTTGATATGCATATTTTTAAACTCATTCAAAATACTCCCACTGCTAAGGAGGCATGGGATACTTTACAAAGATTTTGTGAAGGGGATGATAGTGTGCGTGAAACTAACTAGTCAATTTGAAAGATTGAGGATGAGTGAAAATGAAGATATCTCTTCATATTTTGAAAAACTTTTTGATATTGCTAATGAATGTCAAGTTTTGGGTGAACCTTTTACAAATAAACAACTTGTTTCAAAAGCAATTAGAACTCTTCCTGAGCGCCTCAATATTAAAGTGTCATCTATTGAAGAGGCTCATAATCTTGCAACCATGGATATTAATACTTTGATGAGCATTTTGCAAAATTTTGAACTAAATCTCGCTGATCAAAATGATGCTATTAAAGGCAAAAATGTTGCTTTAAAAACTCCTCCTTCGTCTTGTGTAAAAGATGAGGAAGATGAGGTTTTTGATGAAATGGATGAAAATACTAGTGTTGCTTTACTTGCTAGGAAATATAACTCTATGTTAAGAAAATTCAACAAAGAAAATGTGCAGGTAAAAGCAAAGGAACAACAAACCAAGGTGTATGATTCAATGCCAAGGAGGACACTCCCAACCACTCAGAAGGCGAATCCAATCCGAAGGGTGTCCTCGGATCAGTCGAGCTCCAATCCCAATTACCTCGACTCCATTCAATGTCATACTTGTTCAGGATGGGGTCACTATGCCAATGAATGCGCAAATAATCTGAGGAAGAAGGGTAAGAGCTTGTGGGTGTCTCTCAGTGACAATGAAGAAGAAGGAGTGGACCATGCTCAAGAACCAGACGAGACTACCATGTTTGTCACTGTTTGTGACTCGAACACAGAAAGTGCTATCCCAAGTGATAACCCAAGTGGGATAACACCTGTGATAACACCCAGCAGGTATAATGATTTCAATTATGATAATGCTGTTTGTTTTGTGGGGTCTATTAACATAGATGCAGGAAGTTCCCAAAAGGATGCTGAGATGAGTAAGGATGAACTGATAAGAGGTTTGAGGAACCTTTATGAAGACATCCTTGAAGAATACAAGAAGGATCATAGTATGGTGCAATTCTTGACCAAAGAAACTCAGCAACTAAGGCTTGGCGTGGCTACTCTAGAAATCGAGCTCACAAAGAAGGATGTTGAGCTTGCAAAAGTCATGGCCAAATTGTCCCTCGCCGAACCCACTCTTAAGAAATTCAACACGGGGTCTACCAAACTGGATGAGATCCTCATGTTAAGTAAACCTCTCAGGGCAGGTATTGGTTTTCAAGATTCTTTAGATAATATTATCTCTTCTTTATCTTTGGAAGATAATCAAACATGTTTTGTAAATGAACGTGAAAATGATAATGATTTTTCTTTCAAAATCTAGGATAAGAGGAAGGTGTGTACTTGTTGTCACACTACTGGACATTTTAAAAACAAAAGTCATACCTTTATGAAAAGAAATCAGTCCAGTTCCTCAGTGTTACCTGAAGTGTTACCCATCACTTCCGATATCACTGCTTATCAGAGAAACAAAAATCAAAGTAAGAAAGAATGGAGACCTAAAAACAATCAAAGATGTGATGTTGTTTTTACTGCTTTAAGAACTAATGTTGAAGGTTCATGGTATTTTGATAGTGGGTGTTCACGTCACATGACGGGAACAAAATTGTTTTGAAAGACTATGAATCTGTTCTTGGAGGTAATGTTACTTATGGTGGTGGTAGTAAGAGTAAGATAATCGGGAAAGGAATTTTAAATGTGTTCGGTTTCCCCGTTTTAAAAAATGTCTTACATGTAGATGGTCTTGTAGCTAATTTAATTAGTATAAGCCAACTTTGTGATGACAATTTAGAGGTAAAATTCAACAAAAATAAATGTGAGGTCTTTGATCGTACTAACAAGTGTGTGATGTCAGGTACTAGATCAACCGACAATTGTTATTGTGTGGAAGACAAACAGGTATGCAACTCCGTGAGAGTTGATGTCACAACCTTATGGCACCAAAAGTTAGGACATGCCAATTTTCGAAACATTGAAAAGATTATTAAACTTGGTGCTATTCAAGGTGTTCCTAATTTGGATTTCAAAAATAAAATCATTTGTGAAAGTTGTCTTAAAGGCAAACAAACTCGTGTTGGCCACAGTGCTACCCAATACCATGAGCAGTACTCTGGAACAACACATTGTTTTCAACTTCTACATATGGATTTAATGGGTCCTGTTAAAGTCGATAGTTTGGGTGGTAAGAAATTGTTGGGTATGCCCACATATATCTCAGTTTTAATGTATTAGGATTTATTAGATTTGATTGATCCATCACCTAAGTTTTATTTCATGGACTTTAGACCCACATGTAAGAAGTATTTATACTTCATTTTTTAGGTTGTCCATTGTTATAGAATAGGCTTAGAAATAGGGCAAGAAGATCAAGTTTCAAGAAAAATCACTCAGTGAGTTTGAGCCGCGCTTATGCGCCTCCTGCGCTACGCGCCATGCGCCTCTTCACTCGCGCCTTGCGCCATTTAGAGCGCGCGCATAAGGATTTCTTCATAAGCTTACGCGCCTCTGCGCCCCTTGTTTTAAAGCGCACGCTTACTGTGCGCCTATTGGCTAAATGCGCCTCTTGGCTCAAACGCGCCTCAAAGTGTTTTTTCAACACTCAGTGATTTATTGAAGACTCGAAGACTTGAAGAGAATTCAAATTACGCCAATGATCCAACGGTGGATAAAAGATGCATATGCGCCTAATCTGTTGACACGTGTCCATAACGGTCACATTTATGTTGAGTGTCAAAATGGCCATAAAATATGCATGCTCCAATCAACGAACGACAGCTCATCTTATCCACAAGGATTTCCAAACGGCTAGTTTTTTTGAAGTTCACTATAAATACCCCATAACTTCAACATTTTGAAGTTGCTGAGTTTTGCTAAGAATTTCAAGAATTTCTCTCTCAAAGCATTTGTTGAAGATTTGAAGATTGCCTTCGTTTTTCCAGATTTCTCAAGAACATCTTCATACCTTCATCCTTAGCCCAGATCTTCAAAGCCTTAACACTTTAGTTTCTTGTGCTCTCCATCTCAAAGATCTAAAGAGCCTTGATTCTAAGAACACACACGCACCTCTTTAAGATTAATCATTTAGATTCATCTTTTAGAGATACACCGGTTATTGTTTTGGATTTGTTCTTTCATAGTAATAGATCTTGAGTTAGTGTATAAGCTCAAACATTGTAATTTGTAACACTCACTCATTATATAAGATCTCGATTAGAAATCCAAGACTAACCATCTTGGTAGAGGACGTAGATCTTTCATTGATCGAACCTCTCCAAATAGCTTGTGTTATTATCTTGTCATTTCTTTCAAGTTATTATTTTCACTCACTATTTGCTTGTTTACTCATTGTAGATTGATTGAACTGAATTGTGTTGTGTTTGTTTTATCATTTGCCTTAGTTCCTTATTTCACTCACTTTGAGCCAAAATACTTAGTGTGTGTGTTGCGCTCCCTTTATCACTTTGCGCCTACTTTCATTACTAAATTCCGCTGTGCATTTCACTCACTCACTTAGGCGCATTTCATAACGCTTACTTGATAAAGTGCGCATTCGCAATTGAGTTTTTCAAGGGTACGAAAAGAATTTTAAAACAGCTATTCACCCCCCCCCCTCTAGCTATTTTTCATACCCTTGTTGCCCTTTGGGACCAACAGAAATATTCTTTAATAGTTGTTGATGATTTTTCTAGATTCTCTTGGATCTTTTTCTTAAAAGAAAAATCTAAGGCATTTGAAAAGTTCAGAATCTTACACTCAAAAATCAAAAACATGTTTTGTGCTTCTGTTTCTCGTATAAGATCCGATCATGGTAAAGAATTTGAAAATGCTTCTTTTTCTTCCTTTTGTGAGAAAATGGGAATTCACCATGAATTCTCGGCACCCAAAACGCATCAACAAAATGGGATTGCCGAAAGGAAAAATCGGACTTTACTTGAAATGGACCGTGTAATGTTGTTCTCTAAACAAATTTTTAAAAGATTTTGGGCCGAAGCACTAAATACCGCTTGTCACACCGCAAATAGAGTTTTCTTAAGACCCGATACCACTATGACACCTTACGAGATTTTGAAAGGCAAGAAGCCTAAAGTTCACTATTTTCATGTTTTTGGGTGCATGTGTTACATTTTAAATGACCGGGATCAATTGACTAAGTTTGACTCTAAAAGTGATAATGCAATTTTTCTTGGATACACTCAAGATAGTCGAGCATATAGGGTATATAACCTAAGGTTAAAAACTATCCAAGAGTCGGTTAACATTGTTTTTGATGATTTGTTGAGCAATACACGTGAAGGACCATAAGAATCTCCCTTGATTCTGTCAGACGAGCTGACTGAAAACAGAGGGAATCCTGATTCTGTTAATGAAGCAGGTGCTGACCGAAGTGATAACACTGTTGAGACAACACTTCCGGTATCACCTGATTCCAGTACCGCTGCTGAAACAGAACAAGAAAATCGACAAGGTGCAGAGGTTTATGAAGTTATAAGGAGGGATCCCCCAGCCAGAATAAGAAGGAATCATCCTTCTACACAAGTAATAGGGGAAGTAAATGAAGGAATTCAAACGAGGAACAAAGAACCTGTCAATTATCGAGATATGGTAAGGTATGTGTGTATGTCTACCACATATGCTCAGGTAAAACACTCTTGTTTTATTTCCCTCGTTGAGCCTAAGAATGTGATTGAGGCCTTAAAAGATAATTTTTGGATTCAAGCTATGCAAGAGGAGCTTGAACAATTTACCCGAAACAATGTTTGGACTTTAGTTCCCCGTCCCGAAAATACTAATATCATTGGGACTAAATGTATTTTCAAAAACAAAAGTGATGAAACGGGTAACATTGTTCGTAATAAAGCTCGTCTTGTGGCTCAAGGATATACACAAGTCGAAGGTATCGATTATGATGAGACTTTCGCACCTGTGGCTAGAATTGAGTCCATAAGACTCCTCTTGGCTATAGCTTGCTACCTTAAAATCACATTGCACCAAATGGATGTGAAAGGAGTGTTTTTGAATGGATATATTGATAAAGAAATATATGTTGAACAACCAAAAGGTTTTGAAGATCCATTCAAACCACACCATGTTTATAAACTTATAAAAGCCTTATAGGGCTTGAAACAAGCTCCTCGAGCATGGTATGGTAGATTAACTCAATTTCTGTTAGAATATGGCTTTGTTAGAGGAGAAGCCGATAGGACTTTGTTTATCTTAAGAAATGGTAAAACCCTTGTCATAGCTCAAATATATGTTGATGACATTGTTTTTGGTTCCACATCTGAAACCTATTTGAAAAAATTTGTGGATGCCATGTCATCAACTTTCGAAATGAGTATGATAGGGGAACTAAACTTTTTCCTTGGATTGCAGGTGAAACAGTCGAATGAAGGGATCTTCATTTCTCAAAGCAAGTATGCGAAAAGTTTAGTAACAAAGTTCGAGTTGGAGCATGCCAAGGAGTCTAAAGTACCAATGGGTTCGACACTGAAGTTGGGAAAGGACCAAGTTGGGGAGGATGTGGATCCAACCTTATATCGCTCTATGATAGGTAGTCTCCTCTATCTTACCGCAAGTCGCCCTGATTTAATGTTCAGTGTGTGTGTATGCGCACGCTATCAAGCCAGTCCTAAACTTTCCCACCTAAATGTTGTCAAAAAGATTATCAAATATGTGTCGGGTACGAGTAATTTAGGAATATGGTTTTCTAAGGATACTAATACCAACCTTGTTGGTTTTAGTGATTCCGACTGGGCGGGTGACATGGATGATAGGAAAAGTACTAGTGGGGGGTGTTTCTTTTTGGGTAATAACTTAGTTTCATGGTATAGTCGTAAACAAAACTGTGTGTCTCTTTCGACAGCCGATTCCGAATATGTCGCGGCCGGTAGTTGTTGTTCCCAACTCATTTGGTTAAAACACATGTTAGACGACTATGGTCTTGATAGTAATATCTTGACCATGTATTGTGATAATCTAAGTGCCATAAACATTTCAAGAAACCCGGTTCAACATTCCCGTACTAAACACATTGATATCCGTCACCATTTTCTAAGAGACTTGGTTGAAAAATATTTGATAAACATAGAGCATATTGATACAAAGTATCAACTTGCTGACATATTTACCAAGGCCCTTGATCATGAGAGATTTTCAAGTTTGAAAAGATCTCTTGGTCTTTGTATTTTTTAAGTTACTGTTTTCGAGTGTTACCCTGAGTGTTGTCATCACTTCTGGTAACACTGTATAATAAAAAAAAAATGTTTTTCAGTTTTTTTTTTGTTTAAAGCCTTCGCGGCGGCACATGCTGACCTTTTTGTTTTGGTAGGTTTATACTTGGTTAACATGTTTGTCAAATCCCCTTTGTACTCAAAAGTGACAAAGTCACTAATTTTTGTGATAAAATTAAAAGGCAAAAGGCAAAAAGCACTTATAGTATTTCCTAAGTAACTCGGGGCACGGCGTTCGCTGCGACGATGCACTCTTGCCAAAGGGAGACACTATCTAGTGATTTTGTACTAAGTATTAGGAAAATGGAGTTCGCTACTACAGTGTATCCTACTTAAAAGGTGCAAATCACTAAAGTATTTTTTACACTTTATAAGGACTCGGAGCACGGAACTCGTTACTACGATGCTATCTTGTAGATATTAAAGTGTAAATTATCCTTATTTTAAAAGTGCTTGAAGATGAAGAACAAGCTTATCTAACTTGTTAGATTTATTTTATCTCAAACACTCATAATTAAGGTTTGCTATGCCTCAAGTGTTTGAATTTGGGAAGCTTGTTTTTGCCTCAAATTGCTTATTTAAAAAGAAGCCTAACAATTTGCCTCAAGTGTTAATGAGGATTGTTTTGCCTTATGTTCTTTAAATGTAAAAAGTTTTTATCAAGGGGATATTTGACTTATGTGTTCTCTAAAGTGTTACCATCATTGCCAACAACACATTAGTATGTGCCACATTATTTTTTATTTAATTATTTTCGGATTTAATAGTTAATTTTGGGAAGTCCGAAAGTCCCTTAAATTTGTGGAGTTTTTGATTTCAAAAAAGTTTTTATTAAATCCTTGTATATTTTATTTTTGGTAAATTAAATTAGGTAAATTCATTCCTAAAATTTTGGAGTCATAATTGAATGTGAATTTCAAAATTTTTTGAATCTTTGTTACCTATGCCGATTTATTCTAGATTTTTTTATTTTCTTAATTTTTATTTTCTTAAAAAAAAAAAAAAAAGGCTTTTTGGGGATAATGGCCGGTTGATTTTCAAAAAATGTGGGAGTTGAGTTTGAGTTTACCTATCTAGCTAGAAAATAGGGAGAGCTAAAAATTAGGGGGAGTTGAGTGTTTTTAGGATTAGGAAAGGTTATCTCAAAATTAATGTTGAGTATTTAACTTCAAATTGAATACTTCCTAAAAACTATCCTAAACCCTTCCTCCCTCCTCTCTCACCCTCCTCACCGATCGCCCTATCTCTCCCTCATCAGTCTCTCGCTCTCAATCTCTCAAACCTTAGAAAATCCCTCTCATAAAATTCTTCTTTCTTCTTCTCAAATCATCAATGGCTTCACCATCCAAAGCAACCACCGAGCCAATGGAAGTCTCTCCAAGTGTGGGTGAGGCTAGATTTTTCTCTCCTATGGAGACATCACCGGCGACAACACCGGTGACATCACCGCCTTCCTTGGCGATTGTGGTGTCCGGTCCATCTCCAATTCCAGTCGCCCAAGCTCCTCCCACCATGGCTCCTTCCCAACCAGCTGCAACAACCACCAAAGCCACCAAGAAGAAGCGGAAAGCTCCACCACAACCACCATCTGTCCAAGCACCTAAAAAGAGGACTTCAAGCAGATTAAGGGCTATCTTCAACAAAGCAAATTCCAACACTCCAGCTGATCCTGTTGAAGTATCAGATGAAGACTCTCAGAGTTTGTCTTCCGCTCATGCCTCGGATGAAAATTATACCGTAGAGCAAGAACCTACAGAGGATGGCTTCAATCAGTGGGTGGATGAACAGGAATAAGATAGTGAAACCCTTGCTGCAGCACAACAAAGACTTGAAAAAGGGAAGGGTATTCAGGGTGCTGACAAAGGTGTTACCCGCAGAAGGCCAGCACCTTCGGAAATACCTCTGCAAGCTCAGACCAGGTCCAAATATCAGGAGGTACATCATTCTTCTCCTCATGTCTCTGATTCTTCTGATGATTCTGAAAATGAGCATGTTAGAGTTGAAGATAATGAAGCTTTTCCTTTAGATCCTTATTCTCTTGAGTTCTATAAAGAGTCGGGTATGTCCTTTTGGCTAAAGCATAGTAATACCCCTTTTTGGGAAGAGAAAAACATTGATGAGGATGATTTAAAGAAAAGTGGTGTGTATCAATTCCTTGAGGACCGGAATTTTTTGATCCCTAACACCCAAGCAATGGCTTATGTTGATAAGGTGGTAAGGAATTTTTATGCTAATCTTAGTCCAAACATAGACAATGAAACTGCTCCAGAATTCGGGAAGGTGTTTGTTAGGGGTAAAGTGTTTCTTTTCAACCCCAACATCATTAACAAAGCCTTAGGATTGCCCAATATCATTGAGGAAAGTTTTAATTGTAACAAAGATGCAATGGCTAAATTCCTAACCCATAATGAAGTCCAACATTGGCCAACCGATCCCAAAGTAAAATTCCCCGCCTCTAAACTTACCTCTCTTTACTCGGTTTTACACAAGCTTTGCTTGCTTAATTGGCTTCCTTCAAAGAGTGATCAAAACCTTACCATGGAGCAAGCGAGAGTTTTGTATAGGCTAGGGAAAAACAAATCGATCAACTTTGGAAATCTAGTGTTCAAACATCTTTCGAATTGGCCTAAAAGAAAAGACCCATCCTACCTTCCATATCCATCCTTGATCTTTCGTGTCTTAACCTTTCAAAAATTTCAAGTACTAGGCTCTGATATCTTCACTTCCGGCCCTAGCTACTATGTTATTGATAATCAATTGAAGAGAGGTAACCGACATGTTGATCTACCGTGGTCCAAATCGTCCCCACCTTTGGTCTCCAAACGTATTCCTGCTCAGCGTTCCCAGGCAAAATCTAAACCTTCTGTTCCAGACTTTTCGTTTCCTATCCCTACAGGTACAGCAAAAAGTGCTACCCAAAGTGAGGTCAATACTTCTGACAGCACCTCTTCTGTGATTTCCACAGTTGCTGTTGTTCAGGTTTTAAACAGGGTTATGGAAAACGTAAAGGATCAGGTCAACTCCTGGATGAAGATTCATGATGATTTGTCTGTATTTCTTGATCATATTTCATCACAAACAGGGGGAGGAAATGCTGCCTCGGGTGCTACCGCAGGTGCTGGAACAAGTGCTGGAGGCAATGATACTCAACCAGGAAATGAAGAGGACGAGGCCGAGGATGATGAGTAAAGCGGGGTGTGGTTCTTTAACAATTTTATTTTGGTAGTGGGTGGTGATTAAAATAATTTTTTTATTAATTTTTTTTTTTAAATTTGTGGTGGTGGCACTTAAACAATTTTATTTGGTTGTTGGTTTTTTAAACATATTTTGGTTGGTTGTTTGAAGTGTGGGTTACACTTCATGACATTTGGATGTGTGTTTGTGACCGTGAACTGTTTCGGTCATTTGGTACTTTGTTTTATTGTTTAAAAACTTTTTTAAAAAATGTCATTGTTAATTTTGGTTACTCGCCTCTTTGAGGGGGAGTTATTTTATTTAGAAGATTGCATGTATATTCTAGTTGTGTGACTAACTTTGTCTTGCAGGTCGCAGAATTATTTAGTTTGTGAAGAAATATACAATTAAGGGGGAGATTGTAAGTGCAGAATGTGGTGATACCACAAGTGCTGACCACACTGTCCAAGTGATACCGTCGGACAGTCTGCATATATTTGTATATTTGCTTCATAAATAATTGCTGGACTAATGACTAATATTATTGCAATGTTTATTGTTTATGTTGGTCCATTTTCAGGTATAACCTATGCTAGAATAATGCAAAGAAGTTTAAAAAGAAGTTATGGATAAAATGTGATTTTATCCACAAGCTTTGGAGATTTTCTACACAACTAACACATGGGTATTTGACCCATTCAAAGGCTGATTATTTGAAGGAGAAATGTACAAGGAACATGAGCAAGGAGGTATAACACGGCAAAGCATTAACTTGGGCACAAAGAAAGTTTGTTCCTACAAAATAGGAAATGTGGAGATAATGCCCCCCAAGGCTCGGCCACTACTCCCACTCTCTCCCCACGTTTGTGCATCCTCTCCAAGCCATTATTGGAGTATTCCCCAAGTCCAAGAAGCCCTATAAATAGCAAGAGGAGGTGAAGATGAAAAACACAACACTTGAAGCAAGAACACACACTCCTCACAAGAAAGTCTTACACATTCCTTAGTTCCTTATAAATTCTCAAACACATTTATATTCTTGTATCGAGTATTATAAGTGTCTTGGCTAGGTTAGGATTCTGTGTATTAGACTTAGTCGTTCCACAAAGCTTTCATTGTAATAGCATTAGGGAATTCTCGGCCTTGTACCTCACTTCATATTATTTAGTAAAGGTCTCGCCTTTTGAGGCATCCCTCAAGATATATAATTTATATATCTTGAGAAAAATAATTCTTGTGTTGATTTTCCGCTGCGAACTCTTTTCAGAAACTGTTTTCTGTTCGTGTGTGTTAAGTGGTGCCAGAAGTGATATCGTTGCAGTGACAACACTTTTGATATCACTTCCTTTCTGACTTAAGCCTTTACTCTGCTTTTTCAATATTTTTCAAGTTGTGAAATAAATTGGACTTCAACGCTCCCCCTCACGTGTGGGCTGGCATGAACATCGGCTATATATCAGCTATATACGGGACGGGACCAATTTATCGCGGGACGTGAATACCCCGTCCCATCCCAAATCACCTCGGGACGCGAGACAATTCGGAACAAAGACGGGATAGGTTGATGCGATCACCCGATCACAAAATAACGATTTTGAAATAAATCCAACAAATACCAATACTAATACTTAGTCCTTACATAAGTATTATAACAATACTAGATAAAAAAAAAAAAAAAAAAAAACCACGCAGCAACAGCAACTTCAGCAACACAAGTCAGTCCCACAGGCCATAAGTCAGCAACAGCAATTTGGGATATTGTGGAACAGGGTTTCAACTTGGGCCGCTGGGTTTTTTTAATTGGGTTTCGGCTGCTGTGCTGGGTTTTAAAAATGCGGGACGTCCCGTCCCGTCCCATCTCGTGTTGTCTCGCGTCTCATACGGGACGTCCCGAATAGTCTCGCATTTTTTGGGATAGGAATATAATGTCCCGTTCCGTCCCATATATATAGCGGGATAGGACGTCCGGACGGGCCGATCCAGAATTGACGGCTCTACACACAATTAGGGGTGTAAGTGGTTCGGTTCAAACCGCAGTTTGAGACCGAACCGAACCAAACCATGCCTTTTGGTTTGGTTTTCAAGCATCAATGGTTCGGTTCGGTTCAGTCTCAAATATTGGCAAACCACATGGTTCGGTTTGGTTTGTGGTTTGACCTTCCCAGACTAAACCAAACCAAACCGAACCGCGGTTTGAGACCGCGAGACCGAACCACCAAGCCGAACCGCCAGACCAAACCACATTACATAAACTAATCCTAACCACAGTTTCACATCTTATTTAATATTTTTGTATATTTATTAAAATTTATTAGTAGATCATTACATAGACTAATCCTAACACTTATTTTGTACTCCCTCCGTCCCGGAGTAAGAGTCCTACCCCTCATTTGCATGCTTATTAATAAATATTGGAAATGATGTAAATGTTGTGAGTGTAAAAGTAAAGTAGGAGAGAGAATGAGTGGGAGAAAATAGTGAATTGATTGGTGTTGTGAGTATAAAAGTAAAATAGGAGAGAGAATGAGTGGGGTGAATAGTAAAGATTTTTTGCCATTTTAGGAATAGGACTCTTACTCTGGGACGTACCAAAATGGAAAGTAGGACTCTTACTTTGGGACGGAGGGAGTATTTTATTTAATATTATTTTCATCGTTTGTTATCTTCATTGCGATTTGCGATATATAAATTACCAATTTCACTCCACGGTCTATATTATAAAGTTTTTTTTTTCCTGCCTCTCTCTTCGTCTAGTCTCTCACTTTATCCGACTTTCCTCTTCAAGATCCACATCTTTCGCACTTCCTCCGTGATCACGGAAGTTAAAACAAATGTAATAATGAGTTGTTGTTTGAATCGTGATTTGAACCGTAGTCTAAACCATGGTTTGAACCGCGGTTTGAACCAAACCGAACCAAACCATAGCGGTTCGGTTTGGTTCGGTTTGAAATTTTTCATGGTTCGGTTCGGTTTGAAATTTTCATAAACCGATAACTAGTGGTTCGGTCCGTAAATACCCCCAAACCGAACCAAACCGAACAATTTACACCACTGCCCACAGTCATGACCATTCGTCTCAATCTTAACATGGGACCGATCACGTGCAAATTTGCTATTTTCTCATGTGAGTGACTACAATGTCGTCACGCATACATTCTTACAATAGCATTAATGATTATAAGAGAAAAAGAAGCTGTTTTTACGTCCTTCATTTCATAAGCCACATAGTAAAATTTTAGGTATTTCTTCACAATGGTAGAAGTATTTTTTTAGTCTGGAATTTGTGAAAATCAATGAAAACTCCTTAAAAGGTACTCCCTCCGTCTTAATTTAGTGGTTTTACTTTGACTTTGTATGAAGATTAATAAAAAAATAAATATTATGAGTAAGAAAAGTAAAGTAAGAAAAAAAAAGTGAGTAGAGAGTTTTAGTTGTGAAAATGACAAGAGTTCTCACATACCAGGAGTAGCTTTTTTTGAGGAACAGTTTTAAAAACTCCATAATGATAAAGAGCTCATTATAGCTCTTTAATTAAATTAAGGGTTAATTGCAATTTGGTTCCTGACTTTTTCAAAAATTTATAATATTGATGCTGTCTATTCAATTTCGCCAATTCGTATACTCACTTTGTCATTTTGTTGCAATCCAACTACAAAAGTAACTGGGTGCTAGTTTTTTAACAGATTTTATGTCATGTGACTAGCATATGACGTTTTAAATGACGATTTAAGATATTTTTGAAGCTACACATATTCGATTAATAGGATTCTTATTTAAAAAATTGAAAATAATATTTAAATTTAAATCATATATTTTTTTTGGTAATTTTACGGGTGAATGGATTATTTATATTAAATCTTAATTTTAAATATTGAAAAAACACGTGAAATAATAATCTAAAAAAGATATTAGCCCTAAATATGTTTCATATGAAGTAAATGCTATACGTGGATTATCATTTCATAAAAATATTTGTAACGCCTCACCCAATTTTATTTTCATATTTTTGCATTTTCATAATTATAAGTTATTATGTGATTTATGTGGTATTTAGTTGAAGTGTTAAATGATATAAGTGTGCATTTTATGTGCTAGGTAATATTTTTATGACTTGCATATATTATTTGAGAATATGTGTTAGTTTATTTAAATTTTGTTAAGTCGCATAAATGAGCTAGTGTGACTTGTGGGCCTATGTGGTATTTAAGAGGTTAGTACTTTAGAGGTATTAAAGGAATAAGGCGGGCTTAGTGGGGAAAGTGGGATATATATAAAGATCTTGAGTAAGTCTCTTGTAAAACGCGTTTTACACTAGGCTTAGTGTAAAACGTGTTTTATTAATAACGGCAAGTAGGGTTTAAGAGACGCGGTGGCATAAGTGTAAATATTTGAAACTTATGAAATCTCAGGAGGTATATTTTAAAACTGCAGGAGGCATATTATGAAACTGAAGGAGGCATATTTTTGAACTCCACATCAGGCACTATGTAAAACTATAACAGGCATTTTTTTCAAAGAGGCACTTCTAAATTTTAAAGCAAGCATGTTTTAAAACTGGAGGAGACATATTTTCATACTGCAGGAGGCACATTTTTAAACTAGAGCAGGCATTTGTTTTCTTTAAAAAAGACAATCTTAAAAGTTCAAAAAAATCTCAGGAGGCATGTTTTGAAACTGGAGGAGTCATGTTTTGAAACTACAGGAGGCACACTTTTTAACTAGAGCAGGCACTTATTTTTTCTCAAAAAAGACACTGTTAAAAGTTCAAAAAAAAATGTCTCCTCTAGAGTTAAAACATGCCTGCTCTAAAAAATTGCCTCCTCTAGAGTTAAAATGTGCCTGCTGAGATTTCCATGAGTTCCACTTATTTACAAAATTATCACCGCGTCTTTTAATCCCTCTTAAGCCGTTATTTGAAAAACACGTTTTACACATAGTTAGTGTAAAACACGTTTTTTACAAGATTTTGTGAAAGATCTTTATTATGCTTATCCCATTTCTATATCTCTTTCTCTGTGTTAACAATATACACACACACACCTAGTAGAATCCGTCTCTCTCTGTGCAAAGAACATTAAGGTAGGGTTTCATCCTTTCTCAATTTCTTACATTTTATTTACTTCTCCGTTTTAAACTCTAAATATATATAAATGTTCAGGGCGTTGAATAGGTCATTTCTACCGGTTCAAATATATTTTCTTCGATACTTTTCCGGGATAGGTAAGTTACTAATTCCCCTTTTAAATGTTAAAATGGTCATAAAAATGTTATGTGTATCATTTGTTGCAAAGTTAATGAAGTATGTCAATTTTTGGTAAATTTGGTTTGATGTCGTTTACTTTGGGAAAAAAATTGGTGTTGTTGGTTTGGATTGAGTATAAAGAAATGTTAAAGTTGGTTTGGTACTGAATATGTAGCCTTGTAATGGTTACAAACGTTTAATATAGTATGTGTTGTACTTTTGGGACGGTGAAACGAAGGGAGTATGAAATTCCCAGTTTTTGGGCCTGACGAGGAAGTGGGCGGCCGCACAAAATGGGCCGGCGACCGCACATCCCATCTGAAAGAATTTGTTCTTGGTTTTCCTTTAGGTGTGCGACCGCACACCCCTCCATGGGCGGCCGCACACACTCCCCTGTGAATGAATAATGGTTCCAAATGGGTGAATTAAAGGGTGATCTTTGTTTAGCCTTAGAGGATTGTCTAGGCTAATTGTAGGAGTGTTTTGGGAAGGTTGTTATGAGTGTCAAGTCGAATGTATATGGGCTTAAATGGTGAATGATGAATATCAAATGTGATACAATTTGAATTAACAAGATTATGCAATTGTGCCTACGTGATTTATGTGGTTAATAGACTAGTACCCTACTTTGGGCCTAGTGCTAGTTTTGTAATGTCAAGTAAATATTACTTTTGTACTTATATGTGTGTCCAGCTGGCTTGTTGTTTCGGGGGTGTATAGGTTCACGTTTATTATGAGTGCTGGGGCTAAGTAATAACCGTGAATCTATGCATCTGTGACCGTTTGCTCCTACTCTTGATTACGGTAGGGGTCTAGCTTCCTCAATTATTGGAGCATTATGCACAATGATTGAATAACTCTTTTTGTTCTTGGTTTGAGATACTGGGTAACGGGTCTCCATTGATATTATGAAGCTACGTTCAGTATGAAGGCCTACATCAACGGTAACATCAGTTTGAAAGTTCTGGTTATGAATGGGTATGGAGTAATAAGGAGGAAAGAAATATCCTTTGTAATGTGTACTCAGTTATACGTGTTGCATAATGAGTAGGATTAGCTACTCATATGACTTGCTACTTGATACATTGCTATATGAGATCCTTCCATACTTCATTATTATATGTATGCATATCATGTAGCTATAGTAGTAACTTACTGAGATTTTATCTCACCCCGTTTCTTATTTCATTGTTTTCCTTAGATTCCAAGAAGGCTAGTGATAGCACGAAGTGAGGATCGTTGTAGCAAGTTCTTATTTCAGGGGAAATCACTTTTGGGTAGGTTAAATGTTACTCTTTAGTTGTGAGGACGACGGTTAAATCTGAGTGAGTTGAACTCAGAATTTTTGGGGTACAGTTGTGTATATGTATATACTATGTTGTCATCTTTTGTTTTCCGGCTTCTGTGCCGAGCAGTTAAAGAGTTGAGATTAGTTAATGGAAATGTAAATTTAGATTGGTGGTGAAGTGTTTGAACCGTCTCAAGTAACGTATTTCCTTGATTATTAGGGGTGTATAGTTGTATTAGTTTCGATTTATATCCAGATATTAGTAGTAGTGATGTGTCGAATTCTAAGGTTCATATTAAACCCCAGAATTCGGGGCGTTACAGTTGGTATTAGAGCTATGGTTAGCTCTAAGCCTGGATAGGATATATGGCCTAGGTGGGTTGGTTTATGGGTTGTGTTATTAACGTCGAGTGTTTATATGTAGGGCGGAGATGAGTCAGTCAGAGGATATTGGTAGTAGTACTCAGGGAAACGAGGAATCAGAAACTCCTTCTATGGAGGTGGGTAATGATCACAATGTGAAACAGATGTTTCAACTACTAGCTCAAATGGTCTCCAACCAACAGGGACAGAATGATCCTGGGCAGGCACAGTCAGGAGCGAAAGACAGGGGTTATGCAAGTCGCCTTACCAAGTTTCTGAAAATGCAACCTCGTAGTTATGATGGGGAGCCTGATGTAGTAAAAGCTGAAGAATGGATAGAGAGTATTGAGAAGATATTTACTGCCTTGAAATGTGAAGATAAAGAGAAGGTAGCCTTTGCAACTTTTAAACTAGAGAAGGCTACGGAGCACTGGTGGAAGGTGTTATGCCAGAGCTGGGATCAGGAGAAAGAAGTACAGCATACTTGGGAGGACTTTCTCAAAGAGTTCAACTCACAGTTCATTCCCTCAGTTGTTCAAGATCGAATAGAAATGGAATTTTTAAACTTAGTGCAAGGAAATATGACGGTGGGACAATATTCCTCTGAATTTACCAAATTAGCAAGGTATTGTAGTCATTTGGTTCCAACTGACACAAAGAGGGCTCAACGTTTTGTGAAGGGGTTAAAGACAGAGTATAGGAAGCAACTTCTTTCCCTACAGCTTACTAGTTATCGACAAGCAGTTGAGAAGGCTTATGCTATTGAGAATGATATTGAAGAACACAGGGTCAAACCGGGAACGACAACGGTGGGTCAACTATCAGTACGTGTTCCAGAAAGGGCTCAGAGCTCAGGAAGTAAAAGGGGTGGATTTAACAAGCAGGGTGGTCGATCTCAGCGGCAGCCAGAAAGTATGGGAAGTGTGTCAGTGGGTTCAAAACCAAATGTTTCGAGTTCGAAGTGGACTTGCAGGTATTGTTCGAAGGAGGGACATACTGAAGACAGGTGTTGGTTGAAACAAGGAAAATGCTTAAACTGTGGTGAGAGTGGACATTTTAAAAGGGATTGCCCAAAGAGTAAGGGAACTCAAGGAGAGGGTACCGGGCAGCAGGCCTCTGGTAGTAAGCGGGATAGTGGGGGCTAGAGTACAGGGTCGAGTGTTCGCTATTGATCAGCACAGAGTGGCTGAGTCTACAGCGGTGATAGGAGGTACCATTTTTCTTTTTAGTACGCGAGCACGAGTCCTTATAGATCCAGGATCATCTCATTCTTATGTGGCATTACATTTTGTGTCCCATATTCCTGTCATTCCTGATTCTATGCCTTACGTGTTAGAAGTATCTTCCCCTATGGGAGATTGCATGTTAGCTACTGAGGTGTATAAGAATTGTGATGTTCTGGTAAGTGATCACACTCTTCAGGCTGACTTAGTAGTGTTGCCTATAAAATATTTTGATGTGATACTTGGTATGGATTGGCTTTATATGCATTATGCATCTGTTGATTGTCATCAAAAGGTGGTTACTTTTTCTATGTTTGGTTTACCTGAAATTATATTTGAGGGTGATAGGCCTATGTGTAGTTTTCATATTATATCTGCTTTGAAAGCTAGAAAATTGTTATCTGGTGGTTGTACTGGGTATCTTGCATGTGTTGTTGACAAGAGTATGTCCGTAGCAAAGTTGGAAGATATTCCCATCGTATCTGAATTTTTTGATGTGTTTTCTACCGAGTATTGTATGCCACCTGACCGGGAACTTGAGTTTTGTATTGAGTTATTACCAGGTACAACACCGATATCTAAAGCTCCTATAGAATGGCTCCAGCTGAGTTAAGGGAACTGAAGAAACAACTCGAGGAGTTACTTGAAAAAGGGTTTATCAGGCCTGGTGTGTCACCGTGGGGTGCACCAGTGTTATTTGTTAAAAAGAAGGATGGTACTTTGAGATTATGTATTGACTACAGAGAGCTTAACCAGGTAACCATTAAAAATATGTATTTGTTACCTCACATTGACGACTTGTTTGATCAACTTCAAGGGTCTGTAGTTTATTTGAAACTTGACTTAAGAAGTGGGTATCATTAGCTGAAAGTCCGACAGGAGGATATACCGAAGACAGCCTTACGCACCAGGTACGGACATTATGAGTTTGTGGTTATGCCATTTGGTTTGACGAATGCTCCTGCAGTATTTATGGACTTGATGAATCGAGTTTTCAAACCTTACCTGGATTGTTTTGTGGTGGTTTTTATTGATGATATCTTGGTATACTCTAAATCAAAAGCTGAGCATGAACAATATTTAAAGATTGTATTGAGTGTTCTTCGGGAAAAGCCGTTATTCGCCAAATTTAGTAAATGTGCCTTCTGGTTAGAAGAAGTTTCTTTCTTGGGACACGTGGTGTCAGCGGCCGGTATTTCTGTTGATCCTTCAAAGATAGAGGCCATAGTTAACTGGAAGAGGCCAACAACAGTCACCGAGGTACGTAGTTTTATGGGATTGGCAAGTTATTATCGGAGGTTTATTGAAGGATTTTCCAAAATTGCTACACCAATGACTAGTTTTACATGGAAATCTATAGCCTTCGAATGGGATGGTAAATTTGAAGCAAGCTTCCAAGAGTTGAAACGAAGATTGACAGTCGCTCCAGTATTAGCCTTGCCTAGTGGATCCGATAATTTTGTTGTTTACACGGATGCTTCCAAGGAAGGATTAGGTTGTGTGTTGATGCAGAATGGTAAAGTAATTGCTTATGCTTCGAGGAAGTTAACTCCTTATGAGAAGAATTATCCTACTCATGACTTAGAATTGGCTGTGATTATATTTGCATTACACAAGTGGAGGCATTACTTATATGGAGCTAGATTTGAAGTGTTCACAGATCATAAGAGCATGAAGTATTTGTTTTCTCAGAAAGAACTCAACATGAGACAACGCAGATGGATGGAGAGATTGAAAGATCATGATTGTACGATTTTGTATCACCCGGGAAAGGCAATTGTGGTGGCAGATGCGTTGAGCAGGAATACTTATGTTGCAGATTTGATGGCACGAGAGTGGAAATTGTTAGAAGATTTGCGAGACTGGAACCCTTATAAATCGAGTCATGGCATGAGTTTTGCGAATATAAGAGCTACATCCGTTTTACTTCAACAGATTAAAGAAGCTCAGGTGATTGATCCTGAATTGCATAAGGTTGTTAATGGAATGAAAGAGGGTAGACAACCCGACTTTGCCTTAAATAATGATGGAATTCTTACATTTAGTGGTAGGGTGTGTATTCCAGCAGATGGTGAGATTAAACAGCGAGTACTGGAGGAGGCTCATAAGACAAAGTATACCATACATCTGGAAAGTACGAAAATGTATCAAGATATGAAGAAATATTTCTGGTGGAACGGTATGAAAAGGGAGATTGCAGATTATGTGTTTAAGTGTTTAACATGTCAATAAGTGAAACTGGAACATCAACGTCCAGCGGGTCTGTTACAACCTTTAGAGATTCCGGAATGGAAATGGGAGCATATCACGATGGACTTTATAACTGGTTTACCACGTACTCGGAGGGGTTACGAAGCTGTTTGGGTTATAGTAGACCGGTTAACCAAGTCAGCTCACTTTTTACCTGTTTCCATGGGGTATTCATTGACTCAGTTAGCTTCTTTATATGTTCAGGAAATAGTTCGGCTTCATGGGGTTCCTGTGAGTATAGTATCCGATAGAGATCCTCGTTTTACATCCCGATTTTGGCAAGCTCTTCAAGGTGCAATGGGTACGAAAGTGAATTTCAGCACAGCATTTCACCCACAGTCAGATGGGCAATCAGAAAGGTTGGTACGGATTCTTGAGGATATGTTACGAGCATGTGCGGTTGACTTCAAAGGTAGTTGGGATGTGCATTTACCGTTAGTTGAATTTGCCTATAATAACAGCTATCAGTCTAGCATTGAAATGGCCCCCTACGAAGTATTGTATGGTCGAAAATGTAGATCACCAATATGTTGGGATGAAGTCGGGGAAGCAAAGCTTTTGGGACTCGAAATGGTTCAACAATCTGTAGAGAGTGTGAAATTGATTCGAGATAGATTGAGGACAGCTCAAAGTCGTCAAAAAAGTTATGCTGATAATAGAAGAAGGGATCTTGAATTCCAAGTTGGTGATTTTGTGTTCTTGAAGGTATCGCCTCAGAAATGTGTGAAACGATTTGGGAAGAAAGGAAAGTTGACTCCTCGGTATATCGGACCATTTGAAATCCTTGAGAGGATTGGAAAACTAGCTTATAGACTGGCACTACCGCCATCATTATCCGGGGTACATAATGTATTTCATGTCTCTACACTTCGTAAGTATATAGCGGACGAATCACATGTACTCGAGTATGAGCCTATTGAATTTCAACTTGATTTGTCCTACGAGGAATTACCGGTGGAGATTCTTGATTGGAAAGAACAAGTCTTGCGTACCAAGCGGATTCCACTCGTGAAAGTGTTATGGAGGAATCATGAGATTGAAGAGGCTACTTGGGAAACCGAGCGGGAAATGCGAGAAAAATACCCGAGTCTATTTGATAACTTCGGTAAGTAATTTGATCATTTAGATAAATAAAAATTCGAGGACGAATTTTGTTTTAAGGTGGGGAGGATGTAACGCCTCACCCAATTTTATTTTCATATTTTTGCATTTTTCATAATTATAATTTATTATGTGATTTATGTGGTATTTAGTTGAAGTGTTAAATGATATAAGTGTGCATTTTATGTGCTAGGTAATATTTTTATGACTTTTTCATATATTATTTGAGAATATGTGTTAGTTTATTTAAATTTTGTTAAGTTGCATAAATGAGCTAGGGTGACTTGTGGGCCTATGTGGTATTTAAGAGGTTAGTACTTTAGAGGTATTAAAGGAATAAGGTGGGCTTAGTGGGGAAAGTGAGATATATATAAAGATCTTTATTATGCTTATCCCCATTTCTATCTCTCTTTCTCTGTGTTAACAATATACACACACACACCTAGTAGAATACGTCTCTCTCTGTGCAAAGAACATTAAGGTAGGGTTTCATCCTTTCTCAATTTCTTATATTTTATTTACTTCTCCGTTTTAAACTCTAAATATATATAAATGTTCAGGGCGTTGAATAGGTCATTTCTACCGGTTCAAATATATTTTCTTTGATACTTTTCCGGGATAGGTAAGTTACTAATTCCCCTTTTAAATGTTAAAATCGTCATAAAAATGCTCTATGTATCATTTGTTGCAAAGTTAATGAAGTATGTCAATTTTTGGTAAATTTGGTTTGATGTCGTCTACTTTGGGAAAAAAATTGGTGTTGTTGGTTTGGATTGAGTATAAAGAAATGTTAAAGTTGGTTTGGTACTGAATATGTAGCCTTGTAATGGTTACAAACGTTTAATATAGTATGTGTTGTACTTTTGGGATGGTGAAACGAAGGGAGTATGAAATTCCCAGTTTTTGGGCCTATCGAGGAAGTGGGCGGCCGCTCAAAATGGGCCGGCGACCGCACATCCCATCTGAAAGAATTTGTTCTTGGTTTTCCTTTAGGTGTGCGACCGCACCCCCTCCATGGGCAGCCGCACACACTCCCCTGTGAATGAATAATGGTTCTAAATGGGTGAATTAAA
The DNA here is from genome assembly GCA_026119855.1 of Campanula takesimana. Classification (NCBI taxonomy): domain Eukaryota; kingdom Viridiplantae; phylum Streptophyta; class Magnoliopsida; order Asterales; family Campanulaceae; genus Campanula; species Campanula takesimana. Next base: position 404,721 of record JAOWBW010000235.1, read on the forward strand.
GGGTGATCTTTGTTTAGCCTTAGAGGATGGTCTAGGCTAATTGTAGGAGTGTTTTGGGAAGGTTGTTATGAGTGTCAAGTCTAATGTATATGAGCTTAAATGGTGAATGATGAATATCAAATGTGATACAATTTGAATTAACAAGATTATGCAATTGTGCCTACGTGATTTATGTGGTTAATAGACTAGTCCCCTACTTTGGGCCTAGTGCTAGATTTGTAATGTCAAGTAAATATTACTTATGTACTTACATGTGTGTCCAGCTGGCTTGTTGTTTCGGGGGTGTATAGGTTCACGTTTATTATGAGTGCTGGGGCTAAGTAATAACCGTGAATCTATTCATCTGTGACCGTTTTCTCCTACTCTTGATCACGGTAGGGGTCTAGCTTCCTCGATTATTGGAGCATTATGCACAATGATTGAATAGCTCTTTTTGTTCTTGGTTTGAGATACTGGGTAACGGGTCTCCATTGATATTATGAAGCTACGTTCAGTATGAAGGCCTACATCAACGGTAACATCAGTTTGAAAGTCTGGTTATGAATGGGTATGGAGTAATAAGGAGGAAAGAAATATCCTTTGTAATGTGTACTCAGTTATACGTGTTGCATAATGAGTAGGATTAGCTACTCATATGACTTGCTACTTGATACATTGCTATATGAGATCCTTCCATACTTCATTATCATATGTATGCATATCATGTAGCTATAGTAGTAACTTACTGAGATTTTATCTCACCCCGTTTCTTGTTTCTTTGTTTTCCTTAGATTCCAAGAAGGCTAGTGATAGCACGAAGTGAGGATCGTTGTAGCAAGTTCTTATTTCAGGGGAAATCACTTTTGGGTAGGTTAAATGTTACTCTTTAGTTGTGAGGACGACGGTTAAATCTGAGTGAGTTGAACTCAGAATTTTTGGGGTACAGTTGTGTATATGTATATACTATGTTGTCATCTTTTGTTTGCCGGCTTCTGTGCCGAGCAGTTAAAGAGTTGAGATTAGTTAATGGAAATGTAAAGTTATATTGGTGGTGAAGTGTTTGAACCATCTCAAGTAACGCATTTCCTTGATTATTAGGGGTGTATAGTTGTATTAGTTTCGATTTATATCCAGATATTAGTAGTAGTGACGTGTCGAATTCTATGGTTCATATTAAACCCCAGAATTCGGGGCGTTACAATATTTGATAGTAAAAAAAATAAAGAGGAAGAGGAGGATGAATCGAGAGAAGAGGGTATGTGGTAGGGGTGGTGCGAGAACGTGGAGAAAAGTAAACGTTAGGAAAAAAGGTATATCATGGTGGAAAGTAGTAATTTTTTCAGATTATTTTTCCCATATCCTCTATTTTTAAAATATTTTCATTTATTTAAATTACAAATTAATATAATATAATTAGTTCATCAAAAAAAATTCCAAAAAATATATGTTGTATATTTAAATATTAGCTTCTGTTTAAAAAAAAAAATCATACCAATCGAATATGTGTAGCTTCACAAACATGTTAAAACGTCATGTACTAGTCACATGACAAAAAATCTGTTAGAAAACAAACGGGAAAATTGCAATTTGGTTCCTGACATTTACATAGGTTTGTAATGTTGCTCCCAATTGTTTAATTTCGCAATTTAATATCCCAACATTTACATTTTTTTGCAATGTGGCTACAAAACTAACACCCAGTTAAAATTCTAACGAAATGACACCCATGTGACTAGCACATGTCTTTTAAATGGATAAAATGGTCATTGAACTGCATTTTTAATAATATCATCACTTTTTTTTTGACATAAATACCCTTTCCAATTAAGATAAAGTATTCAGTTTTAAAGGCGTATGTCTTCTCTCTCTTTCCGAGCTTAATTATTTTATAAATTAATTTATTGAATTTACTGGTTTGATTATATTACATATTAATTTCTTTCCAAAACAATTTAACAAACAAAATCATAAAAATTCTTTCTTATTTTAATTTGTTTAATTTAGATTAAACATGTATGTCTTCTCTCTCTTTCCTGCCTTTAATTTGTATAATTAAATTTAAAAGAAAAAAAATACTTTCTTATCCTGCCATTTGCAACAATAAAATCATTATTTATTTCCTTTCACTTGAAGAAAAATATTTAAGAAAATTTATTTCACTTCAAAAACACTTAATAAATCATCGTAAATGTGGCTGAAAAAATATTTTGAGTTATAATCTAACATAAAATGTACTTATATATTTTTACTTGTTTTTTACGAAATATTTCTAATTCCCAATTATATAATTTTAAAAATGTTTTAGTTTCTTTTTTATTATCAAATAAAATACTAAATTATGGTTAGAAAAATAAATGACTTTGTAAGTAATACGTAAATTATAAGTACCAAATAAAATAATATATATGTCAAATATTAATTTAATCTATATTTTTAAACTACAAAATGAATAAGGTAAATAACAAAAGAAAACCTCACATGAGCGGCACATTGCCTCTTGAGAATTACCATTTTGTTCATTTAATAGACATGTGATAGTCACATGGGTGTTATTCGGTTAGAATTTTAACTGAGTGTTAGTTTTGTAGCCACATTGCTAAAAAATGTAAATGTTAGGATACCAAATTGCGAAATTGAACTGTTGGGAGCAACATTGCAAACTTATGTAAATGTCAGGAACCAAATTGCAATTTGCCCGATAACAAACACTCAGTTACTTTTGTAGTCGGATTGCAACAAACTGACAAAGTGAGTATACCAATTGGCGAAATTGAAAAGACAGCATCAATATTGCAAATTTCGAAAAAAGTCAGGAACCAAATTGCAATTAACCCTTAAAATTAAAAGACTATGAAAATTCTCTCTATGGATTCTTTAATATTAATTATTATTATTGATTTGATTTGAAATGTCTCCCACATATACTTTCTCTTAAAATTAGTGACTGATATCAATTTAAAAAAGGGGAAAAAACAAATGATAATATAAAGGAACTCCATCTGAATTTTATTGATGTAGTAAAGGGAATTACGACGATACCCAATGCTACAAAAAGAATAAAGAACCCTAACAAGGGAAGCAGCAGTTTTCAACGTTAAAATGAGAGAGAGGGGTTAAGGGGAGTATCCCCAATTTACCCCCCACAAGAATCGATCAAAGTGTCGTTAAAAAACAAAATGTACATCAAAAGTCAGAAGAAGCTAAAATCTGAGACCTACCTTCTAAATTTGCAGCAATGACAAGAATTCCCAAGCCAAAAGCCGTTAAAAAACACCTTGGCCTGAAAACTCGATAAGAATTACCACCACCGTAAGTGCCCAATCGCCCCAATTTTGAGGCCTGCACAAAGAATGTATTCCCTTTTTACCTAAAACTTGGTTAATTTTTGTTGCTGCTTCTCCCCCCAAAAGCTACATCACTTTAGTTTTCTTCTCTGTTGTTAGAACCTCATTTTGAGAATAATGAAGTTAGCAAAGTCAGGCTCAAAAGTATATTATATTCATTCCCTTCTGGTCAACCCCGGTACGGAAGGTCCTTTGACTTTAAGTCGCTTGAATTCATTCTCTGAAGGAGGATGTGAGTCCCTTGGAATCCTTTCGAGCTCGTGTTGGGACCTATTATCTCTGTATTTATTGCTCACAGATTCCTCCGTCACCATCTTTCTACACTTACCAGAGATGGGATTTGTGGTTCCTTGGAAGACCCGATTACTCTGTATATTGTCTACAACTCCTTTGGAATGAATTGAACTGGGTACGAAATTACGGCTCATTTTATCAGTTCTAGAGAAGTCAGATGATGCCAAATGTCCAAGTCTATCTTCAGGCTGAAGTTTCTTCAACCGCTTAAGCCCCTGTGAAACATTTATAAAGTTACACCTTATTAAAACTTGCTGGACATAATATATCAATCAAAATTGATGATTTCACATTTCCCATTTCATTACCAAATGAAAAGAGCGCAAACAAAAAGTTTGCAGCCTAATAGATTTGAAAGTATCTTAAGGCACTAGCACACATGTTATTAGTTTTCATGTACAAATTTAACTATTCAAATGGTCACAACTCGTGAAACTTAAGCTTGAAAATGTTGAAAATACTCCCTCGTCCAAAGAACATAATTTTACTTCCCGTTTAGGTTTGTCCCAAAAAATTCATCTCATTTCTGAAAGAGGGAATAATTATAGTGCACTCTAACAAGACATAAGCAAGTAATGCATATCTTAAAAAGTACGTATTTGTCGAATGGGGTTTTTTTTTTTTTTTTCTTGTGTGTGTGTTGGGGTGGGGGGAGGGGGGTTGTGTTTGTTAGGGATCATAACAAATGGATTCGACCAAGAAATCGAATCGGGCAACAAGTCCCAAAGAGCAAATATGACATCAGTAACATCTCTTAGAAGCTTAAATAAATGTTAACATTAAGTAATAAGGTGCGAGAACCAAATATGAACACAATACCTGATGCTCAGAATTCGAGTGACTGGAGAAATAGGCATTTCTGTGTTCCACCTTTACAGATGAACGACGTTTAACCCTGAATATTTCTGAATCCGACTCCTCACTTTCTTGATCGACATACCTAGCCTCTGAAACATGACATTTGTTTTGCAGAGCACCCACGCATTCACCATTCTCAGAGGATAATGAAGAACTGTGAACTTGAGAAGCTAACTCTTTGGATGAATTGGTAGGAAAAAGATTGAGTAAGCTAGAAGTGGCATTTCCTTGTACCTGCTCGAGGAAAACAGAAAAATTTGTCACTTATACTATATAGTAAGTCATCTTCGAAGCAAGATGCAAGCAAGATAAAAAAAAAAAAAAAAAAAAAAAAAAAAGATGTAAGCAAAACCTTACATTGTTAGATATGAACGGGTCATCAGCTGGACTAGCAAAAGAATAGAGAGCCGACGTGGAACAAGGTTGGGAAGGATCTGAATGTTTGGGACTATCAGATTCCTCATCTTTAAACTTGGCCGTTTCCATACACAAATGAAAATCTATCTTGCAATAAGGAGAGTATCCTTTTTTTTCAACCTGTGGGTACAATTTTTCCAGCAGAAGCACGTCCGTACCCATTCTAAACTGCTGCTGAACCTCACTTCTTATATCCTCCTCCTGCTCAAACTTCCTGGCAGCATCTTCCATATCTAAGATATCTTCCCTTGTCGATAGAGTATAGTGGGTCCCACATGGTACGTGAATTGACTTAATATCTACAATGGACAACACCACAAGCAATCAGAACCAACAAGCTTGTGAAACTGAGATAGCTTACAATGCAAAAAAGGAAAGGTGAAATTTCATTTTCAACCATTGTGCTTAATTTTATTTTTTTTGCACCAAAACCCTATTCTTTCAAAAAAAATCGCTGAAGCCCCAAGAAGTTAACCCGTAAGATTATGATGGATGAAAATTTTTAATTATTCACAATTTTACCGCCCTAAACTTTCACATGGAGGGGTGGAAGTGTTAATAACTAAAGTTTTTCATACTCCCTCCGTCCCACTCGAATAAGGACAAATTTTCATTTTGGATGTCCCATTTGAATTAGGACAACCCAAAAATGGAAGTGTTTTATTTAATGGGACCCACATTCACACTCACAACAACTTTCCACTCATTATTCTCTACCTCACTTTCTCTCTCCTACTTTACTTTTCATACTCACAACACTTACTCCACTAACACTTTTTCCTTAATCCTGTGCCCAACCCAAAAATACTAATTCGGGTGGGACGGAGGGCTCAAGCAAAAACCCCAAAATACTTGTTGGAACGCGTGGAAACTTGGGATCTATGTCCTGGCGAGACTTTGGAGTCCCAGAGATAAGGGTAGGCAACGAAAGAAAGAGGAGCGCACATTTCCAAATACAGTGGTTTTGGTGCTAAAATAATATGTATAATGGTTAAAGTGAAAATCGGGCCAAAATACAGTGGTGGAAATTGAAATTAAACTAAAAGGAAAAGAAGAGTCGGGAAGTGAATATGTTGCCGCATACCATGGCGAAGGCAAACAGGATGCAAATAGCAGCTGCAACTGAGATATGCAACATAGCAGTCGCGCTTACATATGCTGCAAAGAACTCCATGGGTATGTGTAGAAACACCGACACATGCCCTTGATTTCATTACAGACCACCGAGCACGATGCTGGTAGCGCATTAGAGTTGCAAAAGAAACCTTAATGCTATGCTGAGATATCAAATCTGCAGATGAGTACTCTGAATCTTCATATTCCATGGACAAGTGAAGCAGCATGGCTTCTTTACATAGAAGTGCCTCATGTGGTAGGAGGGGAATACGATTAAGCAATGCATAACGTCGACTAGCAACTGATCCCAATGGGAACCAATCACCAATTGCAAAGTTTACAGCCTCACCACAATTGAAACCTACATTTAGTTAACGGGTATAATCAGATGTTATCTATAGATATGAAGCATGACAAACACAAGAAATAAGAACTCAAAAAAAAAAATACTCCCTCCTTCCCGAATTGTATGTCCGAAAAAAAAAAATCAAATTCGCTCTTGATCAAGAGCAAATTTGAAAAGAAAATCGGACATTCATTTTGGGACGGAGGTAGCAGTTATTAACCAACAGAAAACTTGCCATCTAAACTGATCCTGGAAAATGAATCATACCATGACTGAACCCTGCATGATATGCTCTGGGGAACGTTATTACAAACTCCCCAGGTTTTTGCACAGCTTTATAAACTGGTACACCATGTTCCGACAAAATGTTTGGAGGAAACAAGGTTGTCTTTCCCAAAAGCACGTCAAAAGCTCCATCTTCACCATCAGTTGATAGAATATCATGGGTGTAGACATGCTCCCGGACCACCTTTTCAAAATCAAGAGCTGCATGACCAGGAATACCATACCAGGTTTTCGATGCACCACAATGATGATAGTTAATACTGCAAATAGATAATATTAAGAAAGAAATGAATCAGATCACAACATCAGTAAAATGGACATAAATAAAAGAAAATGATCCAAACAAATATTACCTATACAAATAATGATCCTCCACATGCCAAGCAAACATACTGAAGAGCATTCCAATGTAAAGCATGGGCTCAGTTACTCCCTGTGCGAAATCAGCATTAGCAAAAACTCGAACCATGTTTCTGATTAATACTCAAGAGGGAAAGAATTGAGGGCATACCGGGATTGCTGTGTCAAGCAGGCGTAGAATAGACTTGGGTAACCTTGATAGTTTCTGAAAGCAGGAAAATAACTCTTTAAGTTCATAAAAATGATTGAAGTACAAACACAATCATATTAGACATGCATAAACGATTTCAAATATGACGGTATCAAAACTGGCAGGAGAAGAAAAGGTCAAATCTCAGGTACGGAAAACAAAGAGAAACAAGAAATATATAATCAAAACCAACATACAAAACAGTTTTGGATGGATCTAATTCAAGAACAAGGCATCATGGAGAAGCTATTTTGAAAGTAGATGCACGAGCATTTCTTCCAGAAATATAAAGCATACCCTCGATCAACTAGAAATAGAAAATAAAAGAAAAGGAGAAGAAGTCATATAAAAAAACAAGCAAAAATAAAAAATTAAGGGAGCTTCATGTTAACGAAGACAATGACCATTGTGGGGGCTACAGATCAAAAGACCAAACTTGCATCTCAAGAACGAGCCATACCCATTTTTACAATATTTGAAAATAATATAACAATAATAAAGAAGAAAACTGAAGATAAGAAAAAATCATTCTGCTTCACTTCAAAAGAATTTATACAATAACTTCAATAAAGAGCAGCCAGACAAGAAATGTACAACAAAGTGATAGGAGATTAAAACCTTCAAATTCCATTTGCTGTTGCCAAGATGATCAATAGGAGATGATGAAAATGCACTACCATCAACATCACATGCATATTCAACACTCTCCGTCTTTCCCGTAGCTATTTCATTCCAAAATTCTTTTTCCAAGTACGTGGAAGGAAGAGATCCAGAGCTATAGTATCTGCGAGCAAAGACCTTGTTTGCCATCTTCTCAAAATCACGAAATGAATAATTTCTGAAAAGAAAAGGCACCTAAACTTAGAAACAGACAATGAAGTTCGCAGGAAATGAAACAGAAATGTCGTATACAACACCAACCTTCCACTCATAAAGAAGGTAACCCTATCATCAGTATTCCATTCGGCGAGACGAAGGGGTTGTACTCTAGTTGTAAACTTAAAGCCAGGAATTTCTTTCATTAATACTATGCCAGCAGGAACAGAAGCACTCAAAGGGGAAATAATCTTGCATATACCTGAAATTGAACCAATATATAAGAAACGAGATAACAAGCCAAGGCAAAGAGAGCACGGAGAGAAAGAGAGAGGCAAACTGTAAAACAGAGTATGGTTAACAACAATTCAAACACAGAAATGATTACTAATTTACCTAATGAACCAAATTTTCTCTGACAAATTGTAAAGCCAAGTGTCTGAAACAGGTTTTCAGTTTCTTTTTTAATATTTTTCAAGTGATTGAGGCCAAGTTAAGACAAATTGATGCATTTCTCGTAAAAATGTCCAAACAAAGTAAAACAAAAAATAAAGATTAAACGAACCACAAGAGATAACATTCAAGGGCGATATTGTACAGTAAAAGTTTCTGACTGTCAGAAAACACTTCAAAAGGTAAACACAGAGAGGGTACATTGTTTCTTTGACTATAAAAGCATAGTGCCTACAACACCCCATAGAAAACTAAAGGAACCCCCTCCCCTTCTTTACCTTTCCCCTAAAAAAGGAATGGATTCCCTAATCCCTACTCCTCACTTAATACTCTCCCAACATGTAATCTAGGCTGTGTTACAAGGCCTTAACTTGCACCCAAACAACAACAATGGAGATCCAGAAATACCAAGAGGAGTTAATACATAAATGATAAAGGACATGAACAGGGGTGAACGCTAGTGAACAAGTGAAGCTGCAGACACAGGTGACTGATAATATTTTTTAGTTAACAACCTTGAACGTTAAGCATTTTCAACCAAAGGTAGATCATCTATCCAAAGGGAACCTTGTCTATAAAGGGGGCGATGCCCAGAAAAATCTTCCACAAACACTAGAACCTTAAGAAAATATGAAGATTATTACTAGAAGTCTAATTATTATAATTACGAAAATAGATTATACAGTCTAAATAAAAGATTATTCAAGGAAATAAATGTGTGTATACATTACTGATTATGTGTGCATTACAGGGGCATGGAAAACATTGGCATGAAAATTATGCAAACATGTATATCAAAAGGGGCATCACCATATTTTGAAGCTTCCGGAGCTATCTTCTGCAGATATACCAAAGGATCCTCAAACTCCACTTTACTTGGACAATAAACAGGACATTCTGGGATTTTATCAGTCCAATCAAGATCAGATGTGTCAAACTTTGCAACCTTGTGTTTTGACATAGCATCATGTCCATTCAGAACACCACCTGACTGAGGGTGCATAGTCGATTCTCCACGCAATCTCACGCCACATCCTCGTAGAGCCTCTCCTCCACTTCTAGTCATCGTGTCAACGCATAAAGTACCATTTACTTCATCAGCTTTCATCCGCTGAAGCCTTTTACGCTTGAGAAATTCCAACTTCGCCTCTCTGGAAGTACAAACCCTACCTTCCACCTGTCAGAAGAGCTCATTAGAAAAAATCTGTTGACACATACAGCTTAACGTGAGATATGCGTTCAGGAAGATAATAATAAAATCCTATCAACAGGTAGAGTCTATTGACAGTCCATGATTCCCTATATTCCATCAGTGTAATCACTTGGTATAGAAAGATATTATTTGTATACACTTATTTATTATTCCTTCCCTAGATAGATTATTCTTCTCCATGTATAGAACAATAATGACTCTCTGTGATCTTTCTATATAATGTTTGTAAATACAAAATGAAGGACTAAGGTCTAAGGTTGAGTCTGAGAAATCTCCATCAGCCGTGTGCTATCTCTATCATTTTCCTTCTTGAGCCTCTAGTCTTTTAGAGTCTAATTTTTACGAAGCTAGTCCATCAATGTAAGTTCCACCAAACTCATAGCTTAAACTTGTAGGACTTGAATCAAATGAACTTCATGTAAGCGATTCATGTCCAACATAAGGACCAAACCACTTTAAATAAGTTACACTGATGGAAACCAAGCCCCAGTTCCCAACAAGTAAAATTACATTTATGAATCGAGTGATTCGCATCAGCGTGTTTTCTCCACATGCCCTCACGTATATGACTTGATGAGTAAAAAAAATATGCTGCTATAACCTACCATAATCCAAATACAAGTTACAGCGGCAGCTCCACCGTTCAACATTGGAATTCCAAGTGACAGACTTTACAGTTTCAAGTTAGTCTACTACAAACTGGAGTGGGCATTTTATGAATTGGTCGATCGTAAACATAAACATAACAAAGATAGTCTTCAAACTTTTTACACAATTAAAAGTAAGCTGATTAGCACTTAAAAGGTCCACCAATAATATAAAACAGGGGCTCTATGAACATAAACAGAAATTAGACCTTTAAATATTTTGATGACACAATTGCTTCTCTAATTAAAGATTAGACATCAATTACATAAAAGAACTATCCATCTAATCACAAGATTTTAGCTGACACCCAATACAAAAAAGGCAAAAAAAAAAAAAAAAAAAAAAAGTCAAACAACAAATTGGGGAAGTTCAGCCGTAAAAAATTTTACGGCCAACAAAACCCCAAATCCTATCACAAACTAGCACCAATAACAACAGTATTTGAAGTCAAATTAAAGTTCCCACTTCAAATAAAGTGAACAGTAGCGTCAAAGTCTACGGACGTTTTCCTTGACCCGCCAAAATCAAGACAAAACCATAGCATATGAAAAATAATGTGCAAAATCAGTATAATCCAAAAAATAAAACTAGTTTGCTTAAATCAGAGCTCGGAATCCTAAACTTACCCAAAACTAAAACTACTGTTTTACAATTTAAAAATAAAAAAATAAAACCCAGATTACACACGCAAACATCGATAATTTCTTCGGATCAAATCAAACAGCCATGAAAATTTCAATTGATAACAAAATACATAATCATATAACAATTATTTGCGTATCCAGCTAGAACCAGAGAGGAAAATTTGGAAATAAACTTATAATTGGTAAGGAAAATAAAAAAATAATAATAATTAACATAATGCTCAAGATCCGAACAACCAAACATCGGAGAAAACTACATTGCTTCAAACAAAAATTAGACTACAGTAGAAATCATTACAAGTCCTTACCATCTCATTCCGAAGATTATCGCCGGAAACCGCCGTCTTCTCTAGCTTCACCACAACCAAAAAATAGTAATAAACGATGCTTTAGATAACGATCTCAAAAACTAAATGCGGGAAACACAGCCTTACGGTCGCCACATTCCCTTAAAACCGCAGTGGCCGGAATCTGCTTCAGAGATCCGAACAATTCCGACTAACAATCGGTTAACAACCGAAGTTCTACAGCAACTAATCAATGGAGACCTAATACTAAGCGTGTGAGATGATAGACACGTAATTGTCCGGCAACGGCACCGGAATCAGGCGCTGGTTGGTGATCTGTCACCGGCGGAACAAAAGTTGTTTACCGGTGAAGAAAAGTAGAGAGAGAAAGTGAGAGAGAGAAAGGAACAGTTTCCTATAGGAAATCCACAAAGAGTATGGCTTTAGAAAACCGAAAAAAGAAGAGAGAGAGGATAATTTATAGTTTTATATTTTTATTAAATACATAAGATTCCATAATTGTTGTGAGTAATTATTAATTAAATTAAACTAAACTAAATTAAAATAAAATAAAATTGGAAAAAGGCAAAGAAGTGTGAACTGTGAAGGAAAGTGGTGGTTGTTAGGTTGGTTCAACCAAACGCCTGCCGGCTTCTTAAACGCGTCGTTTTGATCCTCTCATTCCTCTATCCTCCCATCCACTATTCTCTTTCCAATAATACCCCTATATAAAAATTAAACTTTTTATTTTAATGTTATTTTTAATTGAGGAAAAATGTTTTACCATTATGGTAAACTACCGACGAGCTTTTCACTGCTCCGCTTTAATTACCACATTAAAATAAAATTATTAGGTTATGTATTACAAATGTAAATATTTGAGATAATTAAGATGCTCAATGAGTTTACTGTTACTCAACTAGTTTTAATTGTACATCACCTCGTTACGTGGCAGCATCTCATACTAATCGGATGTAATGCAAAAATGCGAATTAAATATGAGTCGCAAAGGTTTGTCCGATGTTAAGTAATATTTTATTTTCGAGGAAATTTTGGGGGAAACTAGTTTCTCCATAAGTTATAAAAAGTCCTGCTTTTATAGGGATTAAGGTTTAGGGTTTGGGGTTAGGGTTTAGGGTTAAAAAGTAGATTTTTTATAACTTGTGGAGGAACTAGTTTCCCCCAAAACCAACTCTTTATTTCCTGCGTCTCATATTAATGAATGACTAATTTGTTTTATTTATAAAATTTAATGATGACATGTGTACAACTCATTTCTAAAAGTCTCAAACGCATGTAATTTAGTGGGAGTTGTTTTGGCAAAGACATTCGATTTGATTTTGTATTTTTCTAAGAAAATAGACATATTTTAGAATGATTTGGGTATTTAATTTAGACATTTATTTATGCAATTATTTCCTCTAAAACTAACAAAATCGCATATAGGAGTATGTATTAACGGATGATCTTAAAATTTATTCTACCATCAATGTAAGTTCTTTCTATTTAGAAGGTGCCTATGTATCACGTTGGGATCTCATGTACCATTTTTGTGTGCCACTCCATGTATCACTTGTAATCTAACCATTCAAATGTTTGCATAATATTACAATAATACCAATCTCAATAAATGTGAGCCATTAGATCACTTGTGTCACATGAAGTGGTACACGAAGTGGCACAGAGAATTTGGACTCGTATCACGTGCTATCATACCAATGGTTGTACCATGGAACCTTGTTACTACTCCCAAAGTTTGTCGCATTTTTACATTTTATGGTCTATTTATATTTGATCATACTCCATCTGGTCCAACATAACTGTCGTTTTCGTCAATCAGATGTAACTTTAACCAATAATTTAAATAAAAAATAATGATACTAATAAAAATCTAAAATTTGTCATTGTATTATAATTAATAATACTTTTAATAACATTTTTTAGATTTTATTAGGATCATTATTTTTTGTTTAAATTTATTGGTCAAACTTACTTCTGTTTGAACAAAAGTGACAGTTATTTTAGACCAGAGTGAGTACATTGATGTCAATTTAGTGATTACAATAAAATGATAAATATTGGTACTAGCAAATCACTTAATAATTTACCATTATAGCTTTTAAAATTTCATTAGGATGATTAAATCAACATTAATATTTGACCAAAGTTCATTTGTGTTAATCATAAATAGTTAAAATTAAACAAACTTTTAAAGAAGGAGGGGGTATAAATATGTAGATACCTGGTTATGCAATGCTATACAGTTTTTTTCCCCCCAAATATATTGTATTATTCATCATTGGTGATTCTAGATAATACTCCTTTAGACTAAAACAAATATTTAAATATACTTACTTTTTAAATATTTGCATTATTAAATTATAAATTTATTTTAATGCAACTTTATCATTGTACATGTATACAAATAATCAAGCATAAGTGTTACAAATATTTACAAATTGGCTGTGACACGGAAGGGGTATGTAAGCATTAAGTTACTCTTATGGAAAAACCGGTTTTACACTTGCGTTATGTAAAACCTGTTTTCATCTCTTAATGTAAAACAAGTTTCAAAATATGAAAACAGGTTTTACACTAAAGCGATTGTAAAACAGGTTTTTTACGATATTTTCCCATAAGCATTAGTATTAGTATGCGTGCCCGCGCTAATGGCACAAGAGCAGTATAAATAATGGTGAAGTGAAAAAAATTGAACGATGTACATCATTAAAAGCTACTCAATATTTTGAAATTCATCGAAATAGAACATTACTACGTAGTAATAATTATTTACTAGATGCCGAATACATAACTACACAAATAATTTTGAGTACGGTTTTATCTAACAAATGTGTCTTGCCTGATTGTATCGTTAACTCAAGCGTCAACTTGATAATAAAAAAAGTAGCTTTTGGGGGAAATAGTTTCTCCATATATTATAAAAAGATCACTTTTTAATATTAATATTACCCTTAAACACTAAACCCTAAACCTTAAATTCTAAACCATAAACCTTATAAAAAAAAATGACTACCTCAAAAAATTATAAAAATTACTGTCGCTGTTTTAAAATATTTTTCGGTTTGAAAGTAAATATTTGACACTTTGCTATCCTTTTGTGTTAATTATACATTTATTAATAATTGTAGAGCATTTCTTGTACAATCATTTAATCGCCAAGAGAATTGAATTATTTAAAAATAATTAAATCATTTTAATTTACATTTACTATAATTCTTAATGTGTGTAAACTGTCTTAAATTTCATTATTTTGAATCGAATTGGGTATTATTACTACATTAATTATTAAAATAAACTATAGAAATATTGTTTCGATGTGATATATGGAAGGTTATTTTTGTCAATGCGGTGGATGGTGTTACCGAATAACGTTGGTCCCTGTTTTGGTCATAATAGATGCGGAAGCGGAAGTGGGCGAGAATTTGGGAAGCCAGGTCACGAGCATTACTCCCTCCGTACTAAGAGACATACTCCTCATTTGCACGCTTATTAATAAATATTGAAAGTGATGTAAATGTTGTGAGTGTAAAAATAAAGTAGGAGAGAGAATGAGTGAGAGAGAATAATAAATTGATTGGTGTTGTGAGTATAAAAGTAAAATATGAGAGAGAATGAGTGGGGTGAATAATAAAGATTCTTTGTCATTTTAGGAATAGAACTCTTAGTCTGGGACGTATCAAAATGAAAAATAGGACTCTTAGTTTGAGACGGAGGGAGTAGTAATTAGCCGCATTGATTTAGCGTGCTTGGTTGATCATCTAACCGTTTATCTTTTTCAACAAAATTTATATTGACGGTTGGATACATACAGATCAACATCACGTTTGACATGGTTGGACACGTATACAATCAGTTTGACCTAACTTTTTCTTTTGATTCAAAAGGAAAATTTCAAGGCCACAATTTTTTTTTTAATACTCCCTTCGTCCTTGAGTAAGGGTCTTACCCCTCATTTGCACGCTTATTAATAAATATTAGAAGTGATGTAAATATTGTAAGTGTAAAAGTAAAGTAGGAAAGAGAATGAGTGAGAGAGAATAGTGAATTGATTGGTGTTGTGAATATAAAAGTAAAATAGGAGAGAGAATGAGTGGGGTGAATAGTAAAGATTCTTTTCCATTTTAGGAATAGGACTCTTACTAGGGACGTACCAAAATAAAAAGTAGGACTCTTACTCTGGGACGGAGGGAGTATCACATACAAGTCCAACCCCAAAAGAGAGTAAAACCATCCTACCAGGAATCGAACCCCTACTACATGCCTAGGGATTGCAACGGGGCGGATAAGGGGAGGGTTTGACCAAAACCGTACCCGCCCCTCAAGGAACTCCCCTTATACCGAACCCGCCCCGCCCCGCCAACTAGCTAACCCGTATCCGTCCCACCCCGTATGGTTCATAATCACAATTTTTTTGGGCTTTAGCCCAGCCTTTAAAGAGTCCAACAGCCCAACAATATACAATTACAACACAATTACAACATTGTATCAAATTTAAGCTCAATTTAATAATTTCAACCATCCCATTTACACCCAAAGTATACAATTACAACACATTTATAGTAATTTACTGCATATATTAGTATACGGAGCGGGGCGGGGCGAGGCCCCGCGGGTTGGGGTGTGCAACCAAACCCGCCCCGCAACCCGCCGGGTTTTGAAAAAAGACTACCAAACCCGCCCCGCTGCTGTGCGGACTGTCCCGAATACGGAGTGGGTTCGGATAGATTGCCATCCCTATGCATGCCTCTAGCAAGATCTTATGTCCACCTCATTTGTCAGCCAACTATGCCCCAAAGGACAGGCATTTTCTTCTTGCCCAACGTATTTGCATGTATATTGGAGATGAGCATTTCGGGCCCAAACTTGCGGACGGCCCGTCAGCCCGTGGCCTACCAAGTTCGTACCCGTGATCCCGAAAAAAAAAAACCCGGCTCTTAGCCTGCGTATTGAACTTTTGTCCAAAATACCCACATTTAACTACTAAAATGGAGTACATATAATGTTTTAATTATTTTATTCATTAAATGGACTATGTTTAATATTTTAACAATTTTATTCATTAATAGTCTAAACTTATTTTACTATTTTAATTTCCTTTAACAATATACTAATATTATTACGCCATATATATTTGTACTAAATTATAAATTAAATTGTAATGTCTTCAATATTTTTAAATATTTTTTGTATTTTTCGGTATTTTCTCAAAATTAAAAAAAAATAAAAAATAAAACCCGTTGGGTATAACCTAAGGGTTTAAGGGCGTGTCGGGCTAGAGACTTGCAAGAGGGTCGGACCGGGTTCAGCCCGCGGGCTCACACATTACGGACGGGCATAAGCCCGTTTACCCGCAGGTTTGATCAAACAATGTCGGTCTGGACTACTCTTATGCCCATCTCCAATGTATATGTTTGCTAAAAAAACCGTTTTAGCTTGTATATAAGTATTATTCATTTTAATTTCGAATGTCACTTAGAATATTGATCAATAATATACTCACTTCTTCTCATTATAAGAGGTATAAAATTAAAACGCATGAAAAACAAAAAATAAGATTATATATTAAAAAATATTGGAAGCAACTCAAGCAACTAGATGTTATGAGTATGAAAAGAGAATGGCTAGTAGGACAAAATAATTTTAAAAAAATAATTTCAAAAAACGAGGTGTCGATATTTTATTGGTTGCATCGATTGTGAACCCGACAAACTCTAATTAAAAAATACCAACAAGTAAGTCATACCGAATAAAAAATATATAAAAAAAATATTTTAATTAATCTAACTCACTAACAGGACACATAAAAATAATTTCACCCTTATTATGCGACAGAGATTATTAATCAACAATATTTGTATGAATTACTAATGAGTTTAAAGATCAAAAAAAAAAAAAAAAAAAAAAGGTAATGCGTCTAAAGCCCGCTATGATTTGTTGTAATGTAATGGAAACAGTTTGAGAATTTATTTTAGGAATTTAGGGTAAATTGTAAGTAGTTTATAGTGTAAATTAATCT
This sequence comes from Campanula takesimana, assembly GCA_026119855.1. Classification (NCBI taxonomy): domain Eukaryota; kingdom Viridiplantae; phylum Streptophyta; class Magnoliopsida; order Asterales; family Campanulaceae; genus Campanula; species Campanula takesimana. The sequence continues at coordinate 422,008 of JAOWBW010000235.1, forward strand.
AAAGAAAAAGTGTGTGTTTATATTCAAATGCAAGAAAATTAAAACTAGATTTTGGAGCGATTTTAATTGGAAGGGTAGTTTTAACCTTTTACCGCAAACGGAGCGGAGATAACCGAACTGGGTTTCCGTAACGTGGGGGCTTGAATAGGAAGCAGGAGATGGACGGCTCCGACATGGACACGTGGGGGTGGTGTTTGGCGGGAGGGTGCGGACGGGTGGGGCACGTCAGCCGGTTCGGTTTCGGTTGGTGAAATTACTGTGTGCGCGTTTTCTCGCGGGAAGGAAAAAATAAAGAAAACAAAAAGAACTAAAAAATACTAAAAGGAAAGGAAAAAACTGACGGGAATGAAATAGCTGGCGGTTACAGCAGGTGTCACGTTCCCGTGTGCCGGCTCAGCTCTTCGCTTTCACGAGACAACAAACTCCACACTCTCTCTAAACGAGTTTTTTGCCAAACAGACATGCGTACTATCATATTATTACAATTTCCCACTTGTACTGTTAAAACTCCCAATGTCACCTGCGTACTTTAGTTTATTAACAAAATAACCGATTTTTTTAACTGGTGTTAAAAACTTAACGATATTGTACAAATATTTTTCAAATGTGGTCATTAAAGTTTTTTTTTGCAATGCGCTCACCCAACTGACGAAATTGTCAAATTTTTAACCCGAGTTGGTTATTTAACATGTATTGTTGACAATTGTTGACAAACCAAGTCAGCCAAATTCTCGTTTCAAAAACTAACCCAAAATTGAATTCCAAAATCAAATTCAAACACAAACTAGGGTTTCTAAATCAAACTCAAATCTAGAGTTTCAAAATCAACCAAAATCCAAATCTTAGTCATGAACCCAAATTGATCTGCTCTTCATCTTCTCTCTCCATTCAAGTGAAGCTTTGTACAGATCTGACTTCAAATCAGATTTAGAATTTGAAGATCTAAAATTATAAATCAGCTGCTAAAACAATCAAAATCAATTTAGAAGCTTGTTCCTTACAAATATAAAAGGAGATTTCTTCTTCCTTGAAGTTGAATTTGAATGAGAAGGAGGCGGATAGAGACGAAAGCACTGGTAAGGTGGAGGAGGGATAACACACGCGAAAATAAAGTGAATCAAGATCTGGATCTAGCGAGAGAGAGAGGGAGAGGGAGAGCGAGAGAGAGAGAGAGAGAGAGAGAGAGAGAGAGAGAGAGCAGCGACGAGAAAGGACAAGAGAGAGGCAGTGAGAAGACGACGAAGGCGACCGCTTCATTTTAAGAGTAGAGCAGTGACTGACTGGAAGGGAGGAAAAGAGGGGGAGGGGAAAAAGATGGGCGAAAAGGAGTGAGGATGATAATGGTTGGGTTTAGCCGGTGTGATCAGAGATGAGCAGTGACGACGGAATGTTAAGGACGGTGGCTTGTTGTAGGCTTAATCTGGTTGTGAAAAGGGATAGAACAGGGTAGGGTGGGGGTGGCGCTAGTAGGCTGGGATAGGTGAAGCAGATGGAGAGGCTGAATGGGTGAATGGTGGTATTAAGAAGAAAGGTTGTTGATATCATTATCATTATAATTAATAATAGAAAATTAAATTAAATTATAGTGTATTACTTTTGCATAAAATTATTATAAAAAAAAATTGTAAATTTAGAAATTTTACTTCTTTGGATGTTGGGTGAATTTTTCATTTCATTTTTAGAAGGGTATATTGATCATTTTTGTTTGTGAAATCAATTTATTAATTTTGAGTTAATTTCAACAATAGACATGTTAAATAACCAACTCGGGTTAAAAATTTGACAATTCCGTCGGTTGGGTGAGCGCATTGCAAAAAAAAAAAAAAAAAAAAAACTTTAATGACCACATTTGAAAAATATTTGTACAATGTCGTTAAGTTTTTAACACCAGTTAAAAAAATTGGTTATTTTGTTAATAAACTAAAGTACGCAAGTGACATTGGGAGTTTTGACAGTACAAGTGGGAAATTGCAATAATCTGATAGCACGCATATCTGTTTGGCAAAAAACTCCTCTCTAAACGTAGGAATACCCGACCCGAACTCGTAATAAGTGGTCCAACATAAGAATTACTCCCCGTCTGAATGTAAGTGTCCACCTTTCTATTTGCACCGTTTGAGTGTAAGTGTTTACCTTTATATTTGCATGGAAATTAAAAAGGGTGGAGGTGATATAAGTGTTGTGAGTATAAAATACAAGACAGGAAACAGAAGTTGAAGTATGGAATAGTAAATAGATTGATGATATGAGTATAAAAGTAAAGTAAGAGAGAAAATGAGTGAGAGATGAATAGTTAAATAAAAAATAATTATCTTAATATAAATTTGAAATTGTTATTGAGAGTATTATTAATTGTGATCCAATAACATTTTTTAAATTTTTATTTGGATTATTATATTTTCTTCAAAATACTTGGTCAAAGTAAAATCAAGTTTACCAAAATCCTATTTCGGGTGGGACGGAGGGAGTATTCTACTACCTCCGTCCTAGTTTAAAGTTATTGGTTTGACTTTGCACGCTTATTAAAAAACTAAGGCAAATTAAAATAATGAAATGGGTCAAACAAATGTAAGGAGTTAAAGTTGTCCAAAACACTATTCATAAAGCGAGCGGGTGAAAAGTAAGTTAGATAAGGAAGTTTTTTTTTTGGTAATTAAATGAACTTTTGAGTAGAAAACTTTTCAAAATACTATTCATACTTTGATATTTATGGAAAAAAGAAATTAAAACTTTTAAATTGAGACAAATCAAAAAGAAAAATAAAAACTTTAAACTAAGACGGAAGGAGTATTTGATAAAGCGGTAGAAAGGAAATTTGGCGTAGTTGGGATGTGTTAAAAGGGTCAAAAATAACGTCCAAGTGCAAATTTTATTAGAAGTAAAGAGAATCGAAATAGACAATAACAAATACTTTTATTTAGCATTTAAACATTATATAGGTACTTGAAGAGAATAAACTGAGGAATTAGGTCAAACCGAGTTTCATTCCAATGGACGAGTTGGTATGTAGGGATGACGATGGGTCGAGTATGGGTCGCGTTGGACCTTTACCGAACCCGGTCCGAATTACTAGACGTTGTTGGATATTATGCTTTAGGCCCTTGAGAAAGGCCTATGCGTTACATCATAGCTTCATTGTTATAGAGATAACAAACCCGATTATTATATCTTTTGCATGTTTATTATAATAATCATTGTCCCTAGCACTTATGAAGGGCTAGCATAAGTTTAATGGATGATCATATAATGATTATGGTGAATAGGATGAGGATTAAACTTGTGGTATCAGAGCCCCGTTCATCGTTGATTATTTTAATATATCATGTTTAAAATTGTTTAATTTGATTATATGATTTGTATGATAATAAAGATGAATATGTGATTAGGGTTTATGAGCATGAATATGGGGGTTATGTAATTATTATGTTGATGTGATCTATATGAATAATTGCATGTTGGGGTTATCAAAGAATAATTGGATTATGTGTATTGATAATTTAGATCTAATTTGTATATGTAATAAATTATTTATTCATGATATTGATTAGATCTATTTAAATTCGTAGTCTGTAAATTCGTGTTTGTTTAATCTGATTAATGCATGAACACGATAATGGAATTAATCGAATAGAAATTCTGGAAATCTGTAGAAGAGCACCGTACGGCGCCCTAGGGTTTCCTGGCAGATTTGTTTTGTTTTCTAAATTTCAGATTGTTCTGTAAACTGTTTACAGAATTTGAATCTGAACTGAATCTGGTTTCAGATGGCAGGTTTTTGAAATCGTGTTTCCTGAAATATGATTTAATCCAGAAAATTGCAGAAATCAGAATTCTGAAGAGTTCAGGGTTGCTGTAGTCTGTGAATTTGATGAGACAATAAAGGATCTTAAAACAAGTTATCGTTTCATACGGAAATGTGGACGACTCATGGCTTTGTTTCGGCCGTATGGAAGATTTTCTTGGTTTCTTGATTTTAGCTCGGGATTGTGGTTGCCTTATAGCTTAGTTTCGACCGTGCGTTTTGTGCTCTCAATTTATAGATATTCTCCGGAATCAAAAGTTTCAGAATTTATACCTATAAACAAAGTGCAAATTTTTTGCAGAGAGGGAAACTAAATTTGGATTAATTCATTGTATGGACCAATGGCAGGCTTACGCCTTATTTCTGGGAATACGAATGAAATATCCAATCTGTAAATTGTTTACAGAGAATTTAGATTTCGTCTCCATAATGTTGCTTCAAAATTAAATCACAATATTTTGCTTATGTTAATTAATTTGATTAGTTAACATTCACTATGCAAAGACTATATTATATTATGTTTGACATAATTAAATATATGATGCATGTCTCTATGCAAATAACTTTCATAAAATTTTAAGTCTTGTGACAACCCATGATTAAAACACTTGTAAGTACACGTGTAGTTTTATGCGAGCTCTAACCCTCGCGAGACGCATTAATTCTATGTTTGTATGAGCAAGATGAGTGAAAGAGTGGTTCCTATGCGTTTAAATTGGTTTGACTTAATTAGGCTATCAAAAGAGTTTTTGGCCTAAGGTACAGATGTGATTAAAACATGTTAGATATAAGATGTCTAAAATCTCATAAAGGATTTAAGAGTCACATATGATGTGATTGATAATGAGTTATCTACCTAAATAGTTTGGTTTTATGCATCTTGCCATCGCGGACGTAAGATCAAGTGAAATATGGATCTTAGCCCACATAAATTATATTATACAATTGTTGTATTTGAAGGTGTATAATTTAGTGGGAGTATTTATAAAATACATTAAATATCTCTTAAATGATAATGGTATGAAATATAGGTGTATATTTATTTGTATATTTATGTAGAATGTTTAAAAATTTAATCATGTTTAATTATTGTGATAGTCCCCAATTAAAGAGAATAAGATTAACTTCCTTGACCTAGTCATGAGCTTAAGAATTGTTCTAAAGCAAGAACGGAAGTTATGCATTCTTAATAAATCATATTCCTAAGAAACCTAATGCCTTAAAAACTAGACAAAAGACATATATTAGAAACATGGTGATGATTCTATGAATGTCAATTGTCTTACAACTTGCTACCATATGTTTATAACTTTAGAAGTATCTAAAACACATGATTGCTTATGTGATAAGCAATCACGTAGGAAGCGTTCCTACAAACAAGAAAGGCAAGAAAAGAAAAGTTTGAGATTGATTAGAGCCTAACATTCGTAAGATGATTGAAAGGTATATCAATAAGTTCTCATATTTTGAACTTGGAGGGACATATTGATCACCTTGAAAGGCTTGATAATCATGTTAGTTTGGAACTAACAAACGGATTTGATATTAATTCATAAATGACATTTGATGTTTAAAATGCTAAGTCTTAATATCAAATGGAGACATTCTCAAACTCTAAAAGGTTAATAAAGAAAATAATTTAAGATAAAGGCAAGACAAGAGTTGTCAAGCATAAAGGAAATATTTGTGGCTAAAACCTAAAATTTAAAGGATGTAGTTGCTACCATGGCAATGTGATTGACTATAGCAGAAATTACAATTAAAAGATTAAAATGAAGGGTAGTAGGACTACAACTTCAAGTATTTATGTTAACCTTTCTACTTCTAAGTTCTTGGGTATTAGATATCGGATATGGATCCCACATTTGGATAAATATGTAAGACTTGAAAAATAGAAAGACTACTTAAAGAAAGGTAAAGATTAACATATGTGGTAATAATGATGCAAATGTTGCAACATTAATCATAGGAACTTACAAAGTGTCTTTACCTAAGTAGGTTCATATTTGTTTTGAACAAATGGTGTTATGTTCCTACATTAAGTAGAGATATTATTTTGGTTTCTTCATTAGAAGATAATGGATATTTCTTATTTTGAATAGGAAAGTTCTCTATTAAATATGATTTGTTTTATTGTATTGCTAATCATATAATGGGACCTTATATCCTTATCTTGGATGAACCAAATAATAAGTATAACATAAATAATAGAAATCCAAATATAAGGATGTAATCGTTATATTCTTAAAAGCATTGAAGTCTCGATCAAATGATAAGAAACACATATCTAAAATTCCATGGGACGAACTTTTAAATTCACATGATTTCGAATCATGTGATATATGTGAATCTTGTAAATTGATTAAGATACCTCTTACTAATAGTAGTAAAAGGAAGTACTCTTTTGAACTAATACATATTGATGTATGTAGTTCATTAAAGTAACAATGCTGGGAAGGATTTCGATAACTCATGGCAAAAGTATTAGTGTACTCTGATCTGATCAAAGTAATGAATATTTGAACCATGGACTTTGTGAGAATTCTGCAGAAAGTCTGCAAAATAAGAAAAGAAGAATCTGGAAACAACAACCGTACGGCTGCAAACTAGGCGTACGCCTAGGGATGAGCCGTACGGCTCCTGTTAACAGAAATCTGCAGGTTGTCTGCAAACTGCCGTTTTTCGACTCATAATAAGTCAAATTGATCTTTAATTAACCTTCTGGATTATGTGCTGGAAACAGCTACGCTTGCACTAAATTGAGTTTCATCTAAGGAGGTTCGACTGATACCATATTAGATATGAAATGAAAGAAAACTTGGTTTGTCTTTCATAAATATTTGTGATGTGATATTTTTGTGAAAAGTATTGTCTTGGACAAAATCACACCTAAATCTAGTCAATGTATTTTCATGGGATATCTTAAGGATATTAATTTTACGCCCTTTAGAGTACAAATCGTTTGTTGTTCAAAATAGTACTTTCTAGATAAATCATTTATCTCTAAAGAACTAGTGGGAGTAAAATGTATCTCAAAGAGTTCGAGGCTCAGAAAATGACATAGAACCTAAGATGGAATTTGAACGAAGTTTTACAAAGAGTTGTGGAAATTCGTTCAAAGTATACACAAGATATTTGCATATATGATAGTATACTATCTATAACAAGAAATATTGATTTTCGTAACAGAAAGTAATAAGGAAGATATCATTGAGAATGATTGACCTATCACCTATCAAGATGCAAAGTCTGCTCCGGATTTAGATCAATGACTTGGAGTCATGATATCTAAAATGCAATCCATATATCATAATCAAGTTTTGAACTTGATTGTTCTAACCTACGGCTTAAAAACCATAGGATAGAAAATAAGTTTTCTTAGAGAAAACGGACATGGATCGCAAGGTGCATATTCATAAAGCACGACTAATTGAGTAAAGTCAATTCATAATATCGATCATGATAAAACTTTGTCACCTACAGTCATGCTTAAGGATATTAGAATTGAAGTTGTCATGACCTCATATTTTGAATATGAAATATGATAAATGGATGTCAAAATAGCATTCCTTAACATGAACATACTTTAGGATGTGTTTGGTACAACCTAAAAGTTTTGTTAACCCATAAAATTCTAATAAAATATGCAAGTTGTAGAAATCCATGAAATGGATTGAAGCAAACTACTTGGAGTAAAAAGAAAAAATCATTTTGATGTAGTATTCAAAGAGTTTGAATGCATCAAAGATGAAACTTGTGATTACAATAAATTTAGTGGGAGCGTTATATAATTCCTAGTCTAATATATGTGGTTGACATATAATTCATTTTGAAAGAGTTTCACAATGAAAGACTTGGATAAAGCCGTCTATATCCTTGGACTGATTTATGGAGATAAATCTAAAAGTTTGATTGGTTGAAGTCAAAGTACTAATACAGACAAGATAGTGAAAAGTTCACTATGCAAGACTATTAGAGAGGTTACTTGCAAAGTCTAATGGCATTAGTCTTAACAAGATTTAGTCTTATTGGAAGACTAATGAGTAAGAATACATGATTAGGATTCCACTTGCTTTAGCAATTGGATCTATCATGTAAGCCATATTGATGTACTAAGACCAGATGTCTCATATACTTGGAGTATGATGAGATGATACCAATCGGATCCTAGTGACAGTCACTAGATAAGAAACACCCTTATGTTCTTGAAAAAGAACTAAAGGATGTATTCTTAATCTTTGATGGAATATAAGATGATCTTGTAATAGTTACATAGATGCATTTTTATAAACCAACAAAGATAATTGTCGCAGTATGAATACATGTTTACGTTTAATAATGATTTTATAAGAGTTCTAAACACACCACTACTATTCTACAAAAGGTTGAGTATCTAGTAGCATGAGATGTGACTAGAAATTGTTTGGATCAAGATACTAATTAGTAAACTAGAAATCGTTTTTAGTTGTTGGTCCCTAAAGGGCAATAAGGGTGTGAAAATCGCTAGAGGGGGGGGGGGGTGAATAGCGTTTTAAAATTCTTTTCAAACCCTTTTGCAATTCAATGGCAGATGCGCACAACTCTTATTTTGGCTAAGTATAGCGCGCAGTAAGAGTGTGAAATGCACAGCGGAAATTTAAAGCAGCTCTGCGCAGGGTATACTGCGCAGAGATAAAAACGCACGCGCTAAGTATGAGGCTAAAGAGTGGCGCAAAAAGGATTCTAAGGCAAATGACCAATAACAATTATAACATCAAAGTGTAGCAATCTGAAAGATCAAACAAAGCAGTTCATAAATAGTTAAGCAGGAAATATGCAGTAAATATAATGAACACGCTATTTGGAGAGGTTCGATCGATGAAAGATCTACATCCTCTACCAAGATGGTTAGTCTTGGATTTCTAATGGAGATCTTATTATATGAGAGAGTATTACAAATTACAACATTTGAGCTCAATACTAACTCAAGATCTATTATCTATGAAGAACAAATCCTAGACTAAACCGGTGTATCTCAAGAAGTTAGATCAAAATGATCAAAGCTTCAAGAGGTGTGTGTGTGACAGAAATTCTGGGCTCTATGAATATGAAAGATGAAGAGCCCCAAGAATTCTGGTGATATAGGCTTTAATATGAGCAGGAGTTTTGAATGTTTGAAGATCTTGAAGGCTGTTCTAAAGAATCTGGAAATACTGAGCAGCAGTCTTCAGATCTTCAAGATTTCTCAATGAAGTAAGAAACTCTAGCTCTGAAGCATATTGGCCAACAAGAGGGGCTTGATAAAAGGGCCGATGGAAGGGCGATCAAAAGGCCGGTCAAAGGGCAGCTTGGAAATGAAGAAGAGCAGGCTATTTATAGCTGAGAGTTTGAATATAGCCGTTGGAGCTCTGAGCAAGGACAATGAGCTGGCACAAAGTGATTGGCGCGCAGCTGTCCTTTATAGCCGTTGGGGCTCTGATCAAAGATGATGACCTGGCACAATATGATTGGTGCGCAGGTGATTTAGAGCCGTTGGAGACTGAGCATGAAGACCAAATTCAAAAGCTTCTTCTAGAAGGTTGACAACTGTCTTCACTTGAGATATTTCTTTGAAGCGTGTCTCCACCAATGGTTTTGCTGAGTGTGCTTATTTTGTCGTTTGTGTACATCTCAGTACTCTTACTTAATCCAAAAAGCGTAGCTTGTCTTGATGCTTTCCAAGCTTCTAAAATGTGAGATCAGGAGATGAGGAACTTGACCAAGGTTGTGTCCGCGCACAAAGGCATGCGCATTGCCGGCGCGCATGGATTCAGCGCATGAGCAGCATGCGCACCATGCTTGGTCACACAAAGATCTCTTGAGAGTTTAGGAAATAAGATCTTTGAAAATTGAGCAGGGTCAGGGGATACGTAAGATATTTATGCGCAGTGGCGACCTGCGCAGAGAACATCCTGCGCAGTGAAATGAATCCTGCTTAGGAAATCTTCGATCTTTAAAGCTTCAAGTCCTATAATCTAAGCCTATACTATAAAAAGGACTTAGCTAAAAATTGAAGTTATAAACTTCTTTACATGAGGTCCTAAAGTCCATAAAAATACTCATAGGTGATGGTATCAATCAATTCTAACAAATGTAGGAGGGTTAAGTGATAAGCATACCCAACAATCTCCCCCTAAATGATTGATGCCATTACCTATTATAGCAAATGCAATTCATTGTACTTGATAATAACATGTCCATAAAAATGTGAATGGTAAATCATGCCTCAAGTCAATGCACACACTAGCCAGTGCTATAGATTTCTAATCTATCCAAAAGATTAAAAACTTACAACATAGGAAAGATAGAAATATCATTCAGAGCATACTAATAATGTGAGATGAAGTTTTAAGTATGCGTTTAAACTGAATGTTTAAACATCATGCGTAAAAGACATGAGCAGTAAAGATTATGCGCATGAGTTTAAGTAATAATGCATTCAATGTTCCACAAACGAATGATTTGAATTGAACAAGGTTTTGTGAAAGCTTTATGATGCATTCTTCTCATTAAAACTTTGAATGATTGACTGTTACAGAGTACAAGTTTTAAAGAGGAAAAACAAAAGAGGTGCGCACAAAAACAAAAGCGCACGAAATGAAAGCGCTTAAAAATATACTGCGCAACGAGAATCAAAAAGTTCCAAAAATAACAAAATACTTACAAGGGAAATCTAATCTATGTTGATCCGTTGCAGGGCTTCGCGCATCTCATTCTGAAGACCGTTGAACTTGTTCATGAGTTCCACCTTTAAATTTTGAAATTTGTCCTGGAACTCAACAGCTTTACCAACATAAGTGTTCATTCCTCTGCGCATGTCAGCATTGTCATCCACTAGCTCTCTGAACTTTGCTCTGCTGTCTGACAGGATGGCAGTTTGCGTAGCTTCTAATCTTGAGTCAGTATGGAGGCGCTGAGTGTTGACGCTGGCTTGAATGTCTAGCATTGCGTAGTCCATTTTGTCGTTGAACGCTAAAGAAAAATCTGTCATGGTCTTAGCAATGCATCGACGTACTTCTTCAATATTATGCGCAGAGCCTCCTTGTTCAATCTTCTCCATCTGAGCCTCCATCTGAGCTTGAAGATCATCAAATCCTCTAAGTAACCCATCTTCTAGGGTTTTCTTGAGCTTTTTCAGAATGTCCCTGAGTCCACCATCAAGCGCTCCAAAGGTGCACACATTTTTGAGTTGTGCGCTGACAGTTTCGAGCTGGGCGCTGATGGTTCTCAGGGAGTCCAGGATAAGATGATCCAAAGTGATAGGAACTTTTTCTTGCGCAGGCTCAGATGAACTTGCCTTTGCCTCCGTCTTAGCACTCTCCGTGCTTTCCTTTGCCTCCCTTGCCTTTGCTTCCTCTTTGGCAGCTTTCTCCCCCTTAATGGTATCAATCTCCAAACGCTGCATATCAAGACGATACAATAAAGAAGTTTGAGCAGTAAGGGGTTGATTTAACTGCAGCTGTGTAGCGACTTGATTCGTTTGAACAGAATGCAAGCTTTGCACGATCTGGCGCAGCTCAGCTGAAGAGGAAGGAGGAGTCTCAGGGGCTGAAGATGGTTGAACTGGAGAAAGATCACTGCTGTCAGTGGCTGCGGAACTAGTGCGGCGCTTCTTCAATCCTTTAGCGCTGCTGCGCACCTTCTGCTTGAGACGAGAGGAGATATGTGCGATATCAGCACTGGGGATGGCTTCTTGAGAGGCTTTGTGCATTTGCTCCCCCTCAACTGCAGCATCATCTGAATCACCACGAAAATCAGCCTTACGCTTCATTGTGGCTGGCTTTGAGGGAGCAGGAGCTGGATTGCTGGTAGGATCAGCCTCTTTGAATGAAATCCCTTTGGTGGATTGAACCAAATGAATATCCTTAAGCTTTTTGCCACTGGGCGGAGCAATGTCCTCCCCCTTGCGATTATACGCTTCTTCTGCGGTCTCTTGCGCAGCATCAGTTGTAGATCTTCCTGCACTCTTCTTGGACTTGACCACAGGAATTGGGCCTATCCAGGGTTCCTTGTTGGGAGCGGAATCAGACATCCAGATTTCATAGTAATCAGCGTTACCTATCTCACTGCGCAAATTCTGGAGATGTACTCTGGAGTAGTACTTTGCGTCGCAAGACTGCTTCTTGATTGACTTTTCTTCAACATAGGTGGCCAGTTCACCATAAGTCAATAAGAGTTTGGTTAGCAGTCTGCAGTGAGTTCGGTATTTGGTCTTCCCCGCGTTCAGCTTCTTCTCATAGCTGGTCATTCCCTTCACAATCTCATTGAAGATAATCTGCGGCCAGTCGAGTTGATCTTTGTTGAAGATGGCTGCGCAGTATTCCCACTGCTTTGATATGAAATGTCCATTATTTCCATTCTTGCAGTTGAGGGAATCTCCAATTAGGGTGCACAGGTGATACATCACCTCACCAAATTCCTTTCGCTTATACATCGGCCACTTCTTGTTAAGAGAAGGAATGCCAATGAGCTTCTGTGCAAGCGCGTTTTGATGAGCCTCATCATAGTTGACTGAAGAACTATCAACATTGAAGTTTAGAAGGCTGCGAATGTGATTGGGGTGAACCACTACATCACTGCTCTGAACGGTGGCCATGATCATTTCTGTTGTCTTCCCTTCAAGTTGTGCTGGAACAACTCTTGCTGTCTTGAAGAATTCATCTAACAGCGCAGGCACTATGAAGGATTGCTCAAGAGTGAATAAAGGAAGAATGCCGGAGGAGCTGAGAAGATGAAGCAGACGACGACCAATTGCATCTAAAGAAAGATCTGCCTGAATAAGTTCCCAACCCGGAATGAAGTAAACGTGTCCCTGCGTAAAACAATAGATAGAATTAGACAACCTATTGCTTATGGAGCTGTGCGCATATGCAAGTAATGCAGATATACCTTGGCACAAGTTCTATGATAAGAAAAAAAATGTATGCGCAGAAAATAGGAAGAGGGTGCGCATAAAATAAGAATGCATACGCAGAGAGGAATCGTGCGCACAGAAAATAAATACTAGTAAAGAAGTGTGCGCAGAGAAATAGATAAAACTATATGCGCAGAAAGACTATGCGCAGGAAACTATGAACAGAACACATACTTGGGGATATAACAATAGAACAAATAAAATATTAAAAAAATTAGAACGAATATTTAAGAACATGAAGAACACCCAAGAACACCGAAAAAACAAAAGTTGACAAAATTCAACAAAAATACATCGAAATGACGGTATGAACAGGACGAAGTCAACCATGTAAAAAGTATGGTCAATGATATTAAAACAAACCCAGAAATTCAGAAAAACGATTCGTCAGCCAAGGAAGTTACGAAGCTCAGAAATTTATGAAAAACACATGTAACGACCATTGATCATGAAATAAACAACATGAAAGAATAGATCAGGCAAATACGAACATAACACAACGATCGATTTCAAAAATGATCAATAAATAAGGGAGAAATCGAAAAAGGGAGTCTAGAGACCTCCAAGAACAACAATGGCGGAAAATAAGGAGTTATAGTGAAACATACCATGTCTTTGACGGTTGGATGCCTTGATTGTTGATCTACTTCTTCTTCGTGAGAGTTCCCAGGATTGGAGTGCGAAGAAGAGTCGGAGATGATGATTTCGGGTTGAGTTTTGGTTTTCTTAGGCGCCATTGAAATGATTTAGAGAGAAGAAAGGTTGAGGTTGAAGATAAAGAACAAATGAGAAATGAAGGTTTAGATCAGAGGTTAGAGAGAGAGAGAGAAAATTTAGAGGGAAGAGTGAAGAAGAGAGAGAAACGATTTAAGTAGGGAAGGAGATGTTAGGCGCACGATAGCTAAGAAAAGTTTGAGAAAATGTGCAGTGGCGCAGGATAGCAATACCACGTGTCACAAAAGGGAACGCGCGTGCGCAGACCTATGCGCGCGTGTGCCTGTGAAGTTCTAAGCCGGTCACTGTTAAGTCAACTTCCTCATAAATGGTGAGTCAGTGAAAGGAAGGGCGCACGTTAGCAGGGTGACGTGGCCGAATGGGGAACGCGCGTGCGCAGTCTTTGCGCGCGTGTGTCAGCGAAAAGAGGCTGACGGCTGTCGCATCACCTTCCTCATTTAATGGTGAGCAGACATCCGCAAGGTGCGCTGTCATGAATTGCAGTTTGCATTAAATGATAATGGGACATGCGCAAGGGTAAAAAGGTAATTTCCCACGAAAATTCAAAAATAAAAGCACAGGAAAATTTGAATTACACAAGTGCCCTTGTGACTCAGCGTGGACTTTTCAGTCAAGAACCTATGTGCAAAAACTAATGAATAGAGCACTTACCTGCGATCCACGATGATTTGCGCATGGTTAGTCTTGAGCAGCGCATTGATAGCGCAAAGATTCTATAAATCTCAGAACTGTTGTTTCATGCGCAGAAATTTGTTGCGTAGGTGTTGCGCAGGGCGTATGAAACTTAACCTATTTAGCACACTTATCAAGCAAATACATTAGTATTAATAAATCATATGGACAAGTTAGCTAAGATTAAGCACACCCATTTCTCCTTTCAAGAGATCACTTGTTAATTCTTGAGGAGATGATATTAGATGTTGATGATCTTGGTAATAGTGCTTGGCAGGATTGGAAACTGTTATGATGGACATATTATCGCAGAGAATTGGATAATTCTCTTCATGAATCCCATAGTCCACAGGTTGTTGCTTCATCCATAAGATTTGGCAGCAGCAGCTTTCAGCAGCAATATGTTCTGTTTCAGTAGTGAAGATGGACACAGCAGCTTACTTCTTGCTTGCCCATGCTACAAGTCGATTTCCAAGGAAATGACATGTTCCACTTGTGCTTTTCCTGTCAATTGTGCACGCTGCGTAGTCCGCATCTGAATAACCTACAAGTGTAAAGTTCGAATCTTTGGTGTACCAAAGTCCAAGGTTAACAGAGCCAAAAATATATCTAATACATTTTACAGCAGTTATGTGCGCTTCAGAAGAATTAGCGTGATAGTGCGCACAGATCCAGTCAACATAATATCTTGGCCAACTAGCAGAAGATAAAGGAGAGTTAATCATACCTAGATATAGTCCGATCAAGTTTACCTTTTAAGTCTGTTAAATTTGTTGCTGGTGGCCATTGGAGTGTCGTATGCTTTAGCACTCAAGTCCCAACTTCTTGATTAAGTCCCATGTGTACTTGGCTTGATTTGCGAAGATGCCATCATTCAATTGATTGATTTTAAGCCCGAGGAAGAAGTTGATGTCTTCATCATGCTCGTCTCAAACTTGCTTTTCATTTGCGCGTTTGAAGCCTTTCTCTAGTATGAATTTTGATAGCGTATCGCACCATGCTATTGGAGCTTGGTTAAGACCATACAAAGATTTCTTGCTTTGATTCTGTGATGCTTCCATTCTTATCCATCTTGTTTCCGAACACCCATTGAAGCGTTAAATATTGGATGAGCTTTTCTTGCACTTCTTGCATAGCATCGATCCATCTTAAAATATGGAGCACTCTATCAATCTTCTTTGATCCGACATGAGAGATAAACGAATGCTACACCGCAAAGTTTGATGCTCTCGATGTGCGAACCCCTACATTGAGATGATAGGAATACGAAGATCAATGGGTATTTCATTTGCTTCAGCATCACGATCATTAAAGGTGATTTGCTGAAGTGGAGGAACGTTATGCGCAGGAGGAGGTGTTTGCGCATCAGGAGTTGTAACTTCAGGCGCAGCATTTGGAGTATGCGCATGAGATGGACTTGATTCTGAATCTGCTTGATCTATATTCTGCGCAGGAATAGAGTTACTGCTCACCTGTCTAAAAAGCTCAGCAGAGTCATCAGAATCATTGGGAGCCAAATGTAGCTCAAGGAGAGAATGCTCATCAAAAAATAACATGTACAGATACTTAAAATAACTAGAGATTTATCTTATTATGATCATGAAAAGCTTATAGAATGATTGGCATACCCAACGAGAATACCTTCATCTGCTTTGGCGTCGAATTTACCTCTATAGCGTTTGCAGCCAAAGAACTTAAAGAAAGCAATGTTGGGCGCTTTCTCTTTTTCCATAGATCGTATGGAGTATTGATGTAGGCTTTGTTGATGAGGAATCTTATTCTGAGTAAAGCATGCACCGTTGACAGCTTCTTTTCAGAAATACATTTAGAAGTACTGCTTCTACTATCATTGTCTATCTATCCTCAATCATCGAGCGATTCTTTCCACAACGCCATTTTGTTGCGGAACTCCAGCAGCAGAGAAATTGTGAAGAATACCATTTGATGGTTCTTGTAGGTTCTCACAATATTGAGCGACATCATTGTTCATAAATTCTGTTTCATTGAAGTGTCGAACTCTATTGATGTCTTCTATGTTTGGAGATTTAGAAGGAGAGCAGCCAGGATATCATAGAGATACAACAGGTTGGTCCAAAGCTTCGCGGTAGTGAGCGGTCCAAACATATGAGGTGAAGCGGATGTAAGCGGTTTGACATTGGAGCAATCTTGCTGGAGGAAAATTGCTCAGGCTGCTTACTAAGCTGGCATGGTGCTTATATCATTGCTAGCTGCATTCACTTAGGTTCATTGCTACAAAACAAGGATTAGTAAATAGAAATTATAGCTGTAAGATTAATAATATAAAAATTGGTCTTACGAGTCCTTGTGAGCAAAGTTAGTCCAGAAACGCCATTCTTGATGTAACAGTGCGTTGAAGTGATATGGCATTCCAGAGCTTTATCTCATAATTGTGATATGGAGAGCAGGTTGCTTGAGACTGTCCTTTATGAGTAGTCCAAATCCAATTATGTGCCCTTTGTTGTTGTCACCATAAATTACTAAGCGATCTATTCCTCCATGCGCACCTTTAAGAGAGTTGCCATCTCCAGTAGTGTCTAGAATCCACTATCGATATCAACTGAGCTTGAGAGGGCGCAGCGAAGTAGATCTTTTCTGCTTGTTGAAACATTGACTTGCGCTCTACAACAGAGTTATCACTTAAGATCAGCAGGCACTTTGAGAGATTCCTTGCGCGGCTGCGGAGTTGGTGATGACACAGCTTCTGACAGGTTAGCTTTGGCAGATAGGTGCTTGTCATTCTGTCTGCTTGGTGAAGGTATCCCGTTTCCACTAGAGTGAAAGGATCTTTCTTTGATTGTCTTTGGCATATACTCAGGTTCCATTTCAGAAACAACTTTTGAATCATAATCAGCATTTGCCACTAAGCAGAGTAGTCCATCCTCAGAGTTAGCATCGTTGTCTTCAGTGTCAAGTCTCTGAGTCCTTAGCTCCTTCTCTGCGCAGTTCTCTTCAGCAACCATTCTGCACTGCTTTGATGCTTTGTACGCAGGGTTGCTTTTCCTAGTACTCAAATTTTGGAGTAGGCATTGAAGCGTAATGTCTTGGCTTTCTGCAGTAAACCAAGTCATCTTTCTTTGAGTCTCTATGAGAGAGAATACGAATCTTTGCTTGAGGATCCACCAGGTTTGGAGAACTTTCTGAATTTGATCTGAGGTTTGAGCAGGCGTAGGAATATGTGAAAAGTTAGCCATTGCCCTAGATTTTGAAGCCATATTGAATCGGCACCCAAGCTGTTAAGCTTGAAAAAAAGAAACATGTTTTATGAAGGTGTTTGCTCTGATACCACTTGTTGGTCCCTAAAGGGCAACAAGGGTGTGAAAATCGCTAGAGGGGGGGGGTGAATAGCATTTTAAAATTCTTTTCAAACCCTTTTGCAATTCAATGGCAGATGCGCACAACTCTTATTTTGGCTAAGTATAGCGTGCAGTAACAGTGTGAAATGCACAGCGGAAATTTAAAGCAGCTCTGCGCAGGGTATACTGCGCAGAGATAAAAACGCACGCGCTAAGTATGAGGCTAAAGAGTGGCGCAAAAAGGATTCTAAGGCAAATGAGCAATAACAATTATAACATCAAAGTGTAGCAATCTGAAAGATCAAACAAAGCAGTTCATAAATAGTTAAGCAGGAAATATGCAGTAAATATAATGAACACGCTATTTGGAGAGGTTCGATCGATGAAAGATCTACATCCTCTAGCAAGATGGTTAGTCTTGGATTTCTAATGGAGATCTTATTATATGAGAGAGTATTACAAATTACAACATTTGAGCTCAATACTAACTCAAGATCTATTATCTATGAAGAACAAATCCTAGACTAAACCGGTGTATCTCAAGAAGTTAGATCAAAATGATTAAAGCTTCAAGAGGTGTGTGTGTGTGACAGAAATTCTGGGCTCTATGAATATGAAAGATGAAGAGCACCAAGAATTCTGGTGATATAGGCTTTGATATGAGCAGGAGTTTTGAAGGTTTGAAGATCTTGAAGGCTGTTCTAAAGAATCTGGAAATACTGACCAGCAGTCTTCAGATCTTCAAGATTTCTCAATGAAGTAAGAAACTCTAGCTCTGAAGCATATTGGCCAACAAGAGGGGCTTGATAAAAGGGCCGATGGAAGGGCGATCAAAAGGCCGATCAAGGGGCAGCTTGGAAATGAAGAAGAGCAGGCTATTTATAGCTGAGAGCTTGAATATAGCCGTTGGAGCTTTGAGCAAGGACAATGAGCTGGCACAAAGTGATTGGCGCGCAGCTGTCCTTTATAGCCGTTTGGGCTCTGATCAAAGATGATGACCTGGCACAATATGATTGGTGCGCAGGTGATTTAGAGCCGTTGGAGACTGAGCATGAAGACCAAATTCAAAAGATTCTTCTAGAAGGTTGACAGCTGTCTTCACTTGAGATATTTCTTTGAAGCGTGTCTCCACCAATGGTTTTACTGAGTGTGCTTATTTTGTCGTTTGTGCACATCTCAGCACTCTTACTTAATCCAAAAAGCGTAGCTTGTCTTGACGCTTTCCAAGCTTCTAAAATGTGAGATCAGGAGATGAGGAACTTGACCAAGGTTGTGTCCGCGCACAAAGGCATGCGCATTGCCGGCGCGCATGGATTCAGCGCATGAGCAGCATGCGCACCATGATTGGTCACACAAAGATCTCTTGAGAGTTTAGGAAATAAGATCTTTGAAAATTGAGCAGGGTCAGGGGATGCGCAAGATATTTATGCGCAGTGGCGACCTGCGCAGAGAACATCCTGCGCAGTGAAATGAATCCTGCTTAGGAAATCTTCGATCTTTAAAGCTTCAAGTCCTATAATCTAAGCCTATACTATAAAAAGGACTTAGCTAAAAATTGAAGTTATAAACTTGTTTACATGAGGTCTTAAAGTCCATAAAAATACTCATAGGTGATGGTATCAATCAATTCTAACAAATGTAGGAAGGTTAAGTGATAAGCATACCCAACACTAGTATCACTAATTTAATGGACCTTGGTTATGACAATAATCCTTATTGCACAAATCAAGGGACTAATATCTTATCTAAACATATACTCGAACGTTTCTATCTTATTCGAGAAATCGTTAAAGATGGGAGATGTCAAAATATGCAAAATACCATATGATGATAACAAGGATTATCATCCTACATAAGCTCGCTTGCAATTATGATGGAGATCATAACTAGCTCAATGGGTATTAGATACATGTTGATTGGGCCTAGTGCAAGTGGGAGATTGTTGGATATTATGCCATAGGCCCTTGAGAAAGGCCTATGCGTTACATCATAGCTTCAATGTTATAGAGATAACAAATCCGATTATTATATCTTTTGCATGTTTATTATAATAATCATTGTCCCTAGCACTTATGAAGGATAGCATGAGTTTAATGGATAATCATATGATGATTATGGTGCATAGGATGCGGATTAAACTTGTGGGTACTTGTTGGAGAACAAGGTACTGGATAGACCCGTTATGAGATTTATGTCATGGTCAAATGTCATAATTAAATCTCATAATAGTCATACCATTTGAATCCTTAGACCTGAGATTATGATGGTCTTCCACATGATGAACATTATGTTTGACGTACTCAAACGCTACCCTTAACAGGGTGGTTATAAAGGCTACGATTGGCATAATCAGATTCTTGTAGGGAAGAATGATAAGTCAAGATGAGATTTGTCCCTCTCTCAAGAGAGATATCTTCTTGGCCACTCGATGAGTGAGATTGATGATAGTGCATGGTCATGCCCAAATGAATTGATGTGTTCAATGTCATTTGCTCATATCAATCTACTCAAGATCGAGAAAGCATTGGACAACATAAGTTGACGTAGACCATGACTTATGTCCAATATGATATCGCGTGACAAAGGTATTGTGATATGTTCTATAAGCTAACTTTGGACTTTCAAAGTTATACTAATTGGGTAGTCACAATGGCTTGTTAGAGTCCACTTATGACTTACGGGTTCTGAATGGTTCGGACTCGTTGCCAACTTAGTATAATCCTATTGAGTCACACACAATAGAACAGATTGAAAAAGGTTTAAAATCTGGGAATTGGAATCTGGAAGCCGTACGGCTCCTAAGGAGCTGTACGGCTCAAAAGGAATTAGGTCAAATCCTCATATAAATATATACAGCCGGGTTTGACAGCCTCGAATGTTTATTTTAGAAATCATAACACATTGTTTTAGAAACAATAAAATATAGAGAAGCAGGATTATTAGTTTTGAGATTTAGAATCATCAAAACTCAATAATCAAAGAGCAAAATAATCCTACGAAGAAATCGTTTCTTCATCAAGTCTTGGATCTAGCAATCAATCAAGAAGGTGTTCTTGAGTCCGTTCTAGAATATATGTTATTTCAAATTCTCAAGTTTGATTCCTTATCGTTTGAGGAATGTTTTATTTTAGAAATTGGTCTTCAAGTAAATTATCTTGGACATTCATGAGAATACTCAATATTTTCCGGAATAAATGTTATATCTGATAATTCAACATTTTTAAATTTTTAGTTATGTTTCCTTGATTTCCCTAATATATTCATATGGGAGATGTCAAAATATGCAAAATACCATATGATGATAACAAGGATTATCATCCTACATAAGCTCGCTTGCAATTATGATGGAGATCATAACTAGCTCAATGGGTATTAGATACATGTTGATTGGGCCTAGTGCAAGTGGGAGATTGTTGGATATTATGCCATAGGCCCTTGAGAAAGGCCTATGCGTTACATCATAGCTTCAATGTTATAGAGATAACAAATCCGATTATTATATCTTTTGCATGTTTATTATAATAATCATTGTCCCTAGCACTTATGAAGGATAGCATGAGTTTAATGGATAATCATATGATGATTATGGTGCATAGGATGCGGATTAAACTTGTGGGTACTTGTTGGAGAACAAGGTACTGGATAGACCCGTTATGAGATTTATGTCATGGTCAAATGTCATAATTAAATCTCATAATAGTCATACCATTTGAATCCTTAGACCTGAGATTATGATGGTCTTCCACATGATGAACATTATGTTTGACGTACTCAAACGCTACCCTTAACAGGGTGGTTATAAAGGCTACGATTGGCATAATCAGATTCTTGTAGGGAAGAATGATAAGTCAAGATGAGATTTGTCCCTCTCTCAAGAGAGATATCTTCTTGGCCACTCGATGAGTGAGATTGATGATAGTGCATGGTCATGCCCAAATGAATTGATGTGTTCAATGTCATTTGCTCATATCAATCTACTCAAGATCGAGAAAGCATTGGACAACATAAGTTGACGTAGACCATGACTTATGTCCAATATGATATCGCGTGACAAAGGTATTGTGATATGTTCTATAAGCTAACTTTGGACTTTCAAAGTTATACTAATTGGGTAGTCACAATGGCTTGTTAGAGTCCACTTATGACTTACGGGTTCTGAATGGTTCGGACTCGTTGCCAACTTAGTATAATCCTATTGAGTCACACACAATAGAACAGATTGAAAAAGGTTTAAAATCTGGGAATTGGAATCTGGAAGCCGTACGGCTCCTAAGGAGCTGTACGGCTCAAAAGGAATTAGGTCAAATCCTCATATAAATATATACAGCCGGGTTTGACAGCCTCGAATGTTTATTTTAGAAATCATAACACATTGTTTTAGAAACAATAAAATATAGAGAAGCAGGATTATTAGTTTTGAGATTTAGAATCATCAAAACTCAATAATCAAAGAGCAAAATAATCCTACGAAGAAATCGTTTCTTCATCAAGTCTTGGATCTAGCAATCAATCAAGAAGGTGTTCTTGAGTCCGTTCTAGAATATATGTTATTTCAAATTCTCAAGTTTGATTCCTTATCGTTTGAGGAATGTTTTATTTTAGAAATTGGTCTTCAAGTAAATTATCTTGGACATTCATGAGAATACTCAATATTTTCCGGAATAAATGTTATATCTGATAATTCAACATTTTTAAATTTTTAGTTATGTTTCCTTGATTTCCCTAATATATTCATATGGGTAGCAGTGGCGGATCTAGACCCCCCTGAATTTTTCTTTTCAGGGGGTCAATATAATAAATTCAAAAATTGTAAAGGGTAAATTTGTTAAAAAATACAAAAAGTCAGGGAGATCTAAATACCCTCCTCAAAGGGCCTAGATCCGCCCCTGGGGTAGAGTGGCGCTTCTCGTGACATTGCAATTAGGGATGGCAATTTGTCCGAACCCGATCTGTATCCGGGACTGTCCGCTCCGCAATGGGGCGGATTTGGTAACCATTTTTCAAAATCCGACGGGTTACGGGGCGGGTTTGGTAACACACCCCAACCCGTGGGTCACCGCCCCGCCCCGTATACTAAAGCATGCTTTTATTTACTGTAATGTCCCAATACACTCCTCATATTTTACGTGGTTATTGCTGATTTTAGTTTCATCTCTACTTGCAGCATATATAATGCGTCTTTCTCATTTTCTAATGTTAATTTATGATGTTAATTTCATCCATAAATTGTGCTTTTATGGAATATGGGGGGGGTACGTGTTCAACACCATACGGGGCAGGGCGGGTTTGGTAACAGGAGTATTCATTGAGGGGCGGGTTTGGTTATGAGCAAACCCGCTCCGTATCCGCCCCGTTGCCATCCCTAATTGCAATGCTTGTGTGTGTTAAAAAAAAGTAGTATAGGAAGATCATCAAACTTGACATTCTATTTTTAATAACGCAATATTTATTTCTAGACAAACTATTAGAAAGTCGTACATTTATTTTGGGATAAAGGGATTAGTTTTTATGGGACTAATTTTCTTTTGGGTGAATTATGTGCATATGGATTTGGACTATGTTCTCTCCTCATCAAAAAAAAAAAAAAAAAAAAAGAATAGGTAAAATATGGTATTGGTTGATTTTGGTGTAGAAGGTAGGGGAAGGTCAATTATACTCTTAGGAAGGGGTTGGTGTAATGATTAGTAGTCTTGCGAAAATAAAAGTTTGTTTTTGAATTAGAAGAGGTCTCCTCTCTCCTCCCTGGCGGCTCGGCTTTCTCCACACTCAGTCAACAACTTTTACGCGGTGTCGAGTGTCGACGAGTGTCCCCCCTCCCTCCTCATGTCTTTTATGCTTTCCTGGCTTGACTTGGCATGGCACATGGCTTGGCTCATTCCGCCTGTTCTTTTCTTTTGCGTGTTTGGCTGGCTGACGACTCATTTATCGTTGTGGAAGACGAAGATTAGGTCTTAACACTGCAAAGTAAGGGGCTTATTGTGTAGTTTACCAACTTCTAAATGTCAAAATTGAAAATGTTTTTTTAGTTTACAACTAAGATAACTTTATCTTAAAAGGTGAATCTCATTTAACTCTCTTCAATTCAATGCTCTCCATTCTCAATAAGTGTTCACCGTTCTATTTACATGAAAATTAAAAAGTGGTTGAAATGATGTAAGTGTTGTGAAAATTAAAATTAAGATAGAAAAGAGAGAAGATGGGGTAGGGAATAGGAGCCGGTCTCCCATAAGAATATTCAATTTTATTTTTTTGTATGGATGAGAACAATTGCAATTGAGAATTTGGGAGTAGTTAAGAGTAGTTTCGTGCAAAGTAGAGGATCTCGACCTGTGCTTCACCCAAAATCTGCCACATGGCAGCGAAATCTAAAATAAAAATTTGTATTTTTTTTTTTCAAAAAATATATTTATTTGGGTGTTTTTCGTCCATAAAAAATAATACATACTATAACTAAATGTAACAATTGTGTTACTTATATGTAACACCTGTTTTATAAAAAACAAATCGTGCATTTTACTCATCGTTCAACTTTAATACTAACTATAATTACGTGTAACACTAACTATAATTAGAAGGAATTGTTTTAAAACTGAAATGTAATATTGTAGTGTTTTTGCAGAATAAAAGAACTATAGAGTATTTTTTTTTAAAAAGAAAGTAATATTTGAAACATAACAGTTTATACACATGAATGTAATTGTTTGTACAAGTAAATGTACCACTTTGATAGATAAATTTGTAATACATTTTTATAGATAGTGTAATACATTATATGTACCATGATAAATTAAACCCATTAACTTATTATTTGAAACATATGTATATGGTTATTATACAAGTAAACGTAACAGCTTTTTAGACAAAATGTAATATTTTTCTATTAAAAATATAACATATTATTTAAAAAAGGGTTAATGACAATTTAGACCCTGAAGTACCATACCACCCTTCCAATCGAGCCCCGGATGTCTTTTTTCGTCAGATCGGACCCTGGGGTGATTCATTTTCGCCAGTTAGGGCCTTTTTAACGGAATTCGTTAAAAAGTCAGTTAAAAGGCATGTGCCGTGCACGTGACTAACGGAATTGGGTTGTTTGAAGTTGATGTTTCTTTTAAGGGGTTTAATGAAAATTCGAAACTTAATAGGGCTGAAAATAAAAATAATTAATAAAATAGTAAATAAAAGGGTTTTTTAAGTTATTTTCAAAATATTAATAAAAAATAAAATTAAATAAGAATTTTATTTTATAAACAAAATAATCAAATTTTACATTTACCAAAAAAAATCTTCATCCAATAAATATGCAACATTTTATAATTTATAATAAAAAAAAATTAAATAAGAGTTTTATTTTAAAACTTGTTATTGTATCACGATTAATAATAAACTAAATAACTATTTTTAGATTTTCATTAAGATAATTATTTTTGTTCAAATTGTTGGTCAAAGTATAAATTGTTTGACCAAGAATCTTAAGCCGGGCGGGACAGAGGGAGTATATTTTTAGCAAATGCGTTATCCAAATCGTTTTTTACGTTTACCAAAGAAAATTATCATTAAATACTCTGATGCTCGGACTCTTTAATTTACTCCGCCGTAGCCGTGTCGGACACACGTATTTTAGTCTTATCGAGACGAGTCCGGCGAGGTAAACAAAAGAGTCTGAGTATCTTAGATTAAATAAATATGCAACATTTTATATTTTGTAATAGAAAATTAAAATAAGTTACAATCATTTATTAGTTTTTTTTTTTTTTTTTTTTTGAAGAAAGAAAAAAAAATCTTAGAATGGCAGCCACCATCATCTTTAACAAACCCGGCCAAACCCCCACCCCTTTCCCTTTCCTCCGGTGACCACCCCTTTCCCACCATCCTTCCAGCTTCTACCCACCATTACTACTACCGGACCACCACACAACCACACCACCACCGCACCACCACCATCGGATACCCACTATTGACACCACCGACCAGCCACCATCAACACACCTCTGCCACCATCTCACTATCATTGTCAACACAATCTCAAAACCACCGGCCACCATTCAAACCTAGATCTGGGTAGACTCAAAAATAAAAACCCAGATCTAACTAATCATATTCGAAAATTAAAAACACCATATAAACTGGGAACTCAAATTATTGTAGCAAAATTGCACCAGAAAAATTCACAAAATCCAAGCAAAATCTGGACCAAAATCGAAATAAACAACCTGGAATTCGAGAATGAGAAGCAGATTGAGAAGAATCTAACCGAACCAACAAGAATTTCTAAAGAAATCTTAGCAATTGAAGGTCTTCCAGCAGCTCCATTTTCAGTACCAAAATCGAAACCCTAGCCTACAACCGCTGCCTCACAATCACATCCACCAGAAACGTCACCGCCACCACCACCGTCTTCGTCGGCGGCGTTGAAATCACCGGTCCCCATCTCTACAACGACGGCCGTCTCATCGTTCACGGAAGGAAGGGGCGGAGGAGGCGAGATCTTCCGACGATGGACTGAGAGGAGGGGGCGGATATTGGAAAGCTTCCCAATATCCCCAGGAATCGATCCAGTCAACTGGTTACCAAACAGAGAAAGAATCTTGAGGTTGGTGAGATTGGTTATGCCTCGGTCAATTTCTCCAGTGAGGTGGTTTCCGTCCAAGAACACTTCTTCAAGTCCGACGGAAGTGTAAATATCAGGGGGAAGCTTTCCGGTGAGATTATTGAAGGTTGAGCCGACGATGATGACGATCGGTGATGATGGAGACGGCACTAAAGGTTGAGGCGTCGTTGGGGGAGAAGATGGGGAGGTGAGGAAAAATTTATATCTTTACCCAGTGAAAGGGGATTGGAGAAAGGTTTATAAATTTTGAGTTTTTTGTTTAACCTTCCCTTCAGTTTTTAGATATGCTATTTAACACCTTTAATAGTTAATCTTAATTCAAACAACCCAATTTCGTTAGTCAAGTGCACGGCAGATGCTTTTTAACTGACTTTTTAACGAATTCCATCAAAATGCCCTAACTGGCGAAAATGAATCACCCCAGGGTACGATCTGGCGAAAAAAGACACCCGGGGATCGATTGGAAGGGTGGTATGGTACTTCAGGGTCTAAATTGTCATTAACCCTTTAAAAAATGTAACACTTTACACTTTGAAAAAAAAAACATATAATTTTTTATATAAAAATATTCATTTATAGAAATTTTTACTTTCTTATTTTTAGAATACTAAAACAAGCGTTTTTAGTTTTAAAGTGTAAATGGTTGAACTATTAATTTTCTCTAAATATGCATTACGTTTATGTATAAACACTGTTACATATAAGTAACTTGTTTGTTACATTTGGTTATAGACGAAAAAACAGAAAAGAAAATACGAAAACAAAGTTTTTTTTAAAAAAATTTTTATGCCACGTGGCATCATTTGGGTGGAGCGCGAGTTGAGATCCTATACTACGTGCAAAATTGCTCCCAAATTCCCAATTAAAATTGTTCTCATCCATGAGAACATATTTGTTTGTTCTCATGCAAGTTTTTTGTCAGAGAATAGTAAGTTGATTGAAATTATGAGTATAAAAGTAAAGTATAAGAGAGAATGAGTGAGAGGAATAGCAAATATTATTTGTCATTTTAGGAAGTGAACACTTACTCTGGGACGGACTAAAAAGGAAAGGTGGACATATACTCTTACTCTGAGATGGAATAAAAAGTAAATGTTGACATATACTCCCTCCGTCAGGACACAAGTGACACCAACTTTTGGGACGCGGAGATTAAGAAAATGTAGTATGTGTGTGGTAGAAAATGAAGAGAGAGAATGAGTGGGGTAAATAGTAGTGTTTGTTGAATAAGATGAGTGGTTGAAAACGAAGAGAGAGAATGAGTGAAGTTAAATGATGGGGTCGGTTGAATATAAATATATTAAAACATTTCCATTTTGGTCAGTGTCACTTGTGCTGGGACGAACCGAAAAGGAAATAAGTGTCACTTGTGCTGGAACGGAGGGAGTACTTGATTATTTAGAAAAATGATAATTTTTAGAAAAATTATTTATTTCATTTTAAAACCTTTTGAGTTTCAAAAATTTCACTAAAGCCCTTACTAACCAATATCATTACAAATCCATCCATTTTTATGATCACGTGCGAGGCACATGCGATTTAACTGACTTTTCTAACGATTTCCGTCAAAAATCTCTTAACTGCCGAAAAATTTAGATATTGAGCCCTGATCTAGCGAAAAAAAAAAACCCAGACCCCTTTTAGACGCACCCCCTTGGAGTTCAGGCCCTAATCTGTCATTAACCCTTTTAAATCAGTATTAAGCCGAACCAATTTAAATTTTTCACTTTTTTTTTTTTCCCTAAAACAACTCAATATAAAGTACATAAGTTTTTACTTTATTTTCAAGGGTTAATCACTTTTTACTACCCTGAGCTTTGCATGGTGTATCATTTAGGAGCCTATAGTTTTGTTTTTCTCACTTTAAGGCCTGAGCTTTCATTTTTGTATCAATCCGAGACCTAGACAATAACTCTGGTAAATATTGGATGGAAAACTATTAAACCACTAAATATTGTTACATTAAATTTAGGGGGTAACCCTTAAATGTATTTCTATTAAAATAAGGGGATTAAACCTTAAAATATTTCTATCAATCCTAAAAATTACCTACCTCCCCACTCTTCCTCAACCATGCAGCCACCCCTACCCTACCCTAAACCTAAATACTCCCTTCGTCCCAGTTTAAGGTTCTTACTTTCCTTTTTTGTATGTCTCAGTTTAAGGTTTTTAGTTGCTTTATTCCTTAAATGGCAAAGGATGAATAGTGTTTTGAACATCCTTATCCTCATAAAGTTCATATATTACCAAAAAACCATCACTTACACATCTACTTTTCACCTACTTTCTTTATGAATGGACAATTATATCCTCCACACTTTACTTTCTTGACTCAAATTTGTCTTGGTTTCTTAATTAGCGCGTAAAATCAAACTAAGAACCTTAAACCGGGACGGAGGGAGTTTAACAATCTTCCTCCATTCCCTCACCATCCATACCATACATGCATGAGGACAATTTTTCTATAAAACACGAGAACCAAATGCGAATTTGCCGGCAGCGCTGTCTCCCAGCCTCGCAATTTCGCAAAATAGATATGATGTGTGTATGTTCTTTGAATGGTATTCACATGGGATATTATTGCCACCTTCTATGAACTTAGGCTCCTTCAAGGTTTCCCTTCTTGTGGTGGATTATGTGACAAAAACCATACTCCCTCCACCCAAAAATGATCATCTCATTTTTTTTTTTTTTTATGAATGAACTTTAGCAATACTTTTAAGTTAACTTAATTATTTTAATGAAAATCTAAAAGTTGTTGTTGATAGTATTGTTGATAGTGTATCAAAGCAAAATTTATTTTTTCATTAGTATAGTTAAATAAACTTAAAATTATTACTCAAAGTTCATTCATAGTGCTGACAAAAAAAAGTCGAGAGATCATTTTGAGACGGAGGGAAAGTATAATTTAATTGCTAGTATTTTCACATTCGGTGGAATCTAACCCCAAACTTGAGTTGAATACGAATACTCCCTCCGACCCATTTGAAGCTTGACTATTTTGGTGATGACACGCAAATTATGGCAAGTGATGAGTGTAAAAAGGATTGTGAGAGGGAATAAGTTAGTGGGTATGGCATGTGGGGCCAACAATTTAAATATGTGAGAGGAGAAAGTTAGTGGGTATGACAAGTGGGCCCCATAATTTAAGTATGTGAGAGGACGAAGTGAGTGGGTATTACAAGTGGGGCCTACATTTGTTTCCATTTTAGAAAATAGTGAAGCTTTTAACGGGGCACCCATTTTGGTAATTGGTGAAGCTTCAAACGGGACGGAGGGAGTATAGAATTAAACGAGGTTACAGCATGAGGTGGATTTGAGGGGATGAGGTGGAAGTAGGAATTAAGAGACTTAAACTTTAAGAGAAAATAGGTGGCGTATGGAAGACATCAATTCCCGTTTAATATCGGACGGAATTCTTGTTTGGGACCTGGAGTGATTCAAAATTGATAGTTCAGGCCCTAAAGTGAGAAAAATAAAAGTATAGGCCTCTAAATGATACACCATGTCAAGGTTAGGGTAGTAAAGTGAGATTAACCCTATTTTCAAAGGGAAAGTAATAAACAGTGAAAATTACTTTGATGAAAATAAGAATTACTCATGTAACAAAGGGTTAATCTCATTTTACTACCCTAAGGTTTACATCCCGTATCACTTGGAGGCCTGTGGTTTCAATTTTCTCACTTTAAGGCCTATACTTTCAATTTTGTATCGATTTTGGGACTGGATAATAATTTTGTTAGATTTTTAACAAAAAATTGGATGTATAGCACTTGCCAAATCTGTGGTTAGAAAGTTTTTTTTTTTTTTTTTTTTTTTTTTTTTTAAAAAAACTTGTTCCGGAGTATGGTATTGGAGAGTAGGTAAATGTGTGTGCTTTATCAATCACAATAAGAAACTAATAACTATTTCATTTTGATTAATTAATTAAAGATTTAATTATGCTTCTTGTTGCTTCTAGTATATATTTTAATGAAAAATAAAATCAACAACTAATCTAAGTATTCCCTCCGTTCTGAAATGAATGTCCGAAAATCTTAACCACACTATTTTCAAGTTTTTTTTTTTTTATCAAATGAATATGAACCATATAAAAATAAAGAGGTAAAGATAGGCTGACCAAGAATTTGAATTCCAAATTGCAAAGTAAAAAGATTGATTTGGTTGGTAATTGTGGTACATTATGTTGATGAAGATAGCAACAGTAGGAGAAGAGACCCCATACAACCATCTACTTGAGAATTAAAGGTCTGGTAGTGAAGATGGGTAATCACATTATCACAGTTCACCAAGAAATCTAAATGTCAATGAGATGATCACATAAAAAGTCAACAAAAGACCAAATGGAATAGAGTAAATAGGTGTTGAAAGGTACATGCCAGTTTTCTGTCAAATATTTAACAGAATGTTTGCTTAGGCCCGAAATTGATACAAAACTAAAAGTTTAGGCCTTAAAGTGAGAAAACCGAAATTACAGACCCCTAAGTGATACAACATGTAAACTTTAGCGTAGTAAATGAGATTAACCCTGTAACAAATGACTATTCGAACATTTAAGTACTACAATATTCACTTTTTCTAATCTTTCAGATTTATTTATTTTATTTTCCAAATAAAATTGGGAAATGAGAAAAAAATTTATGCACAAGAATGAGTATTCCCCCCCCCCCCCACCCCACCCCAAAAAAAAGTAAGTAAATATTACACAACAAACAAAACATGTTCAATAATATGAAAATAGTTGCTGTTAAAAGTGTAGCATCGAGTTCAAATCTTTGTGCCACAAGTTATCTAATGACTCACAGTTATTGAGATGTGTATTATCATAATATTATGCAAACATGTAAACGGTTGAATTACAAGTGTTACACGGAGTGGCACACAAAAATGGTACTCCCTCCGTCCCGGAATAAGTTTCTTAGTTTGACTTTACACTGAGATTAAGAAAAAGTAAATGCTGTGAGTATTAAAAGTAAAGTAAGAAAAGTAAGAGAGAAAAATTGGGTAGAAAGTTTTTATTTTGAGAATGACAAGTGCGTCCAATTGTCTATTTAGATAATAAAGCAACTAAGAACCTTAGTCTGGGATAAACAAAAATGAAAATAAGAACCTTATGGCCTGTTTGGTAACCCAATTAAGCTCTTAATTTGGAACACTTTAAGAGATTAAAAAAATTAAGCTAATTTGGTAAGAGAAATTTCAATCACTTAAATTGTTAAGATTATCTTAAAATAAGCTATTAATTTTAATCTAGTATGGCAAGTCTTAACAAGGTAAGAGGAGGTAAGATAAAGAAAGGGAATGAGTTCAAACCCACTCATCAACATTTTTATTTGTCTATTTAATGTTACTTTCTTTTGTTGAAATATTTTATTTTTTCATACAAATTAAATATGATAAAATTAAATTAAAATGAAATTATTTTATATTATAAATTTTGATAATATTTTAATTGAGTATCATAATTACATTTTATCTTTTTCTTTTGTCTTTAGTAAAATTGATCAAAATAGTGAAGATGAACTTTATTAATATGGGATATATAAAAATACCAATACAAAACTGTTCAAATATTATTATTATTAGTCTAAATAAAAGATAATTTGACAAAGAATATTTTTGAATTAGAATTATTTATTTTAAAAAATATGACTATTTTTGTTTGTGGATAAACAAAAAGAATAATCAAGTGAAAGAGATGAGACTAATTTTTGAGTATTTATTTAAAATTTTGATTAAATTCAGATGTATGTCGTATGTCGATACCAAACAAATTGAAGTCTTGTAAAATTCAGCAACTTAATGATTTCAGCTCTTTATTTTCAGAGCTTAATTTTCAGCTTTACCAAACAGGTCCTTAATATAAGACAGAGGAAGTACATGAAATCTCAACTCGTTAACACCGACACTTAAGTAATACTCCCTCCGTCCCAGAGTAAGAGTCCTACTTTCAATTTTGGTACGTCTCAGAGTAAGAGTCTTATTCCTAAAATGACAAAGAATCTTTACTATTCACCCCACTCATTCTCTCTCATATTTTACTTTTATACTCATAACACCAATCAATTCACTATTCTCTCCCACTCATTCTCTCTCCTACTTTACTTTTACACTCACAACATTTACATCACTTCCAATATTTATTAATAAGCATACAAATGATGGGTATGACTCTTACTCCGGGACGGAAGGAGTAAAAAAAAAAAGGAAAAAAAAAGGAGTTGCTGCTATATATGAGGGCAAAAAGTGACAAATGGTCCCTTTTTTTGTCACCTTTTATGCATAAAGTAAATGGCATAATAAAAGAGGACCATTTTAATTTTCCCCCATCACATCTTTAACTTGCCCAACATAACCTTCCCCTACCCTATCCTCACATCCTTATAGCCTTGTCAATTCACTGTTTAATATCTGTCAGAAATGCAGTCAGTCGAAGGGTAATTTTGGTACTCCCTCCTAGGGATGACCAAAACCGGTTCCGGGCCCGGTTCCGGTTCGGAACCGCCGGTTCCGGTTCGGCATATATGTGACCCTGAACCGGCCCGCACTTACACCGGTTCCGGTCATCACAATCCGGTTCCAGTACGGTTCCGGTCCGGTTCCGGTTCAGTCCACGCTACCTTTTTTTATTTTTATTTATCATACAATAATGAATAAACATGTTAAAATTTATTAAAAGACAAGAGATTTTTATTTTATAATACACTAATGAATAAACATGTTAAAATTTATTGAAAAATAAGGGATTTTTAATTTTTTTAATGGAAATGCCGATCCGGTTCCGGTTCGCCATATACGTGACCCTGAACCGGCCCGCGCTTACCACGGTTCGGTTACTCCGGTTCCGGTTTACTCCCCGGTTTGCTCCGGTTCCGGGCTTTTCCGGTCCGGTTCCGGTCCAGTTTTCCGGTTCCGGTCCGGTTTGGCCATCCCTACTCCCTCCGTTCCGGTTCTTAGTTAGTTTGTTTGACTTTTACACGGAGATGGAGATTAAGAAAAAATAAATATTGTTAGTATGAAAAGTAAAGTAGTAGGAGAAAGTAGGAGAGAGAAAGTGGGAAAAAAGTTTTTGTTGTGAGAATGACAAGTGAGTTTCATTGTCCATTTAAGATAATAAAGCAACTAAGAACCTTCCTTCAAAAAAAAAAAAAGCAAATAAGAACTTTAGTCTGTGACAGATCAAAAAGGAAAATAAGAACCTTAGTTTGGGACGGAGGGAGTAATAAAATGTGGATTTTGACAAAAGCAAGTTTTTTTTTTTTTTTTTTTTTTTTTTAAAAAAATCTGTGGATAAATGTACGAAATTCAGGGGGGCATTATGTTTTCTGGTGGATGGAACTTTCTTTAATGGACGAAACTACCTTTGACAAGTTGTACTAAATATAAATCACCACAAAATCCGCCGCGCAACTTTTTCCAATGTACAAGCTACTGAATTTTAGGGTACAACTTGGGTACTCTCTCGTATCTATTGTTATCATGTCAATTGATTTGGTATACAGCTGATTAGATTCTTGACCATTGGATCTTCTTCCTTCCCTTTTCACGAGTGTGTTTTGAATGAAACTAATTCATCTATAAGTTATAAAAATCATGTTTTTAACCCTTAAATCCCGAACTTATAAAACTCTAAACCCTGAACTTTATACCCTACAAAAACATGATTTTTTATAACTTATGAAGAAACTAGTTTCCCCCAAAATTTTCACATTTCATTTTCATTTGAGTGTTGTTATTCACCCCCTTCAAATTATTTAGCACACCCATAAATATATTTTTTTTTCATGCAAAATTAATGGTTACTAAAATTAAATATATAAAAACCAAAAAAATATGTTGAAAAAGTATTTATCACAAGTGGATGGAAGAGAGAAAATAAGGTAGAAAATATAAAAAGTGGATAATTGTTGTGGAATCCTTCCAGTAGTATTGACCATATACCCCACTATGAGTGGTGTGAAGAGTGGATGTTGAACATTTTGAGTAAGTTGTTAGAACATGGCTTGCATCACAAGTCATTTAATTTTTATACATGAAATCATACCTATAATGTTAATATAAAGTGTAGTAAATAATAAAATGTGTAGAATTTATGAGATGTAATTTATCTATTTTTGATGGGCAAAAAGGTAATTTGACATCACTTAGGTTGAAAGAGTGTGGTCTCTAAATGAAATGCCCATTTGTTTCCTATTTAAAGGCCCTTCCA
The DNA here is from genome assembly GCA_026119855.1 of Campanula takesimana. Lineage (NCBI taxonomy): Eukaryota > Viridiplantae > Streptophyta > Magnoliopsida > Asterales > Campanulaceae > Campanula > Campanula takesimana. The sequence goes on from JAOWBW010000235.1 coordinate 456,283, forward strand.
TCAAGCCTAGAAACATACTACATTCTTACTTTCTCTCCTAAATAATCTTCATCATTGTCTAGAAGTTCTTGAGAGAAAAAGGACACTCATCATTTAGAAGATCATCTTCCCTACATCTTCTTCTTCATCTTATTTCTCCTTACAACGTCGATCATGGATTCAACAGGTATACGCTTCCGCCTTCATCTCCTTCTCAAACTCATTCTAGAATAGAGTATGGCATTCAGGGATTAAATTGTTCCAACAATTGGTATCAGAGCCTGCTCATATTTTGGTTTGGGTTTGAGTTCTTAAGAAAGCCTTAAAACGCTTTAATTTTGATTCATAATTCTGTTGAATCTTCAAGTTTTGATGTTGTTTAAAGGCTCTATTCATTTCTAGAGTGCTGATATTCATCATCCATAAAGTTTTCATTAAAAGGTTTGAAATGATCAATGAACACAATGGTTCAAGTTTGACTATCCCTACATAGCATAGTTATCTATAATGCATAATTATGTGGATCTACTTGCTTGAATCCATTGTTTTAAAAACAAGATTATCCCTTAAAAGCATGGTTATATGTTGTATAATGCATACCCATGTGGATCTACTTGTTATTAATGTTTTGGGAATAGTTTTGACAAAATTCAGAAATGCAGAGAAACAATCTGCACGGCCGAGTCTTCTGATATGATCGGCCGTGCACCTTCATTTTCTTGAACCGGTGTTACCTGGTATGTGCTGGTCCGGACGGGTATTTGGTTTAGCCCGGTCGGACCACCTAGGGTTTTGAAACGGTGGGTTTTGAATAGGCATGGTCCGGCCGGGTCTTTGGTATAGTCCGGTCGGACCTCTTGAACTGATCCGATCGGGTGTTGATTTCAACCCAGGTGGACCTCAAGACTTGCACGGTCGTGTCTTTTGTTTAGCACGGCCGTGCACTGTGTACCGAGAAAACAACGTTTCTGTAATATGATACTCGGCTGTGTCATTCCCTATGCTCGGCCGAGCAGACACTGTTTGCAGATTTTAGAATTTTTAAAGTTTCTGCACCATTTTTGTAACGCCCGTGCTAATTCCTGTTAAATTCTCGACTTGCATAATTATATGCTATTTTATTTGAGTTAATTATTTAACTAATTGCGCAAGTTTAGGTCCTAAGTGTTCAAAGTTGAAACATTAGGGTCATTTGTGAAAAATTAAAGTTCAGGGGCTTACTTGCTCAAAATGAAACTTGAGGGGCCTAGTTGTCATTTCTTGAAACTACATAAGGATAAAACTTGGGATTGTAAGGAGAATGTTCTCCACTTTCCCAATTTTTCTCTTGCTCTGTGTTAACGTACTGTGGGTTAGGGTTTAACCTATTCTCGACTCCTCTTGCTTAATTACTCCTCTGTTCGAGATTCCGATCCCGTATAAATATTAGTGGCGCTGAATATAGCATTTCCTGCTGAACAGAAATTAGTTTGGTTGAAATTAATTCCGGAGTAGGTAAGTCACTAGCTCCCTCTTGCTTGTAATAACATGCCTATATGTTATTTTTGATACTTGTGCTTGTTAATTTCGTGTCTGGAACAAGTTTGGTGATACTTGTAAATTTGGGACAGAGGGAGTATTATAAATCTCTGTAGAAAAGAAGGAAAATAAACTTGAAAGAATGTTCTGACTATGTAAAAGGGTGTTCTTGGAGTGTTAGTAAAGTATACTCCTACTTGTGAGACGGTGGAATATTAACTCGACTTAAATGCTTATACAAGTATATTTAAAAAAATTATGCTATTATTTGTGGGACGGGGAAATTAATGAAAGTATCCCTAAATGAGTATATTAGTATATTAGAAAGTTATACTCGTACTTTTGGGACGGTGAAATATTTAAATGGAATAAAAAGAAAATTATTCTATTACTTGTGGGACGGTAAAATTAATGAAAGTATCTCTACAGAAGTGTTCTGAGCATGTTAAATTGCACTCTTAAATGTTAGGGAGTGTTAGTAAGTTTATACTCCTACTTGTGGGACGGGTGAAATTTGACTTGCAGGAAAAATGGGAAATTTGAGCTCTAGGCTTCTGGGCGGCCGCCCAGAGGGGCCATGGGAGACCGTCCAAATGGCCAGGGTTTGGGGTTCCAAAAGTCTAGTATGGGCGACCGCCCAGGTGGGGAGTGGGCGACCGCCCAAGACCCTGTTTCACAAAAGTGGTTTAAACTCAAATGAAATGAAACCTTATCCCTCCCAAGGCATAGAGCCTTAGTATAAGATGTCCTAGTAAGTATATATGTACCTTAGGGGCATCATAACATGGTCTTGAACATGAATACACATAGAATTCAAATGAGAACTTGAGTATAAGAGTAAGAACTCTTCTATATGACTTGAAAGTGCTATGAACAAGCACTAATGTGTTATATGTGTCTTGAAACTAATGTTTGTGCACCTTAGGGGCATTAGAATAATGTCTTGAGCTTGAACATCCAAAGTATAGGATGATGAACTTGTAAGTATGAGATGTATAACTCATCTACTTAGCTTGAACTCGAGTATAAGATGTCTAACTCTTATATATGACGTGAATATCCAAAGAATTGGATTGAGAACTCGAATACAAGATGATTAACTCTTGTACATGTCTTGAACATCTATAGAGGTGGATTGAGAACTTGAATATAAGATGACTAAATCTTGTACTTGACTTGAAACCAATACGTGTGTATGGTAATGAACTTGAAAGTGCTATGAACAAGCACTAATGTGTTAGAAAGATTCTTGATGCGTATGTGTAAACATTGCATATAACTACTTGATAGAATGTGGCTTCTTGACTACTTGATATATGGTATGAATATCTAAAAAATTGGAATGTGGAACTAGATAGAGAATGATCAACTCTACTACATACTTGAATCTAATACGTGTGTATTGAAAGTGCTATGAACAAGCACTAATGTGCTAGTAATTGGTTTTAATCGTGCATATACTCAATGAAGTATATAAAGTATAAAGAAAATATCCTGTTCCTGAGATGGGTTCCTAAAGAAATAGGGACTAGTGTAATATGAAGATAATTCATAAAATTATGATTATTATGATTTAAGTCAACGAGAATGATTCTAAAACACAATATGTGTTGGAAAATGTATTCGATGATTAGCGATAAATATACGCGAGATATGATTGTGACTAGGTACAATACGACCTATTCGACTATGTGCTTAGAGTCTAAGATGTTGGGCTCTACTTGGAAGTAAGGGTATCGTGATAGACACATTAGTGTGTTAAAGGTTATATGAATATGTACGTGCAAATATTTCATATGACAAAGTTATATAGTATGACTTACCCTACTACTTGGTTGGGGTCTGTTATTAATAGACTCTAATTTGGCTTGATTGTGTTACGTGGACACATTACGTGCCATTAAACGGGGGTCTTAACACATTAACAATTCATCTCAATCGGCGATCTGCCTATTCTTTACCTCCGGGCTTTCAAATTTTTAGATTCAACCACTTGGCTAGTTTTTGTATGTTCTCACGGAGCACTAACTAGAAATATCGTAAGAGAGGTGGAAGAAAAGGCTCGGGGTCCATAAGCAGTGACAATTGCCCTATGAAGACTCGCTTTCGCTACGGCTGCGGTGGGGTCCCTTAACCAAGCCACTATTTGATATAGTATTTATGTTTAAGTTTGATCTGGCATTTGTCCAATGGTCTAAATTCAAAGCTCATTTCAATTATTTCAATCGCCATAGGCCTAAAAAGAAAGAACAAAATAGGCCTAAAAAGAAAGAACAAAATGTATGCATACGCAGGTAAAGAGTACATGTGTTAAGAAACGTTCTTTAATTTAACTAGACATTCCCGTAAATTTTGGTTCATGAATCATTACCCTGATGATATAATAAAAGGGCGGACAATTTTCAAGCAGACTTCCTATTCATTAGATCGTGAAGGAAAGAAGTTCATTTTCTTTATAGAATCGATTTCGGTTCATTCGTAACATTCCCTGGCGATGTCATGGTTCTTTACAAGAACGAATTACTTCTACAGGCAGGCTGTCACGATTGAATGATAGAGTAGAGTGGGTCGCTTACTTAATGTACCAAAAAAAAGGCCAGTCCATTTCGACAAAAGACCCACACCCAAGTTCCATAGCTTTGGGTCCGCTATCCCGATCGACCCCCGAGCAGGGGCTTAGATCCTCTTTAAGATCAAAGAATTCCATCGAATTCATTCGGTGACTTTCGCGGTCGCCCTCACTGATGAAGGATCGCTCGGGCTAATACACTGATCTGTCCCTCACCGCAATTATCAGGGGCGCGCTCTACCCACTGAGCTAATAGCCCGTCGTGCGAGGCCCCCCACTGGGGGCTCGCTATGCCAAAAGGGAGAGAAACCCCATCCCCGTTTGAGACTCTTCCTAATTTTGTCGAGACTACTTCAGCGCCGTAGGGCCTTGTACTCCTTCAGCCCCAGAGGGCCTTATACTACTTCAGCTCCGTAGCGCCATACTGATTTGTATTCGCAATTATTGCGTACGTGTACTTGTATTTGTGAGCACATGATTACATGGTTCATGAAGAGCTAGTCCACTACTTTTGGACTTAGTTCTACTCTCGTAGTTCAAGTAAATACTACTTGTTCATTCTTGTGTGAGTCCAGCTGGTCCTTGCTTGTTCGGAGATATATAGGTTCACGCTTATCGCGAGTGCTGGGGCTAAGTGATAATCGGGGATCTATGTATCTGCGCTTGACCCCTTACTACCGATCATAGTAAGGGCATATAGCCTCCTTTGTTAGAGCAATACACCTGATAAAGTGACTGCTATACCTCTTGTCTTGAATCTTGTTCTCGAGTGTGACACTGGTTACCAGGTCCTATTATGTACTGCACAGCAGCAACTTGATTGATCGTGATTTGTCAACTGCAATACAAGCAACGACAACAATGGTTTACTTGGGAGAAATAAGGTTGGAATATCCTTTGTAACGTGATATTTTAGCCTTATGTGCTACTTGATGAGTTGGCTTAGCCTCTCATACTACTTGTTGCTTGATGATATCTTGAGCATGATTACTTGATAATATTCTTGATGTGCATAATAACATGCCATGTAGTTGCATCTAGTAACTTACTGAGATTTATCTCACCCGGTTCCTTGTTTATTTGTTTTCCTTAGATCACAGGAAAGCAAGTGGTAGTGCGCAGTGAGGCTCGACATAGCTGGGAGCTTACTTCGCAGGTTGTTATTTGTCTGGGGCTAGTGTCCTTTTACTATTTGGTGAGGACGATGTTATATGGGTTGTTAAACTCCGTATTTTGGGGTAGACTTGTATAGTACTTGTTATCTCTAGTTGTCTTGTAATGCTAGCCCATGTGCTAAGCATGTTCACAGTTGTGAGTAACCATGTTTGGTTTAAATTTCTTGGTCTAGAAACTTGTTATGAGCTATTTTAGCTCGTTTCTCTTGAGTATATATGATGCCAGTTGATTTATTCAGGTGTCATTCCCGTTTTTCCGCTTCTTGTTAGTCACGCGCACCAGGTTCGAGGTTCTATTAGGGAATTCCGGGACTTGGGGGCGTGTCAGTTGGTATCAGAGCAATAGTTTAGCTCTAAGCCTGGATAAGGTCTATGGCCTAGCTTGGGTTAAGTCTTGGGTGTGCTACCGACGTCGAGTGCTTCGTTACTTATTGTTTTACCAGGCATAGGACTGGTGTTGATAGTGTTGATCCCAATTGGAATAAGATGGTTTGAGAATCGAGAGCGGGAGTCTTTAAAGACTTAGGTGTATCTATTTTGTGCAGTGGACATTGTTTCGTGCTATATATGCATGCTTGTCCTCATTTCTTAATTTACCTGAAAGTGTATTCTCTAGTAAGAGACTACATGATTGATATCGTTATTTATAAGAGCTTGATAGAAGTGTGGGTGATAACACCATATACGTTATATGTTAACTTAGTCATGTCACCTGCATGGGGCATTGATGTGATACGTGCTATGGCTTGGCTTTTACGTGTTATGATTTGGCTTTCTATATGTTATGCCATTCTTGTTTGCCACAATAGATGGTGAATATTTCTATGCTAGTATGCTTGACTATTTATATGAGCATGATATAATTATGTATAATATTCATGTTCTGCATTGAAAGCTCGAAAATGATTGTCAAGGTTGTGCTGAATATTTAGCATATGTGGTTGATGGAAGAATGTCTACACTAAAATTGAAGGATGTATCCATTCTTTGTGAGATCTCAGATATAATTTCTACTGAGTAGTACATGATACATGATGAGAACCTTGGGTTATCTTGAGTTACTACAGTACAAATATAGTGCTGATATCTAAATCAATGTTCATGACATCGGTTGACTAAAAGAGTTGAATATTCAACTTGAGGAATTTCTTGATAGAGGATTCACCCAGCTTAGTATAATTGCGTGGGGTGTATCTCTATTGATTGGCATGAAGAGATATGGTACTTTGAGATTTAATATTGAATGCAAAGAGTTCAACCAGGTGACTATAATGAACCAGTACTTGTTATCATGTATGGATGGTTTATTTGATCCCTGAAGTTAATCAGTGGTCTATTCAGTGTTTGTTTGATAAGTGGCAACCAGTAGTTGGAAAGTCAACTATGAGGATATACTGAAGACATCTTCTCATATCAGGTATGCTCGTTATGAATTCGTGATTATGCTATTTCGATTGATATGTGATCTAGCAGTATTGATGAATTTGATGAATAATATCTTCAAACCATAATTAGCTCTCTTTGTGATGAATTGATTAATGACCTATTGGTGTATACCAAGTCGCAGACTGAGAATTGATTGTATTGAAATTTCTCGAGAGAAACAATTGTTTCCAAAAGCTAGCAAGAGATAGAAGATATATTATCTTGAAGTGGGTTTACTTCAGGCATCTTTGTTGACCTATATAAGTGGAAACAACCGAGGTACGATTATTCTTGAGATTTTCTTGATCTTGTTAGAGATTCATTAATGAATTTCGAAGGTAACTCTATTATTAACAATTTGACACAGAAAGCTACACTTTCTTATGGATTGATAAACGTGAAGCCAATTTTCAAATATTGAAATGATGGATGACCACAACTTCAGTATTTGACATTTCCTAGTGGATTCGACTAATATGATGGTTATTTGGAGGATATGACCAGTGTTACTATTTTCTCGTGTATGTGTCAAGATTCACCAATATAGTGGATATGATAAATTCATTATGCATAGTGAAGCTCGAACAAGATATAAAACGTGTGTTAATTCAAAATGGTAACGTACTTGTATATGCTTCGAGGAGATTGAATTTTTATGAATAGAATAATTCTACTCATGACTTGAAACTGATTGTGATCCTACGGCTATTGTATTAGCGGATTCATTAAACATAAAGACTTGTATTTCATGATTGATGGTACTGAATGGGAGAAACTTTCTGAGTATTCAACTAAATCCTTGAATTGCGATTATTTGAAAGCAGAATATCAGAGATCGTTTGATTTGTTATAATCCTTCGGGATTTGTGAATATATGAATATATTGCGATGGATTTCGTGGAAGGATTATCATTTAATAGATAAGTCCCGATGATATTGGTTATAGTGGATTGATTAATCAAATCTGCTTGACTTTATGTGTTGTGATGTTATGATCGATACATCTTAATTACATGGGATACCTGTGGATATAATATATGACAGGGATTCTTGTTCTACACCTTGTTTTACATCTTGATTATGGTAATTTTTCTGAGCACTCTGGATACTTAACCGAGTTTGCTTCTTGATCATATATTATGGGCATGTGAAGTGGATTTTCTTGTGGCTATTGTATGAGTTTACAATTTAGTGGAAATTCCATCACACGAATTATTTAGTATATGGGTAACTGCTTGTATGGATACTTGATTCTAAAGGAAATGTCTTGAGCACGGATACTTCTTGTGACAGTTTCATGGGAAAGTCACGGTATCGAGAAGGTTATGTGAGAATAATACTCGCAGGTAATTGATAATATGGTGTGGTATACCATATTCTTGCTATTATTGAGTTCTATTTGTTATGTATATGTGTTATAATTTCGATCAGTAAAATTCGAGGACGAATTTTCTTTAAGGAGGGGAGGATGTAACGCCCGTCCTAATTCCTGTTAAATTCTCGACTTGCATAATTATATGCTATTTTATTTGAGTTAATTATTTAACTAATTGAGCAAGTTTAGGTTCTAAGTGTTCAAAGTTGAAACATTAGGGTCATTTGTGAAAAATTAAAGTTCAGGGGCTTAATTGCTCAAAATGAAACTTGAGGGGCCTAGTTGTCATTTCTTGAAACTTCATAAGGATAAAACTTGGGATTGTCAGGAGAATGTTCTCCACTTTCCCAATTTTTATCTTGCTTTGTGTTAACGTATTGTGGGTTAGGGTTTACCCTATTCTCGACTCCTCTTGCTTAATTACTCATCTGTTCGAGATTCCGATCCCCGTATAAATATTCGTGGCGCTGAATAGGGCATTTCCTGCCGAACAGAAATTAGTTTGGTTGAAATTAATTCCAGAGTAAGTAAGTCACTAGCCCCTCCTTGCTTGTAATAACATGCCTATATGTTATTCTTGATACTTGTGCTTGTTAATTTCGTGTTTGGAACAAGTTTGGTGATACTTGTAAATTTGGGACAGAGGGAGTATTATAAATCTCTGTAGAAAAGAAGGAAAATAAACTTGAAAGAATGTTCTGACTATGTAAAAGGGTGTTCTTGGAGTGTTAGTAAAGTATACTCCTACTTGAGAGACGGTGAAATATTAACTCGACTTAAATGCTTATACAAGTATATTTAAAAAAATTATGCTATTATTTGTGGGACGGGAAAATTAATGAAAGTATCCCTAAATGAGTATATTAGTATATTAGAAAGTTATACTCGTACTTTTGGGATGGTGAAATATTTAAATGAAATAAAAGGAAATTATTCTATTACTTGTGGGACGGTAAAATTAATGAAAGTATCCCTACAGAAGTGTTCTGAGCATGTTAAATTGCACTCTTGAATGTTAGGGAGTGTTAGTAAGTTTATACTCCTACTTGTGAGACGGGTGAAATTTGACTTGCAGGAAAAATGGGAAATTTGAGCTCCAGGCATCTGGGCGACCGCCCAGAGGGGCCATGGGCGACCGCCCAAATGGCTAGGGTTTGGGGTTCCAAAAGTCTAGTCTGGGAAACCGCCCAGGTGGGGAGTGGGCGACCGCCCAAGTCCCCTATTTCACAAAAGTGGTTTAAACTCAAATGAAATGAAACTTTATCCCTCCCAAGGCATAGAGTCTTAGTATAAGATGTCCTAGTAAGTGTATATGTACCTTAGGGGCATCATAACATGGTCTTGAACATGAATACTCATAGAATTTGTAACGCCCCGAGTTCCGGGGTCCTATTTGGTACCTCAAACCAGGCGCGTTATCCTTGCTATAAACCAACCCTGATACCGAAGCCTGTATAAATATATATTGAATTCACTTAATCGACTAATGGTCATAATATTAAACAACATATGAGAGTTATACATACAACTCTACTCCACAGATATAATACAATACTACCCAAAATACAGAGTTTAAGCAACTCGTTACAACCAACGTCCTCATAACAAAAATATATACATGTTCCGTAGAGCAACTACCCTAAAGTAGATAACATGCTTGATTGATCTCAGCCACATGCGATCTCACAACGTACTATCACTTGCTTCCTGGGGAGGGGGGTTAAGGAAAACAATTTGAAAAGAAAGGGGTGAGAATAAATCTTAGTAAGTTACTAATGCAACTACATGGCATGGAAATATGCATAACAACATAAAGGATAATAAACTAGTAGCACATAGTCACGCAGCGGAATTAAACACATTACAAAGGATACTGAGTCAAGGTTTTTCATAAGGATATAAACTCTGAAGCTTCAACAAACCGCATCAGCAAACATCTTCAATAAATGAAGCATGGGTTCTGGAACCAAACATTAACCAAACAACAACGGCGGAAAATGACACAAAGTCATATCCAAAAATTCCCAACCTGTGGCCCAAAGGAAGGGGTTAAAAATGGGAAACCAATGGAGAAACCTTATAATGGACTTGAATCGGGTGCCATTATAACTTTCAACCATTGCCCAACACACACATACCAGCTGGACTTTTCTAAACTATTGCACAAACAGTACATAATTCCAAAATAGGGAATCATGCCAAACACATCATAAAGATGATAAACTTTGCTCATAAAGCTCCCAACAACATTGTGCAATATAAACAATCTCAACACAAAGGATTTCAAAGTAGGAAATCCCACAATTGCATCACAAGGATAATCATAACACCAATTTAACCCCCACATGGTTACATATCTTGAACTCGATCACAAACGGACCATTCCATTACTTTCGTGCCCTAAAACACCTATCGGAGTACCATAAGGTAAAACCCAAAGCCTAGCCACGCCTTACCTAATCAAGTCGAACAAAACCATTCTATATTTATAGATAACTCTACGGACAACAAAACCATTTCATAGTATTCGAATAGAGCTTTCCAACGATAGTTTACACGTCCAAAACGGAGTCCGGATGAAGAAGTTATGGCCTCCGAAAGATTGAACGTAAAACAGACAAATTGCAAAAGAAGAGGGTGTGCGTGCCCCCTCCCAAAAGGGTGCACGTGCCCCCTTTGGTCATCAAGAAAAGTTCCAAAAGGCGATATAAGGGTGCGCACACCCCCTCCCAAAAGGTACGCGCGCCCCTTTACGCGATTCAGCCTTTTTTTGCAGATTTCCTGGGTTTGTGAATATGGTACAAATCTCTTAAGCCTATGGGTACAACCACACTTAGCAGCATAATGAACCCAGCAATACAAAGATCAATCACACAACACATTCCTTTTCATATCAACACAATACCACCAAATGGTTCCAGAAATCATCACATCCAACATGTAGCAACAAAGAATATCACCAAGAATTGCATGAACATTCCTAAAGGGAAAAAGGGGTAGGAACTTACCTCTTCCAAGCTAAAAGTTGAAGATGATGAATCTTTGATCGGGTATAAATGATCCATTCTCCTCCAGGAACACTTAGATGTAATTCTCTCTTGATTTGGGGAAGGAATGATGAAGGAATTGGAGGAATTGATGGATGAGTCTTCTTCTACTTCTTCTTCTTCACACAAGAAGAGGAGAATGGGAATGAATTGGGACAGTGAGATGAGCTGGGGTCTTCCCCTAACCTCATCCACTAATAAGAATCAAATTGGTCCCCCAAGGTTGGCAATGAACAACTAAACCCCTGTACTCAACTTATACTAAGGCCCTCTAGATTCTAACTTAATCAAAGATTATCCTAATGTTGCTAGACACATTGCTAGATGAAATGAACTAACACATAATTGTCAAGTAATAATGTAATGCAAGTAAATATATAATGCACCCAATTACTCAAATAATGATAAAAAAAAAAAAAAAAAATAGGGTCCGGATTTGGGGTCGTGACAGTCACTCCCCCTTAAGAAAATTTCATCCCGAAATTTAGGTGAATTTACCCGAAAGTCCAAATAACCAAGGATGTTTCTGCTCCATCTCCTCCCGACGTTCCCAAGTTGATTCCTCCACGCTATGATTCCTCCACACTTACTCGAACAAGTGGGATATTTTATTTCTCTCTTTTGAACTTTGGTGTCAATCACCCGATACAACCAGGAATCCTAATTCTTTCCGTTAAACCATTTTGAGGACTGCTAAGGTAATTCCTTTTAAACATAAAATCTCTCACTTAAACTCAAAATCTCATCCTTTCGAGCCCAGTCCGAACATGTTACCAATTACACATTCTAAACCTCAATAAAGTAACCTTAAATAATACTTACAACATGATAATTTTCCATACTTAACCTTTTGCAATCACTATCTCAACTACTAACTAAAATCCATACCCAGAATCAAGGAATCCAAATTGTTCCTAAAACCGAATTTTCGAGATATCACAAACTTGTCTCATTCACAACCTTAATTGCACTGTAAAGATACTTCCACTAGTAAGCCGTACACTTAGTCTTGCTTCCCAGAAATCTAAAACAATAACATTACTTAAGCGTAAACCATGACAAGCTAAATCAACTCCTTAAACTGTGAGAAGCTAAAGAAATTCTTCTTCCGAAAATTTTTCATCGAAGTGACTATCTCCACGGATTTCAAGTATAGTGTCTTTTCTTTAGTTAACACCTTAAACCAATGGTACAGTGTAAGCCCAAAATTCTAATACAAAATGTCCACTTAAATCCATCCATATTATAATAATATCATTGCACTATTCCAACCTTTGAAACCAAAACAATTCCATATACTCAATTAATCCATTAAAGAAACAAAACAATCTAAATTTTACCTTCAAAAGATTTCCTCTAAATTCCAATTTAGGTTAGAAACCCTTGCTTAAATACCCAAAAGAAATTAACAAATTCTAAATCTCCAATGGCAGCCAACTTAGTCGTTGACATTTATATTTACTATCATAATAGTACCTTTGCCCAGTAGTATTACTAACATAATGATCCAATTAGTAAGCATCATATATCAAATGACCAAAAACGCAACATAGTATCCCTTAATTAGCCCAAATATATATATATCCAACTTTATTTACTAATCCTCAACCCAAGTAAGAAACTCCAAAAGAAAAGAATTGCATATAATAGAAGTCAACGAAATTTAACTAATTAATTTCCTTAAATGTGGACTGATCAAAACCATGTAACCCCTTAACTAAAACCCAAGAATGCCCTTAATATCTTTCGGGTTATTACATTTGAACCCTTTAAAATATGCTTAGTCCGCTAAACTTAACGCGTTTACAATCTTAAATGATTATTACTTCCCAATATACTCATATCGCTATAACTCAACTCCATTTATGTACTAAAATGATCACATAATAATAACTAGCACAAAACAAAATCTCTCTGTCCAATAGATTTCATTCTCTAGAATCCAAAAGTATGAATTGTTACTCTCTTCCCCGATTAAATAAATTTAATCCTTCAAGATAACCTTTAAAGACTATAAGCTTACTCATCAAGTAACTAAAGGTCTACAATGCATCTGATGCTCATTCTATAACCATTACTTAAGGATAAGCCATCAACCCAATTATCAATAACTACTATCATCTTAAACCAATACTTAAAAGATAAAATATTTACTACTGACCTTTTTTACCCGATGATATAACCCATCTCTTCGTCAAAATATTTGATCATAAACCTATAGACCAATATATTCTGTCAGTGGTACATAAGAGGAATTTCAAATTGGTCAAATGTGACACTCTCTATTCTAAACGAAGGATTTCAAACGCCACAAACCATAGCGTGAATTCAGAACACCTTAAAATTAAATGCTGGCTTCCAATATAATATAACCTAAATGCTTAATATTACCCATAATTACTTTCTATATTTCTTCATGTCAAACAAAACCAATGCACTCCACGAAGATATCCTAAACATGATAAATCCCTCATCAAGTAATTTCTCAAGTCGAATCTTCAACTCCTTTAACTCCACCGATGTCCTATGGATATTGATCTAGATATCATCACTGTATCATTGCGCCATAACCCCTCAATCTAACCCAAGTTTCTCCTTAAGTACTATATATTATTCAGTAGAAAATATATCTAAGATCTCACAAAGAATGAATACGTCCTCCAGTTTTGGTGTAGACATCCCAATACCAATCACGTAAACTAAACACTCAACACTAACTTGTGATAACAGTTTTCAGACTTCCAATGCAGAACATAAATATCATATACAGATCTATTATTCTCCTAAACAAGATCAAGCATACTGACATAAGAATATGCACCACCCATTGTGGTGAGCAGAAAATACTTAACACATAGAAACCCGACCATACTACATATCAAATCAATGTCCCGTATAGGTGATATGACTACATCAACGCATAACTTCTAGGGTGTTACCGCCCACAACTCTATCGAGTTTCTTATAACTACCTTTAGCAATCCTTCACTCTCTTAGTAGAGAGTACACCACTACACAAATCAAGGAATGAAGGTAGACATACCTATATGGCACGACACAACAAAATAGATATACTTAAGTCTTTAAAGACTCACACTCTTAATTCTCAAACAATCTAACCCCAATTGAACCAACCTTATCAATACTAGTCCTACGCCTAATCGAACAACAAATAAAGAAACACTCGACGTCAATATCACACTCTTAAATTAACCCACTAAAGCCAAAAACCCACTCCAGGCTTAGAGACATTCCATAAAATTATAATTATGGGCATACCACAAGTACTCACATCCCATAAATCGAATACCAATCAATCATACTATACAACTCAGTGCACTACTTATGTCCAAGTCTAGTGGTCAAACAATATCCTACACTCTTAATCTCAATGGTTCTAGCTCAAAAGAACGAAAATCGAGTCGCCAATAATTCGTCAAAACCAGAGCTCTACCAAGAAACTCCATAATTGAGCTCGTACAATCCCCAGCTAAAATCACTAAACTGCTTGATGCTTACTCCGTTCTCGTTTCCCTTACCATCATTCCATATACACCTATGAATTCCACTATTTCCAATAGCTTGTCGCCGCCTCTCGTTTCATCCCGAGAATGATCATCCAAAAATATTCCCAACTTCTTAAATAATCTAGGTTTAGGGTATTGCCTATTCATTAACCCATAAATTTTAAAAATTGACCCAATAAAATATTTCTTTCTCTAAAGGCCTAAATAATCATCATTCTTCTTGTAATTCCAGCTGGTCCAATACAAACATTTCTTATAAGTGTCCCAAAATTATATAATCACAACTAAAAATCTTCAAAATTTTCTCCTTAGAAGGAATTCATCCTCGAATTCTATCTTAACTTCATCTCATAAATCTGTTAGGTTCATGTTCCACAAATTCTCAATACCAAATGCAACTAGTTGCCCTCAAAGAAAACTTAGTTTTCCTAATCGCTCAAAATCTTAATATATGAATATCCAAACCTATTCAATATCAGAGTTCTTATTCCCTTTCAAGATATAAAACCATTGCTCTAATACCAACTGTAACGCCCCGAGTTCCGGGGTCCTATTTGGTACCTCGAACCAGGCGCGTTATCCTTGCTATAAACCAACCCTGATACTGAAGCCTGTATAAATATATATATTAAATTCACTTAATCGACTAATGGTCATAATATTAAACAACCTATGAGAGTTATACATACAACTCTACTCCACAAATATAATACAATACTACCCAAAATACAGAGTTTAAGCAACTCGTTACAACCAACGTCCTCATAACAAAAATATATACATGCTCCGTAGAGCAACTACCCCAAAGTAGATAACCTGCTCGATAGATCTCAGCCACATGCGATCTCACAACGTACTATCACTTGCTTTCTGAGGGGGGGGGTTAAGGAAAACAATTTGAAATGAAAGGGGTGAGAATAAATCTCAGTAAGTTACTAATGCAACTACATGGCATGTCAATATGCATAACACCATAAAGGATAATAAACAAGTAGCACATAGTCACGCAGCGGAATTAAACACATTACAAAGGATACTAAGTCAAGGTTTTCCATAAAGATATAAACTCTGAAGCTTCAACAAACCGCATCAACAAACATCTTCAATAAATGAAGCAGGGGTTCCGGAACCAAACAGTAACCAAACAACAACGGGGGGAAATGACACAAAGTCATATCCCAAAATGCCCAACCTGTGGCCCAAAGGAATGGGGTTAAAAATGGGAAACCAATGGAGAAACCTTATAATAGACTTGACTCGGGTGCCATTATAACTTTCAACCATTGCCCGACACACATATATTAGCTGGACATTTCTAAACTATTGCACAAACAGTAGATAATTCCAAAAGAGGGAATCATGCCAAACACATCATAAAGATGATAAACTTTGCTCAGAAAGCACCCAACAACATTGTGCAATATAAACAATCTCAACACAAAGGATTTTAAAGTAGGAAATCCCACAATTGCATCACAAGGATAATCACAACACCAATTTAACCCCCACACGGTTACATATCTTGAACTCGATCACAAACGGACCATTCCATTACTTTCGTGCCCTAAAACACCTATCGGAGTACCATAAGGTAAAACCCAAAGCCTAGCCACACCTTACCTAATCAAGTCGAACAAAAACATTCTATATTTCTATATAACTCTACGGCCAACAAAACCATTGCGTAGTATTCGAAGAGAGCTTTCCAACGATAGTTTACACATCCAAAACGGAGTCCGGATGAAGAATTATGGCCTCCGGAAGATTGAACATAAAACAAACAAATTGAAAAAGAAGAGGGTGCGCGTTCCCCCAAAGGTTGGCAATGAACAACTAAACCCCTGTACTCAACTTACACTAAGACCCTCTAGATTCTTACTTAATCAAAGATTATCCTAATGATGCTAGACACATTGCTAGATGAAATGAATTAACACATAATTTTCAAGTAATAATGTAATGCAAGTAAATATATAATCCACCCAATTACTCAAATAATGATAAAAAAAATAGGGTCCGGATTTGGGGTCGTGACAAAATTCAAATGAGAACTTGAGTATAAGAGTAAGAACTCTTCTATATGACTTGAAAGTGCTATGAACAAGCACTAATATGTTATATGTGTCTTGAAACTAATGTTTGTGCACCTTAGGGGCATTAGAACAATGTCTTGAGCTTGAACATCCAAAGTATAGGATGATGAACTTGTAAGTATGAGATGTATAACTCATCTACTTAGCTTGAACTCGAGTATAAGATGTCTAACTCTTATATATGACGTGAATATCCAAAGAATTGGATTGAGAACTCGAATATAAGATGATTAACTCTTGTACATGTCTTGAACATCCATAGAAGTGGATTGAGAACTTGAATATAAGATGACTAAATCTTGTACTTGACTTGAAACCAATACGTGTGTATGGTAATGAACTTGAAAGTGCTATGAACAAGCACTAATGTGTTAGAAAGATTCTTGATGTGTATGTGTAAACATTGCATATAACTACTTGATAGAATGTGGCTTCTTGACTACTTGATATATGGTATGAATATCTAAAGAATTGGAATGTGTAACTAGATAGAGAATGATCAACTCTACTACATACTTGAATCTAATACGTGTGTATTGAAAGTGCTATGAACAAGCACTAATGTGCTAGTAATTGGTTTTAATCGTGCATATACTCAATGAAGTATATAAAGTATAAAGAAAATATCTTGTTCTTGAGATGGGTTCCTAAAGAAATAGGAACTAGTGTAATATGAAGATAATTCATAAAATTATGATTATTACGATTTAAGTCAACGAGAATGATTCTAAAACACAACATGTGTTGGAAAATGTATTCGATGATTAGCGATAAATATACGCGAGATATGATTGTGACTAGGTACAATACGACCTATTCGACTACGTTCTTAGAGTCTAAGATGTTGGGCTCTACTTGGAAGTAAGGGTATCATGATAGACACATTAGTGTGTTAAAGGTTATATGAATATGTACGTGCAAATATTTCATATGACAAAGTGATATAATATGACTTACCCTACTACTTGGTTGGGGTCTGTTATTAATAGACTCTAATTTGGCTTGATTGTGTTACGTGGACACATTACGTGCCATTGTTATACTGATTTGTATTCGCAATTATTGCGCACGTGTACTTGTATTTGGTGAGCACATGATTACATGGTTCATGAAGAGCTAGTCCACTACTTTTGGACTTAGTTCTACTCTCGTAGTTCAAGTAAATACTACTTGTTCATTCTTGTGTGAGTCCAGCTGGTCCTTGCTTGTTCGGAGATATATAGGTTCACGCTTATCGCGAGTGCTGGGGCTAAGTGATAATCGGGGATCTATGTATCTGCGCTTGACCCCTTACTACCGATCATAGTAAGGGCATATAGCCTCTTTTGTTAGAGCAATACGCCTGATAAAGTGACTGCTATACCTCTTGTCTTGAATCTTGTTCTCGAGTGTGACACTGGTTACCAGGTCCTATTATGTACTGCACAGCAGCAACTTGATTGATCGTGATTTGTCAACTGCAATACAAGCAACGACAACAATGGTTTACTTGGGAGAAATAAGGTTGGAATATCCTTTGTAACGTGATATTTTAGCCTTATGTGCTACTTGATGAGTTGGCTTAGCCTCTCATACTACTTGTTGCTTGATGATATATTAAGCATAATTACTTGATAATCTTCTTGATGTGCATGATAACATGCCATGTAGTTGCATCTAGTAACTTATTGAGATTTATCTCACCCCGTTCCTTGTTTATTTGTTTTCCTTAGATCACAGGAAAGCAAGTGGTAGTGCGCAGTAAGGCTCGACATAGCTGGGAGCTTACTTCGCAGGTTGTTATTTGTCTTGGGCTAGTGTCCTTTTACTATTTGGTGAGGACGATGTTATATGGGTTGTTAAACTCCGTATTTTGGGGTAGACTTGTATAGTACTTGTTATCTCTAGTTGTCTTGTAATGCTAGCCCATGTGCTAAGCATGTTCACAGTTGTGAGTAACCATGTTTGGTTTAAATTTCTTGGTCTAGGAACTTGTTGTGACCTATCTTAGCTCGTTATTCTTGAGTATATATATCATGTCAGTTTGATATAGCAGGTGTTATTCTAGTTTTCTTGTTAGTTACGGGCACCAGGTTCGAGGTTCCATTATAGGACCCCGGGACTTGGGGGCGTGTCAATTTTGTTTTCCCCTTTTGAACAAAACATACATTTTTCAAACCCTAAAGTCTTGATTAATTATATGCTTAAACAATTTTATTCATTATTTAAATAATATTATCACCTAAGTGATTAACGTTATTTAAACCCAAAATTTCTAAAGTGTTGAATGTTTAAGTTAATATGTGAATGACTTGAATTTTCTAAAGAAGGTCTTAACATTTGACTAAACTTGAGCATTCATGTGGTAACAAATGAAATGAACATTAAGTTGTTTTGTTAGATGCTTATGTCGGCCCAAAGGAAGATTAAGCATTTGATTGAAACGTTGTTCAAATTACTTGTTACCTAAGGCAATCATTTATGAGTCAACTCGCAATCTAAAGATTAGTTTTGATGTCATGTTGATTGTCTTGTTGATGGATTTCGTTGATATAATTAATCATTTATTCATTGTGTAGTTTCTTATTCATGTTTTGTATTTCATTCTTGTTTTCAAAATTCCAACAGATTTACTTATTGCTTCATCCATAAGTACTGCTATGAGTACCGTACCGATGTTAAATGAGACCAATTTTAAAATTTGGAAAAATAAAATGACAATGATCTTAGGATATATGGACATGGATCTCGCATTAATGGAACCGTTTCCTCTTCCTCTCTCTGATATAAGCACTCAAGAAGATTGCTTAAATGCTGAGAAGTGGAAACGCTCCAACCTCGTGAGCCTAATGATCTTGAATATTGTTGTCCCGGAGACTATTTTGAATAGTGTCTCCAAGGATGTTGATGCTAAAACATTCCTTGATATACTTGAGGAATGTTTGGCATCTACCTCTTCTCATGGGATAAAGAGAAGAGGGAAGGAAATTGCGGTTGCAAGTAATAAGAAGCCTAAGGGATCATCTAATGGTCATAAGGAAAAGAAATGCTTCTTTTGCAAGGACCTCACTCACATGAAGTACGACTGCCCTAAGTATCACGCTTGGCATGCTAAGAAAGGTATGTCATTTGGTCTTGTTTGTACTGAGGCTAATTTGGTTTCAATTCCTGCATATATATGGTGGTTGGATTTTGGTGCAACAACTCACATAAGTATGTCTATGAAGGGTTGCCTGAATTACCGAAGACCCAGTTAAGATGATTGATTCATCTATATGGGAGCTGGAAACTCGGTTGAAGTTATAGGCATAGGGACCTTTTGATTATTGTTAAAGTACTGATTATTATTTTGTGTTAAATAATACTTTTATTGTACCGTCATTTAGATGAAATTTAATATCTATCACAATATTGAACAAGAAAGGTTATTTTGTTCATTTGGAAATAATAAGTGTGATTTTTATTTTAATTCCAAGGTTGTTGGTACAAGTACTTTGTCAAGTAGTGATAATCTTCATTTGCTTGACATTATTCAAACAATAAATGAGTCCCATAATAATGAAACCAAAATAGAAAGCAAAAGTTATCAAGTGAAAATTCTTATACCTTATGGCATAAGCGTTTGGGTCATATCTCCATAAGGAGAATTGACAAGCTTGTGCCAGAAGGAATCTTTTAAACAATCTTGATATTCCGGGAAAAGACTTTTGCATTAAATGCCTTAAAAGAAAATTTACAAACACATAAAGAAAAGTATCCTCAAGAGCATCAAGTGTCCTAGAACTAATAAATACGGATATTTATGGGCCATTCACTACCTCTTCATGGAATGGTCAACAATATTTTATTACGTTCATAGACGACTACTCTCATTATGGGTACATTTATTTACTTCATAAAAAGTACCAATTATGGAAGTTTTCAAGTCTTATAAGGCCGAAGTTGTAAGTCAACTTGGGAAGACTATTAAGAAAATTAGGTCCAATCGTGGTGGTGAATACTACGGTCGGAATGACGGTTCGGGAGAACAACGTCTGGGTCCTTTTGATCGCTATTTTGAAGAGTGTGGGATTATCCCTCACTACACTATGCCGGGTACGGCTTGCATGAATGGTGTAGCTGAAAGACGTAATAAGATCCTTAAAGCTATGGTAAAAAGTATGATCTCTTGTACTTTCTTACCTCACTCATTATGGACGATACATTAAACCACATCTTATATTCTCAATAGAGCTCCCCTAAATCTACTAATAAAAACCCTTATGAATTATGGACGAATTAGAAACCATCCTTAAATCATTTTATGTATGGGGTTGTCCAGCAGAAGCT
The DNA here is from genome assembly GCA_026119855.1 of Campanula takesimana. Taxonomy (NCBI): domain Eukaryota; kingdom Viridiplantae; phylum Streptophyta; class Magnoliopsida; order Asterales; family Campanulaceae; genus Campanula; species Campanula takesimana. The sequence continues at coordinate 477,299 of JAOWBW010000235.1, forward strand.
AGGCCTTATAGGCCTAATAAGGGAAAAACTGGATACTAAGACTGTTAGTAGCTATTTTGTGGGGTATGCCGAGAGATCTAGGGGCTACAAATTTTACAACCCGAAAACTAGAACCTTTTTGAAACAGGAAATGCTAGGTTCTTCGAGGATGTTGAATTTAGAGGGGAAATTAGGAATAGTTTTGAATTTGAAGAGGAAGAGACATTCATTTCTATACCTCTTCCCATAAAGTTCCAATTGGAAGTCAAGTACTTGTACCTGAAATTCAAAGAGGAACATACAATTCAAAACAATGTCCCATAAAGTTCCAATTGGAAGTCAAGTACTTGTACCTGAAATTCAAAGAGGAACATACAATTCAAAACAATGACTCCCCTATAAATATTGAACAACATGAAAATGTTGATCATAAGGATTAAATTCAACAACCTCAAAATCAGGAAGAACCGGTGCCCTTAAGGAGATCTAATAAAGTAAGAAGGAGTGCAATTCTGGATAATTATGAGGTGTTTCTTGCCGAGAATAAATGACACTTAGGTTTAGTGGGAGATGAGCTACTCACCTTCCATGAAGCCATTAATAGTCCTAATTCTCATAAGTGGATCGATGCCATAAATAAAGAGTTGAAATCTATGAATGATAACGACATTTGGGATCTTGTTCCATTACCTAAAGATGTGAAACCAATTAGGTGTAAATAGGTCTTTAAGACCAAAAGGGATTCACAAGGTAATGTAAAAAGATAAAAGGCTCGTCTTGTCGCTAAATGTTTTACTCATAAGGAAGGCGTTGATCATAAATAAACATTTTCTCCGGTATCTTCTAAAATTGCTTTTAGGATCATTATGGCACTAGTAGCATCTTTTGATCATGAGCTTCATTAAATGGATGTAAATATAGTTTTCCTTAATGGAGACATTAATGATAACTGATATGAATCAAACTAATCAATTAATTTGTAAACTTAAAAAATCCATTTATGGGCTCAAGCAAGCTTCTCATCAATGATACTTAAAATTTAATCAAGTTATTCTTTCATTTGGTTTCGAAACGAATCTTGGTGAAGATTTTGTATACCATAAGTTCAGTGGGAGTAAATTTATATTTTGGTCTTATATGTGGATGATATTTTGCTTGCTAGTAAGGATATGAACCTTCTTAAGGAAACTAAGAAATTTCTTTCCCAAAATGTAAGGTCTTGGTGAGGCATCTTTTGTATTAGGAATTCAAATTCACCGTGATCGATCACGAGGTGTTTTAGGATTATCACAAAAGGCCCATATGGAGAAGGTATTACAAAGGTTTAGCATGCAAAACTGTAAACCACATGACACCCTGGTTTTAAAAGAGACAAGTTTAGTCTCAAACAGTGTCCTAAAAAGTAATTTTGAATCCAAGTATATGGAAAAGATCCCTTTTTGCATCAGAAGTAGGAAGCTTAATGTATGCTTAAGTCTTGTATTTATTGTTGGGATTCTTAGTCAATACCAAAGCAATCCGGAAGTGAACATTAGGTAGCAGCCAAAAGAGTGATAAAGATATTTACTGATGGATAAAATTCCAAGTAATAAATACCTAGCAAGCGCACTAGTAACCGCAGTAGTAACGCGCGAAAGCGAGGGTCGATCCCACAGAGACTTGTTGGACAACGAGTAAATTTAATTAGTGCAAAATAGTAACCAAAAGGGGGGTTTTTGATTTGATTTTATTCTATTAACTAAAGACTGAAATTAAATACTAAATTAACAAAGCAATGATCAACGAATAACGAAGTAAACAGATTAACGAGATTCACGGGTTGGATTTCACACTATCATCCTTCTATGTTATTTTAAAATAAAGTTATTGATTTATTCCAGGGTTCGTTCACTTCTTGTAAAGATTGGGACGGTGAGGCGGCCGGATTACAATCTTTTTCTCTCTATCTAATCACACTTCGCAAATCAAGTCCATGTAATTATTTAAAAAGTTATTAAGTTCTAAAGAATAATTGAACCTATACCCACTTGATTTCTATCACGGCATCAAATAAATATAATACTCAAAGCATTGGTCTACGCTTTAATCCCCAAATCAATGGCGGAGTTAAAACCCTAAATTGTTAAAAAGGCCAATAAAGACTAACTCAATTATTGAAACCCTAAAAACTTGATTAAAATACTTTGAACAACTAGAATGAAATCAATATGAATAAAACATTTATAACATAGAATTAGATAGTGTTTTACATCCAACCCATGAATTAAAAACTTAGCTACTCATACTCAACATAATGAACACAAAATAATAAAACTAAAAACATAAAACCTGGATCTTGAATGATGAAAAGAAACGACTTCGTCTGCGTTTTAGTTCTTCAAAAACTCAGAGAAAAATAAAGCCTAATAACCTCCCTAATGGCTGCTACTGTGTTCCTCTTATACTAGGGTAGGATAATCTCAAAATAAGGAAAGGAAAATTAACTCCTAAACCAATGAGGACACTTCAAAAATCTGCATCGGAGGAGGGGGCGCGCGCACCATAGGTCTAGGGGCGTGCGCACTCTATTCAATTGCACAAATCCGAGCTTCTGATCCCCGGGGGCGCGCGCACTCGTATGGATGGGGCGTGCGCACCCTTTCTGACTTGATAAACTCCAGCTTCTGATCAACGAGGGCGTGCGCACCCCTATATAAGGGGGCGTGCGCACCCTTTGATTTTCCTCAGAAGTCTTATTTTTCTTCCTTATTTCTTGTATAGTCCTTCGCCTGAATTTTTCCGAAATTCCCCTCAGGTCCTTTATCTGTTTTTCAGCCACAATTTCTCCATTTTTCCCTGTACTCAAAGACACTCAAAACAGCCATTAAAACACTAAAATACCCGAAGATTCGCTCCAAGATAAGACCGAATTTATCCAATATTGATGTGTAAAACACATCCATCAAATACCCCCAAACTTATCTTTTTGCTCGTCCTCGAGTAAAAACAAAATACTAACTTAAACAACTATCATTAATCACAACTAAACATACTAAAAACAAAAGAAAATATTTTTGGCTTGTTCTCATCACAAATGGGGGATTGTTAACCACAAGTCTCAGGTTCCTCACACAAGTGTCAATAATGGGTACCAATTGCCAACCAAATTGCAACACATATACACTACTAACTCGTTTGATTTTCCACCACAGCATGATAGGATGAGTGATGGGGTGATCAATGCGACCAAAATAAGATTAGTTTATGTGATCACTTAAGTTAATGCTCTTATTCCACAAATGATAACGATGATGCACGTTAACCAAATCAAGGACACTCATACTCATGTATACACAGTTGTCAACCCGATTACCGATATTGAACAAAAATATGGCATAAAGTTTAAGCACACAAACGTGCAAGGCTAGGTTCACGGTTACAAATGAAGGTAAGGACATACGAAGTTAAGGAAGTGGACTAAGAAGTCTTCTACAATATGTATATCCTCACAATATGATAAACTCTCCGTTCACCAAATTCCCACACTGTCTCACCCCCAAACTTGAACTTTTATATAATTGCATGGGGTGAGACATGTTTCCCTATTACTTGCGGCCTTTTCCAAATCATCACTTCAATACATTAAGGGGACAAGCTTTTTCTCTCTCTTTTTTTTTTTTTTTTTTTTTTTGCACACTACATTAAGCACACTATTTTTGTGCTTGCCCCTTTCCTTTCATTACATACTCCCTTTTTATATATTTGGCCATATACCATAATTCCCCAATCATTCTCCCAATTTCTAACCATAAATTCCCATCATTCCCTAATCCACTTCCTCGTCAAGGTGGGTTTAACCTATTCTTAGTGCAAAAGGGTAGGAAATCGGGTATCAAAAGAAAGTGAACGGCGGTCTTTAATGTGCCATTCTTTCATCCATTACTAGGCTCAAACGGGTGTTCTAGCGATGATTTTATTTAAGTGACTAGATAGACAAAATAAGGCCAAGAAAAGAGCTTAGAAAGAAATGCCATAAATACCGAATAACCTATTGACTTGTTATTGACAACCATGCAACAATGTTCTAGGGTCCCCGAACATACACCAAGTGATCCCATAAATTATTCTTAAGTTGATAACATGATCATGAAAGTAATGTAAGTGAGAGGTGGTGCAATCATGCCTTTAGTAGTGTTAATGCAGTCCCAACTCTAGGTTAAACAATAGCACCCATAATGGCTAAATAAAAACAAACCCTCGGATCATCACCGACCATGGCCAAGATCCCAAAATATAAAGAGAACAAGTTTTTTTTAAAAATTTTCTATTTTTTTTTTGGAGGGTGACAACTATATACACTCCCCTATAAACCCACAAACTCGGAGAGATGCCTACCCCCAAACTCAAAACATGCTATGTCCTCATAGCATAAGGAACTAAAGCATGCTTTGGGTTCAAAGGATGTCATGATACAACAAAATGATAAAATGAAAGCAAAATAAATGTTACCTAGTTGGGTTGCCTCCCAATAAGCGCATTTGTTTAACGTCGTTAGCCCGACGGTGACCCCAACTTTACTTGGGGTTGAGATTGGCCACTTCGGTCTTCGCCTTTGCTTTTCGACCCTTGGACCACCTTTTATTTACTTGGGCACAAACGCCCATCTTCTTCCATACATAATCTCCTTGCTTGATTACATCGGGAGGGGCCCAAGAAACTTTTAGAGCTTTTTATTTTGCCTTTTTATTCTTCTTGGGGCTCTTTCCCCCAAACTCATTTGGTTCCTTCATCTTAGGAACACCTTTCTCAACACAACTTTCAAAGCAGTTATCTTGATTACCAGTATCAGAAAATATATTATCACAGAAATTAATCGTCAAACATTCATCTACTTGCAAACAAGAATCAACACATTCAGATTTTGACGGCACAAGTGGTGTGTGTGATGACACCAACTCTTTTTTAGAGTTGTTTAGGGGGTGATACGAGCCGTCACTCCTTGAGTGTTGGTCGGCCTTAATGTTGCTAGCCAAGGGACAACCGTCCGCTTTATCCCTAAATTTCTCACCGCCATTCGCATCTTGTTTAATCATTGCAAAATCACTTATGTACCCAACAAATTCTTCCTTAGGCGGAAGTTCTCTAGAGTTTTCAGACATTAAAAATTTAATCTCTACCCCCATCACTTTCATACAAATACTACCCTTACACACATCAATCATAGCATTAGTGTCAAACATAAAAGGCCTCCCAAGTAGTATGGGAGCTTTTAGTTGATCATCATGTGAGCCTTCCATGCACAATACCAAGAAATCAACTGGAGTTATTAAATCATTTATTTGGACCAACACTCCTTCTGCAACTCCTAATGGTCGTTTGACCGAATGATCCGCTAGTTGTATATCGCGTGTAGGAGGTTTTAACTAAGTTATCCCCAATTCCCTAAAAACTCGGTAAGGCATCACATTGACACTAGCTCCTAAATCCATTAAACCTTTAAAACTTTGACCCCTTAGAGTGATTGGAATAGTAAAACATCTGGGGTCTTTCATTGCACTTTTAGTTTTCATAACACCCACACCACCAGAAGGTGTGGTTTTTCCAACATCAAGCGGAGGGGACTCTAATACATCATTGTTCAACCCCACACTTCTCTCATTCGCACATGTATACTCATCATCATTAGATTCATAAGTACAAAGAGAAGAAAGAAATACCTCCTCGATTTCTTCGCTGTCATCCCACACCGTCATGATTGACTTGGCTTGGTCTGGTGGGTTTTGAAAACTTCCCTGTTTATGCCCTTGCTGCCCTTCAGCTAGTTGACCAATTTGGGTCTCCAGCTTTTTGTTGACAGCATCCTGCTGCTTCTCTCGTTGCTCCATCGTCCACCTCATTTGTTGTTGTTCTTGCAGCATTGACCTCGTTATTTCCTCCATGGATAGATTGGGTTGCTGTTCCGGATTCCCTTGTGGGGGAGGAGGATAAAGAGGTTTTTGTTGTTGAAACTGGTTCCCTTGGTTACCCCTCCATGACAGATTCAGATGATTTCTCCAATCAGGATTGTAAGTGTTAGAATACATACCACCTTGATTCTGTCTTGGGGGGTAACCTTGCATAGCATTAACCTGTTCAGAATCACACTGCGCAGCACTTTGGCAAACATTAATAGCATGAGAGTTAGAACCACAGTTAGCACAGAAATCAGATACCACATTAGCACTCGATGAACCCATATTAATGTTAAATTTCGCCAAATTTTGGTTCATCAAGGCTACCTGCCTAGCAAACTCATCTACACCACTTAATTCATGCACTCCCCTAGGTTTACCTCTAGAGCCTTTTTCTTGAGAATTGGCCCCTAACATCTCAAATAAATCTTGAGTTTCAGCAACAGTTTTGGCTCCTAAAAAGCCGTCTGCTGCGTTGTCGACCATAGCTTGGTCTGCTGCAGTCAACCCCCCATAAAATGTTTGATGTAAAAGGGCCTCAGGAAAAGCATGATGGGGGCACTGCACTTGCAACATTTTGAACCTATCCCAAGCCTCATGAAATGGCTCACCTACCTCTTGAGTAAACCCTATGATTTTCTGTCTAAAGGTGGCCAAAGTAGCATGCGGGAAAAAATTCTTTAAGAATGCATCATGCAACCCATCCCATGTAGTGATACTCCTAGCAGGAAGCAACATAAGCCAAGTTTTTGCTGCCCCTTGAAGAGAGAAGGGAAAATATTTAAGCCTTAATTGTTCATCAGTAACCCCCTCTTTTACAGGGAATCCTGATATAATCATCATGTACTCTCTCAAGAAGTTCAAAGAGTCTTCAGCGGGAAGACCCTGAAACTTGGGCAACTGACTGAAGTAATGCCCCTTCGCCTCATAAGCTTTAGCGGCCTCAGTCAAGACAATACATGACACCGATATGTCAACCTTAGGCCTAGCATATTCTTTCATTAATGGATTAGCCATTACACTTTCAATTTCTTCTCCCCCGGTGGAAGAAGTTTCAGATTCACTTAAAACTACCTCTGTCTCGGTGACAGAAGTTTCAGACTCAGACTCAGACTCACGAATAGGGGGAATGCCCCTGTCGAGTCTATCGATATTATCGTCCAAAGAAAACAACTCGGGGTTCAATGAACGCCTACCAAACATACACCGATTAAATTAACTTGTAAATCAAAACAAGTCCCCGGCAGCGGCGCCAAAAACTTGATGGATGAAATTCCAAGTAATAAATACCTAGCAAGCGCACTAGTTACCGTAGTAGTAACGCGCGAAAGCGAGGGTCGATCCCACAGAGACTTGTTGGACAACGAGTAAATTTAATTAGTGCAAAATAGTAACCAAAAGGGGGGTTTTTGATTTGATTTTATTCTATTAACTAAAGACTGAAATTAAATACTAAATTAACAAAGCAATGATCAACTAATAACGAAGTAAACAGATTAACGAGATTCACGGGTTGGATTTCACACTATCATCCTTCTATGTTATTTTAAAATAAAGTTATTGATTTATTCCAGGGTTCGTTCACTTCTTGTAAAGATTGGGACGGTGAGGCGGCCGGATTACAATCTTTTTCTCTCTATCTAATCACACTTCGCAAATCAAGTCCATGTAATTATTTAAAAAGTTATTAAGTTCTAAAGAACAATTGAACCTATACCCACTTGATTTCTATCACGGCATCAAATAAATATAATACTCAAAGCATTGGTCTACGCTTTAATCCCCAAATCAATGGCGGAGTTAAAACCCTAAATTGTTAAAAAGGCCAATAAAGACTAACTCAATTATTGAAACCCTAAAAACTTGATTAAAATACTTTGAACAACTAGAATGAAATCAATATGAATAAAACATTTATAACATAGAATTAGATAGTGTTTTACATCCAACCCATGAATTAAAAACTTAGCTACTCATACTCAACATAATGAACACAAAATAATAAAACTAAAAACATAAAACCTGGATCTTGAATGATGAAAAGAAACGACTCCGTCTGCGTTTTAGTTCTTCAAAAACTCAGAGAAAAATAAAGCCTAAGAACCTCCCTAATGGCTGCTACTGTGTTCCTCTTATACTAGGGTAGGATAATCTCAAAATAAGGAAAGGAAAATTAACTGCTAAACCAATGAGGACACTTCAAAAATCTGCATCGGAGGAGGGGGCGCGCGCACCATAGGTCTAGGGGCGTGCGCACTCTATTCAATTGCACAAATCCGAGCTTCTGATCCCCGGGGGCGCGCGCACTCGTATGGATGGGGCGTGCGCACCCTTTCTGACTTGATAAACTCCAGCTTCTGATCAACGAGGGCGTGCGCACCCCTATATGAGGGGGCGTGCGCACCCTTTGATTTTCCTCAGAAGTCTTCTTTTTCTTCCTTATTTCCTGTATAGTCCTTCGCCTGAATTTTTCTGAAATTCCCCTCAGGTCCTTTATCTGTTTTTCAGCCACAATTTCTCCATTTTTCCCTGTACTCAAAGACACTCAAAACAGCCATTAAAACACTAAAATACCCGAAGATTCACTCCAAGATAAGACCAAATGTATCCAATATTGATGTGTAAAACACATCCATCATTTACAAAACACTAAAGAACTACATGCCTATATTTTGAAATCGGATCATCTTGAGATCATTAGGTATTCCGATATTAGTTAAATTATATGGCTGCATAAGTTTATTGAGGGACTGCAAATTGTCAACACTGTCGAAAGACCATTTAAGATTTATTGTTACAATCGGGCAGCAGTCTTATAACAACAAGAGTTCATCAAAGTCTAAGCATATAGACATTAAGTTTCTTGTTGTGAAGGAAAATGAACAAATAGAAATGCAACTTGTAGGATCAAACTCCATATTAGCGGATCCATTTATGAAAGCGTTATCATCTTCAGTGTTTCACATAGGTGTAACAATCTTGATAACATTTAATATAGTTTGAGTTGTGCTTTCAATAGTTGTTCTATTATTTTAAAGTTCTGATCTCGTTTGGTTAAGTTGGACTAGTTGGAAGAATATGGATATATTCATTATGTTCCATGCTACACATCTACACTTTTGATCTATGTCATTTAGTTTGATATGTACATGTGATTATTGTATGTTTAGTTGCGAATCAATTACAACGACTGCCCATTTAGTCCTTATACTTGTATGACTAATGGACGGAATTGTTATAAGTGACAACAAAGTGCACATTAGGGTTGTCATTTGTGTTATATTTATGATTTTAAGGAAAGACTTTGTTTTGCAACCCAAGTGGGAGATTGTTAGAACATGGCTTGCATCATAAGTCATCTAATTTCCACACATGAAATCATACCTATAATGTTAATATAAAGTGTAGTAAATAATAAAATGTGTAGAATTCCTGAGATGTAATTTACCTATTTTGATGGGCAAAAAGGTAATTTGACATCACTTAGGTTGAAAGGGTGTGGTCTCTAAATGAAGTGCCCCTTTGTTTCCTATTTAAAGGCCCTTCCATCAAGCCTAGAAACATACTACATTCTTACTTTCTCTCCTAAATAATCTTCATCATTGTCTAGAAGTTATTGAGAGAAAAAGGGCACTCATCATTTAGAAGATCTTCTTCCCTACATCTTCTTCTTCATCTTATTTCTCCCTACAACATCGATCATGGATTCAACAGGTATACGCTTCCGCCTTCATCTCATTCTCAAACTCATTCTAGAATAGAGTATGACATTCAGGGATTAAATTGTTCCAACATAAGTAACCATTAGTATGAGACGCTCCAAATGAAAATAAGTAACCACTAGTTTAGAACGAAAGAATTATTTAAGATTTAGAATGATATCATTGTCTAAAACACTATTTGTAAAGTAAATGAGTGAAAATATATTAGGTATGTAGCAGTTATTTTGTAATTCTTGAATTTTTATAAGGACAATAATATCCAAAACACTGTTCATATTTTGTCATAAAATAAAGCAACTTAAAACTTTAGAATAAGATAAATTAAAAAAAAAAGTAAAAACATTGAACTGACACGGAGGGAATGCAATATTTTGAAACACAGATACGGTATACTCTCTCCGTCCCATAACTATGTGGTCAAAATCAGTTGTGCACGAGAATTAAGGGACGAATAGTAGTGGGTAGTTGTTGTGAGTGTAAAAAGTGAAGTAGGAGAGAGAAAGTAAGGTATGTAATAGTAGGTTGATTGGTGTTGTGAGTATAAAAGTAAAGTACGATAGAATAAGTGGGAGGAATGGTAACATTCTTTGTCATTTTAGAAAAGTGCAATTTATCAATGAGACGCTCGAAATAAAAATTTCTCCATATAATTATAATTATGAGACGGAGGGAGTACTAAATAATTTTAGGGTCTGAATAACAACACCCTTTCCACTTTTATCAATTTTTATACAACATTAGCTATAAAAGAGATTTTGATTTTATTTTAATAAAAAATAAAGTGACCTGAAAAAATCTTATGAAAAATAGTCTGTCATAACTCACGAAAAACTAATCTTTATATCATTAAATATTACTCCATCCGTCTCAGTTTAAGGTTATTTTTCTTTTTGGTATGTCTCAGTTTAAAGTTCTTAGTTGCTTTATTCCTTTAATGGCAAATGATGAATAGTGTTTAGGACATCCTTGTCCTCATAAAGTTCATATATTACAAAAAACCATCACTCACTCATCAACTTTTCACCCACTTGCTTTATGAATGGACAATTATATCCTCCACACACGACTATTTTAACTCAAATTTGCCTTTGTTTCTTAATAATCGTGTAAAGTCAAATTAAGAACCTTAAACCGGGACAGATGTAGTATCCGTTTTTATAAGATTCAAATAGGTTATAAATGAAAGATTTTAAAGCTTAGAAATATTTTTTCTTATTATTTGAAATTATTTTGAGCTTATGGCTTTATTATTGTTGTTGTTTGAGCTGTCTTTTTTAAATGACTTTTGAACCAAGTACGGCGCTACATGGATATAATTTTTTTATTGTGAATTTTGTTGTGCGCGGCAGAAACGGTTCTCATGCACTCTAACAATCAAGATATGCTACATCATGAATTTGAACTCAAACAATATGATAAAAAAAAAACAAAATTTGACGTGGTTCACCCCAACATCAATAGGTTACGTCCACGGATACCTCACTATATATCAGTGTTTTAAAAATCGCTAGGCGGCCGCTAGGCGGCGGAGCTGGGCCTAGCGCCTAGGCGGGGACTAGGCGGGGCCTAGAATTAAGCATTCTTTTTATTATTTTTTCATAAATCAATACATATACATATTTATATTCAAAATAATGTCAGTTATTTTTAGTTTTTATCAAAATTTATCATTTATTTTAATTAAAACAAAAATAAAATGGTAATAAATAGTATAAAGATGTGAGTTTTCCCTCACCCAACTAAGCTTTCCCCAGCCCAACTAAGTTTAAAATTAGGCCCACCCATTTTGGGTCTATTAAAAAGTAAAAACCCTAACCCATTATCCCAACCCTTTATTCTCTTTTCTCTCTTTTTCTCCTCAGTCTTCACAAGCCGCCGCCTCCTCCCTATTTCTTTCCCGTTGAGCAACAACGACCATTCTCCCTCTCTCGTCTTCTGTCTTTCGTCACTCTCTCTCTCTCTCTCTCTCTCTCTCTCTCTCTCTCTCTCTCTCTTTATTCTTCCTTCTCTTTCTAAAGATGGTGTCAAAGGGTTAAACCCAGTGACGTCGGACGGCGAGATCGACGGGAAAAAGGATGCCGGACATCGTTTCAGGCGGGTAAAACCTAGGCGGATTTGGCCAATTCGGCGGCGCCTAAGCTGCCTAGACGGAGCCGAGAACGCCTAGGCGGGCGACTAGCGAGGAACTGACTAACATGTCCGATTTCCATAAAATCGCGGCGGGTGGCCCGCGCCTAGCGCCCAGGCGGGCGCCTAGCCCGATTTTTAGAACACTGCTATATATCACTATCATTCAGTGGCGAAGGGAAGGCTTGGGGAAGGGGGCAGTTGACCCCCATGATTAAAATTTTTTTTACTAGTGTTAATTTAATGTTTCTTATTTTGAGTGTTGGATTTTTTTGTAAATATCTTATAATCTGACCCCCTTCTTGGAAAAAAAGATTTACACTATATTTTTAAATTGACCCCATTCTCTAAACAGATTTTTTTTTTTTTTTTTTTTTTGTAATATTTAGAATTAGAGGTGTTTAATATAAAAGGCATAAGTTAAAAGGTAAACAATTGACAATTAAAAAGAAAGAAAACTCACCTAAATGACTAAACTAAGTCTGCGATCAACCTTCTGCGAACAAACGAGAGACGAGCAGTGGCTTCAAGGGCGCCCGGCGCCGGAAAAAAAATCCTAAACGCAGCACACAGTTCGGATTCGCAAGAGGTGATGTTTCAATCTTGAATTTTATTATCAGTTTAAAGATATGAAGAATAAATATTTGGAATTTTGAGCTTTTTAGTGAAGTTAGGGTTTGGAATTTGAATGTTTAAGAATTAGGGCTTCCAACTTGACTTTTCTTCTTTTCTTGTCGGCTATAATCATGTATTCTCTTTTTTCTAAGCAAATTTTATATTCACAACTTAGTGGAAATTAAATAATGTCATTTGGCGAAAAAAAAAGTATTGTCAAGGCTCAATATTGGAAGTATTTGTGCAAAGTGACAGTGAGTGGGAGACTGGGAGTATGAGTTTGTATGAAAATTGAAATGCAAACTTAAGACCATTATTTTTAAATAACATTATTATTGCAAATTTGTTTTCTTTTTGTAGATTTATCATGGAGAGATTTTACTCAAAAATGTCAAAGCTTCCTACAACTCCAAGTACAACAAACGTGTCTTTGCCAACAATTGAGAACATTGTTCCCAATTGTAAAGAGTCGTTGCCCAATCCGAATGATGATTGTAGTGGACAAGGTCGTGCAAAGAGAGTTTGCTTAGAGTTCGACTCTACTAGTCTTCCGTCGGACCCCGCATTAAGAAAGCCAATAACACTTTACGATGTTAATGGTGCGGGATAAAGTCCGAAGAGCTTACATGCAAAGTGGTCCGTGTCAACCTCGTGGGCACAATTTTAAACAAATTGATTCAAGAAGATTTCAAGCTTCTTGGTTTGTTGATTATAAACCGTGGCTAGAATATAGCATCTCAAAAGAGGCGGCCTATTGTTTATGTTGCTATTTATTCAAACCCGATACTAAATAACACTCTGGTAGTTGTGATGCTTTTGTTGTGGATGGGTTTACTAATTGAAAGAAGAAAAACAAACTCGATGTACATGTGGGTGGTCCTAATAGTGCTCATAATATAGCTTGGAGAGCTTCTCAAGCTTTAATGAATGAGAAGCATCCCATTGAACCTATGTGGAATAAGAAGAATAAAGAGAATGAAGATGATTATCGAACCCGTTTGACCACTTCTCTTGATATCGTTCGACTCCTTTTGCGTCAAAGACTACCTTTTCGTGGGCATGATGAATCGGAAAATTCTTCAAATAAAGGAAATTATCTTGAATTTTTGAAGTTCTTTGCTGCTCAACACAATGAACATGTAGGAAAAGCTTGCTTGGGTAAAGTGTTGGGAAATGTAAATCTTATTTCTTCCAACATTCAAAAGGATCTTATTAGTGCTTGTGCCTTGGAAACCACCAAAATGATCATAAAAGAACTTGGGGATTCATTGTTTTCTATCTTGATTGATGAAGCACGTGATATATTTACAAAGGAGCAAATGGAAATTGTTTTTCGCTATGTAGACAAGTTTGGACGTGTCATTGAGCGCTTTATGGGGATTATTCATGTCAAGAGCACAACATCTTTGTCACTCAAGAAGGGAATTGATGATTTCTTATCCAAGCATAATCTTAGTATATCAAATTTACGTGGTCAAGGTTATGATGGAGCTAGTAACATGCGAGGTGAGTTTAATGGTCTCAAAGCATTAATATTAAAGGAGAACCCATGTGCTTTTTATGTTCATTATTTTGCCCACCAACTACAATTGGCACTTATCGGTGTTGCAAAAAAAGATTTGAATATGGAGTCTCTTTTTGATATGGTTGCTAGAGTTGTCAATCATGTTGGTGGTTCAAGTAAGCGCAATGACATGCTTCTTGATGCTAAATGTGCAAATGTCACGGAAGAACTTTCAAGTGGAAGAGGGTTGAATCAAGAGACTAGACTTAAAAGAGCCGGAGATAGGCGTTGGAGCTCTCATTATAATTCATTAGTAAGGTTAATTGATATGTTCTCTTCCATAATTGATGTGCTTGAGGTTCTTATAAAAGATCCCCACCAAAGGCTAGAATCAAGTAAGTTGTTGGATGCATTGCAATGTTTTGACTTTGTATTTTCGTTACACTTGATGAGAAAATTTTTGGGAATCACAAATGAGTTGTCACAAGCTTTGCAAAGGAAAAATCAAGATATTGTGAATGCAATGGGGCTTGTTAAAATCTCCAAACAAAGGTTGCAATTATTCCGAGATGAAGGGTGGGATTCTTTGTTGAATGAAGTTTGCACATTTTGTGTGGAACATAGTATTGATGTGCCTAATATGGAAGATGTGTTTGTTCTTCGTGGAAGATCACGACGGAATATTGAGAAAGCGACTTATATCCATCATTTTCGTGTTGAAGTGTTCTATCCCGTCATTGACATGCAACTTCAAGAGCTTGATAATCGTTTCAAAAATACAAAGTGTATCACCCTGCAAACTCGAGTTCCTCACTCAAGATTACAAAAAATGATAACACTAGGCTACTCTGACAATAGTGTACAGCTTCATCATGAATGTACATCTCTCTTACTCACCGTCCCGTAAAGAGGGTCACTCTTAACACCACAAAGCACACTTGAACTCTTTCTATATGTGCTTATTTATAGGCACAAAACATCTTTTAGTTTAAGTCTTATCTTAAAGACAACAACCAAAAGTCTCAATGAAAATGCAATTGTCATATTCATGAATCACATAAGACAATGTATGTTGATTCTCTTTTGAACTTTAGCCAAATTCCAATAAATTCTAATTAATATTTAAATTATTATATATATATATAATTTTTCTTTCTCTCATAATACTCTCATAATACTTGTGGTAATTACTTATTAGTATGTTTTAAAAAACATTTTTATATTATATGTATATTACTTCTGTCATTATAAAATTATATTATTAAATAATTTTTAATCAAAATTGTGACATTTTTTTTATAAGAAATTAAAAAACAATGTACTTCCTCAGTCTTATAGTAAAGGTTATTTATTTTCCTTTTGAGTGTCTCATAACAAAAGTTACTAAATTAAAATGGAAGTTTGAAAGTATTTTTTCATTTGCGCCCACTTGCCCACTCACAACAACAATTCATTTACTATTTCTTACACTACTTTCTTTTTCATGATTTATTTTTCATACTCACAACACATACTTCACTATCAAAATAATACTTTCGTCCTAAAATACTTGTAGTTTTAGACATATGCATATATGTTAATAGTTAAGAAGTCTATTAAATACATGTCAAATAGATTAAACAACCTTTAAAATAATTTAATGACCTAAACAATTAAATATTTTTATAATAAACATTTTATAATCATAAATACAGTTACATTTGGTAAACATGATTAAGATGTTTAGGTAATAGAAAACAACAAATATTTTGGCACAAATTTTGTTAGGAGATTGAGAAATATTCTCAATCAAGTAAGTACTTAGTTACCTAAATTGGTTTTTGTTATTGAGTCAACTTAGGAAAGTTACCATGTTAGAGCATGTTATTTAGGTAGAAATATAATTCATAACATAAGAGGAGTATTCTTCAAGAAATTATATTTCTTTCTTCATATTTTATCATGATATCAAAATCATCGATTTGGTAATGTGATTACTTAACTCGCTTTCGCAACGAATTTTCAAAACCTATGATTTTTCATTTGCTACTTTATTCCTTTGAAAAAAGGTCAAACAATGTTTTTCGCAACACCCAATGTGCATGATAAACGTGTTAATGCAAGGGCCATAAACTTGAAAAATGTCCAAACAATGCTTTTTCGTGGCACAAAATGTGTGACAAAAGCATTGATGCAAGGGCCATGAGCTTGAAGACGGCATTGCACAAAGAGTAATATAAAAAAAATATCGAAGAAAAAGAGGACTTATGCGAGCATAACTTGTTCACAAGATTACGTGGAGAAGCTGCTGCAAATATTTTTATTATTACTATTTACCTTCTTAATTTTAATTTATTTTTGGGCCAGTTAAAAATCTACGTTGTAGATATTCTAACTTGAGGCAGAGTGTTAGGAGATTGAGAGATATTCTCAATCAAATTACCTAAATTGGTCTTTGTTATTAAGCCAACTTAAAAAAGTGAGTTGGTTTTTGGACTAGTTTCCCTCAAACATTATAAAAAGTCTTGTTTTGAGGGAAACTAGGGGAAACTGGTTGTTAATGAATCGATTTAATATTATGGGATTCAACTTATTAAAACTAGGGTATAAACCTATTAATCACACAGTAGCGCACACACATCATCTTCGCAGCCGAGTTTCCTCCTTTCGCCATCTCTCTCTCTCTTGCCATTGCAGTTGCAGACGAAAGCTTCAAAAACGATTGATCAGGTTTGAATCTTAACATTTTGTTCATCAATTTGATCTAATTGAAATTGATATTCGAATAAGCTAATTGAAATTGATCTTCTTCTTATAGATGATGGAGATGGAGATGGTGGATAAAAATGACATTGCATTAGAGGAGAGTGAGATTGAAAAAGACAATGAAGATCAATTTGAAGTGATGGATATCTTTATTCGGTTAAAAAAACACCAAAATCTACACTTAATTTGAATCATGTAGTCGTTTACTGCTCAAATTGAAATAGAGATGTTCAAACAACTCAAATTGAAATATAATTGATTTGGTGTGACTTGTTGTTTTAGTATAGTAACTTGGTATTTTAGTATTGTAACTTGATGTATTAGTATAGTACCTTTGTGTTTTATTAGTGCAGCATAGTGGTTAATTAAGTTATGTTGTATCAGATCTATACTTGGTATTTTAATAGTGTAACTAGGTGTTTTAACAGACAAACTTGATATTATAATAACTATGAAATTTCTATTGAAATAAGCATCTTGAACATCAACCTATAATATAACTTGGTGTTGTTTAGTATAGTAACTTAGTGTTTTAGTATTGTAACTTTATATATTAGTACAGTAACTTGGTGTTTTATTAGTGCAGCCTGGTGGTTAATCAAGTTATGCTGTATCAGATCTATACTTGGTGTTTTAGTAGTAACTTTGTGTTTTTACAGACAAACTTGATATTATAATAACCATGCAATTTCTTTTAAAAAAAAATCAGTTTGAACATGAGCTTATATTACAACTTAATACACATGGTTAGGCATAAAACACATCAAGTTAATAACTTAAAACAACAAGTTTGGATTTCAAAACAACAAATTACAATTTCGCTGACTAACACCCTTTCTAAACCTAGTTTGCTGACATATGTTGCAGTCGAACTACCAGTTTTCTTCCTCTTATTCTTCTCGTTGTCTTTGCTCCAAACAACCTTGTTAATGCGATCATGTTTGATTGCCGGAAAGTCTTCAACTTTATTCAACAAAGACACCATTTGCTTGTTTAAATCAATGGGTAACAAAGTACCAAACTCAAAATACCTAATCAAGCATCACAAAATTCGAACAAAAAATGCTTGAAATCAACACAATAAGCGAACAAAATAGAGTGAGAATCAAGAGAAAAAAAACTTGAAATCAACACATACTTACATCACGCCCCTGGCTTCACTACGCATTTCCTCGTTATTTTGCTTAAAATTAAACGGTAGTTTGCGTCAAATAGAGTGAAATTAACAAACGAGACGAGGAGAATCAAACAAATTTTACTTCAAATTGAAAAATCGAACAAAAGAGTAGAAATTTAAAGGTAGTCTTCACCGGTTTTACAGAGAGAGAACGACGAAATTTGGGAGGGGGGGGTGTGTGTTTTTGAGAGATAGAAGGTCTGCGCTTAGGTTTACTGGTTTAGTAAACCGGGTCAAAAGGATGACATGGGTTTCAATCTTAGTCCGCCTATGTCGCTATGTGTGTTCAAAACCGGATTTTTTTTTAAGTTTGGGGGAAACTAGTTTCCCCCAAAATTTTATGTAAAAAAGTTACATATGTTTGGAGTTGTTATTTAGGCAAAAATATAATTGATAATAGGAGTAAGCGGAGTATTCCTCAAGTATTAAGATTGCTATTGTTGCCTATGAATACTAGGCTTATATCTTTGTAATTTCTGAGAGAATGAATGCCAAAGAATATTTCTCTCTCTCTCTCCCTCTCTCTCTCTCTCTCTCTGTATATTTTATCAAATTTGAACACTTTAAACGACAAATATTTTGGAACAAAAGAGTATGTATTTTTATTCGCGCATTCATTATTGGCAATGACGAATTTTAGGAAAGGGAGTCAAGATTATTTTGGGGTAATTATTATTGTTGAGGTATTCAAATTTTTAGTATATAAAGAGGTCAAATTAATAATTTATTGCAAAATTCATCTAAATTTATAGGGGTCAGAATGTATAAACTCACTATCTTTGGTAGTCAAAAAACATGTTTCAAAAATTTAAAAATGGTAAATATGACACGTTCTAAAATTGCAGGGGCCGAGTGACTCCCTTTCCACTAACGGCCACTGATTATTAGTAACCCCTATATTATGAGATGGAGATGGAGATGGAGATGGAGGAAATTTATTTGTTACAAGATAGAAAAAGTAATACAATGCCTTTAAAATGATAGACAAAAATACTTCATGGAAAGTAATATTTTCTTTTAACCATAGGAATATTACTAAAGGCTCTACAAGATATGGTAATGGATACTCATGCTAGAAAAGTCACCTTAGGTTCTTTGAGTGTTCATAGTCTAGACTCACCCTTGCAGATATAGGGTAGCATGCCTTCATTTACCTAATCATAACATACACATATTAAAGGGACCGAAATAGGCAAAGAAATGTACTAGATTAATTAACATCATGAATATCTTTTAACCATCATTTTTTAGACCTCTAACTTTAGGTTGTACATTTTTTCTATTTCTTGTTCACGAAAAAGATAAAAAGGGGATATGGAGAGGGATTTGAGTTTTCATCTGGTTGTCCAATAACAACAAATATGTAAAATGTGGTGGACAGTTTTGATTAATCATCATGTCTTGTTAATATGATGTTATATACTCCCAGGGGCGGACCTCTAGTATAAGCTGGGGGTGCAAGTGCACGTCATTTTTAGGATTTAACAAGGAAGAAATTATTATGTACGGTAAACGGTAAGAGTTCAGAAAATCCACTTGAAAGACTGGTGTTCGAACCATGGCAACTGCGCTTTTTTCTATTTGACTTTGTCATGAATAATTATTGGTTGATAATGATATGAACTAGAAAATAAACCCGTGCTCCCCACGGGAGCTAGAACACCTAATGACATTATGGTGAATTTAAATTGTCCCATTTTTTTTTTACTTTTTTAAAAGACCATGTTATTGCTAAAATTATTTGATAATGAAATTTAAATAATTTATTTGAAGGTTAAACTGGATTTGTTAGTTATACTCCTTCCATCCCAAGCTTTTTGTTAATAATTTCCGTTTTGAATTTCTCCTAAGTTTAATTACTGATGAAAGTAAATTTCTCTCCTAAATTGCTGAATAGTCATAGGAATGCGGGTATGTTTTTGTAAAATATTTAATATATACACTCAGTCACAAATGTGAGAAGCTATGAAAAGTTATGAAATGAAGACCTGTTGCTTACTACTTAGCCCTAACTACCTATATACTCCTTCCGTCCGAATTGATATGTTAGATACAATAGCTATTGTAGTTTTCTCTAAATATTTGTAATTAACTAAATCTTAGTAATTAACTGCAACAATTTTACATACTCTATTAAATTAACAAATTCAACATACCTGATGTCCTAACATTGTAATTGGATATGGTACCAATTTCATTATCCAATAGTAAAT
Organism: Campanula takesimana; assembly: GCA_026119855.1. Taxonomy (NCBI): domain Eukaryota; kingdom Viridiplantae; phylum Streptophyta; class Magnoliopsida; order Asterales; family Campanulaceae; genus Campanula; species Campanula takesimana. Next base: position 497,311 of record JAOWBW010000235.1, read on the forward strand.
TTCTTTTCCTGGAACTATTCGTCCGTTGTGATGTACGCATTGATGAATCTATGAACAAAATAAAAATTTGAGGATATAGAAAATTGCATGTGTGTTTAGTGTGTGTGTGTGTATATATATATATATATATATATATATATATATATACACATGTGTGTGTGTTGTGTGTGCCGCTTGTGTGTTTAGGTTAACTACCCAAATTTCCCAAATTTTATTACGAATATTATTTCTTAAACTCTGCAAGAGACTTTAGTTATATGGAAGAAACCTGACTTCAAACCTGATTGGCCGAAAAAAGTTTTTCGTCCATCTTTCGACATGCTTGTTCCTTCCTTCTCTTTCGCTTGAAAATTTGAACTTCTTTTTTTATTTTTTTTACTCATCAAATAAGCACGCTTCATAGCACAATTTTTTTTAGCAATTTCTTTTGAAGGAATACCTACAAAAATTAATATAACAACAAATACAATAATTAGTATATAATGCATGAAATATTGAAATAGAATATTATATTACCGATATGGAGGGTTGATAAATCATTGCGTCGTCTTCTTCCCTTTGACTTCATTTATGTATAGAAAAGTATGAAAAATGAAATTATCCTTGCATATAAAATGAGAAGGGTGTCTTTTTGGTAGAATTGAGAGCTTAAAAGTACTATTTGATAAATAAATGTTTGGTTTTTATATTTTTGTAGTAGTCTTTAAAGTTGAAGAGTCATATAACTTATGAGATCATGAATGCAAGTCATATTAATAATATGTAAGACTTTTTATATGTTAGCATAAATGCAAGTCATATTAATAAAATGTAAGTTAGAGACTTTTTAGATTTTAGCATTATTTATTACAATGGTTCATCTTATCTTTTCATTTTCTATGATTTCAAATTCACTTGTTTCTTTAAACTTTAAGAATTCCATCATGGGCAATGCTAGGGGCACAAAAAAGTTTACAAAATGATGGATACAAAATGAGGTGACGATATTTTATTGGTTGTATCGGTTGTGGACCCGGCACACCCTAATTAAAAGCACCAATAATAATCATGACAACTCATTTTGTAAGCCAAATTTTGTGAACTTTTTTGTCACTTTATATTTACCCTTCCATCATAATTCAATGGTTTTGAATAATATGTTGTCTCTTGGAATACATGAAAGGATCAAAGCCATTGAATTATGAAAATTTGAATAGTCAAAAACTAAAAAGTCACTTCTTAATGAATTGTTTTTTAATGCATCCAAACCCTACCTAGTCTAATACTCTATATATAAGAGTATATGTCTACCTAGTCTAATACTCTATATATAAGAGTACACATTCTATTAGATATGAATCTCTTCTTATCTTCTTATAGAGTCACTAAATTACCTACTATCATATCTATGGATATTACCTATTATTTTTACCTAGGTAGGAGAATGTCAAAAGTCTCCATGATTCCAAAAGTCATATTACATGGCATCCTCTAAATCAAGATAAACTCATTTTTGGCTTATGTGTCATTCCCAAGGTAAGTTTCACCAACTTTAAAATACTATAGTATAGATTTTACTTTCCCCATAAACTGATAGTCTTTATATATTTATTGTTTGTCTCAAAAATTAATTTTATTTTCAAAACTAAACCTTTAAAATTACTCAAATTTCAAAACCTACACTATATCGTAGTTAGCTTTTGATTTCTCTTTCTTTTTCTTGTTCTCCATATTTATATGTAACACCCATCGAATTTCTTGTTAAATATTTGACATATTTGTTAAATTCTTGAACTTGCATATTATGTGCTAGTTTTATTTGGGTTAATTTATTAACTGCTTTAGAATATTAAGGTGGTTAAATGTTTAGTTTTGACATTTGTGAAAATTTGACTTTAGGGGTCTTTTTGTTAAAAGTGAAACTTGAGGGGCCTAAGTGCAATTCTTTGAAAGTTTAAGTATATCAATTGGGGTTGCCTTCCTCAGATTCATTTTACCCAAATCATTTACGTATACTCCTTCTGTTCTAAATCTAGGGTTAAAAGTTTTCCCTATTCTCGACTCCTCGAGTTTAATTATCCCTCCGTTCTTGATTCTGATCCCGGATTAATATTCATGGCGTTGAATAGAGCGTTCCAGGCCGAACATAAATAAGTTTGGGTCAACTTGAATTTTGACTAGGTAAGTTATTAGCTCTCCCTTGCTTGTAATAAAATGCATAAATGTTATTCCCGATACTTGTGAATGTTAATTTTGTGTTTGGGGCAATTTTTGTGGTACTTGTAATTGTGGGACAAAGGGAGTATATCCTACTATGTAAAGTAAGGAAATTAAAATGAAAGAATTGGTTTTAAGCTTGTTAGTGCATCCTGGGAGTGTTAAAAATGTTAGTAAAAGTTACTCCTATGCTTGGGACGGAGAATTCTAAGTCTGGGAAGAAATTGGGTTTTTGCAGATTTTGGCCTTGGGCGACCGCCCATGGGGCTTTGGGCGACCGCCCACTAAGGCAGAGACTTTGGTTCTGAAATTGTGATCTTGGGCGACCGCCCAAAACCCCTGTTGCACAATAGTTGCTCAAACTAAATGGAGATGAAACCTTACCTCTCCTAAGGTATAGAGCCTTGGTATAAGATGTCCTAGCAAGTGTAATTGTACCTTTTGGGGGCATTAGAGCTTAGTCTTGAACAGTAATACTTATAGAACTCAAATGAGAACTTAAGTATAAGAGTAGTAACTCTTCTTTATGTCTTGAAAGTGCTATGAACAAGCACTAATGTGTTATACTTGTTGTGAATCCAATGATTGTGCACCTTAGAGGCATTATCATAAGGTTTTAGACTTGAACATCCTAAGAATAGGATTGGGATTTTGTAAGAGTAAATGTATAACTCTTATACTTGTTTGAATGTCCAAAGATTGGGATATAACTTGAAGTATAAGACATTTAAAATCTTGTACATGACTTGAACATCCAAAGAATTGGATTAAGACTTGAATATAAGATAATAAAATCATGTACATGGCTTGACACCAATACATATGTATGGTAATGAACTAGAAAGTGCTATAAGTAAGCACTAACGTGTATGAGACATGTTCTTGTTGTGTATGTGCAAACATTGCATACATTTGCTTGATACAAGGTGACTTCTTGATTACTTGAAGTATGTTCCTTGTTGAGCTAGTCCACTACTTTTGGATTAGTTCTTCTCATGTAGTTCAAGTAAATATCTACTTGTATCTTCTTGTGTGAGTCCAGCTGTTTCTCCTTGCTTGTTCGAAAATGTATAGGTTCACGCTTGTCGCGAGAGCTGGGGTTTAAGTGACAATCGGGTACCTATGTATTTCCGCCTGACCCCTTACTACCGGCCATAGTAAGGGCATAGCTTCCTTAGTTGGAGCAATAAGCCTGACTTAAGTGAATGCTAAACTCCTATCTTGAACACCTCGTGAATACTCATGAGTCTTGATATTGGGAATGACACTGGTTACCGGGTCTTCTGATACATACTGAATAATCAGTTCCTGTTATTGATCGTGATTGTCAAAGTAATACAAGCTACGACAACAATGGTATTCTTGGGAGGAATAAGGAAGGAAGCAATATCCTTATAACTTGCTTGTTTAGCCTTATGTGCTACTTGATGAGTGGCTTAGCCTCTCATATACTTGTTACTTGATGATACTTGATATATGATTACTTGAGTATCTACTTGAATTGCATGATAACATGTCATGTAGTTGCATCTAATAGCTTACTGAGATTTATCTCACCCCGTTCCTTGTTTAATTGTTTTCCTTAGATCAAAGGAAGGATAGTGCGCAGTGAGGCTCGACATAGCAGGGATCTTACTTCGTAGGTCGTGATTATTTTGGGGCTTGTGTCCTTTTACATTTGGTGAGGACGATGTTTTATGGGTTTGTAACTTCTTATTTTGGGGTAGACAGTTTTGTTCAGTTCTTGTTGTCACTAGACATCTTGTATAGTACTCTTGATGCCAGCTTATGTGCTAGGCATATCTTCCGCTGTATGTATTTAAGTTTGGTTTTAATTTTCTTGTCTAGAACTCGTGTTGTGAGCTAGTATCGCTCCTTACTCTAGAGTATATATATCATGTCAGTTTGTTAAACAAATGTCATTAAGTTTCTTGTTAAGTTTCTGGTTCCTCGTTAGGCACTCCCACCGGGTTCGAGGTTCTACTAGGGGATCCCGGGACCTGGGGGCGTGTCATTATATTTATTAAAACACCAGATAATTATATTTTAATGCGAAATATCATTTAAAATCTTCTATATTGATCACGTAAACATAAATATAATTTAATATTTTATAGGAAAAACTGCAAATATAGTACCTGAACTATTGGGGTTATTTTGGATTTAGTACCTGGACTCTCATTTTTTTGCACCCGTCATACCCAAACTCTAATTTTTACTGTATCCGTCATACCTACCACTAACGATATCTACTTTTTTCCGTTAAGTTAATCATGTGCCATACATGTGACTAAATTTTAAGGGTAAAGATGTCAATTCTAAAATATCTTCACCCCCTTCTTCCCCAAAAGAAAAAAAAAATCAAACCCAGATTCAGGTTCGCTCAAATCAAACCGAAACTTCAAATCCAGAAACACTTAACCCAGAAACGCCAAATTCAGGTATGGACATCAATTTAGCGATGTTGATTGTGTGAACCAAATATCCTGTTGGGTATGCTTACTTTTTAACCCTCCTACTTGTTAGAATTGATTGATACCATCACCTATTAATATTTTATGGACTTTAGGACCCTATGTAAGAAGTTTTATAACTTCAATTTTTAGCTTAGTCCAGTTTATAGTATAGGCTTAGAATATAGGACTTGGAGCGAAAAGGATTGAAGATCCAAGTATCAGTGGTCACTGCGCAGGACTACTCTGCGCAGGACACCACTGCGCAGGACTACTCTGCGCAGGACACCACTGCGCAGGTATATCCTGCGCAGCATTCTTCCTCAGTTCAATACATTCAGATCACCTAACTTGGAAAATGCTTTGAAGATGTACGCTTTTAAAAGTGCTAAGGTGTGCAGAAACGACAAAGCAAGCACACTCAGCAGATCCAACGGTAGAGATGCGCTCAGATGAAGCAATTCAAATAAAGACAACTGTCAACCTTCTAGAAGAAGCTTTTGAATTTGGTCTTCATGCTCAGTCTCCAACGGCTCTATATCACCTGCGCACCAATCATATTGTGCCAGGTCATCACCCTTGATCAGAGCTCCAACAACTAAAGGACACCTGCTCACCAATCAAATTATGACAGCTCAGCGTTCTTGCTCAGAGCTCCAACGGCTAGTTTTAAGGTCTCTGCTATAAATAGCCAGCTCATCTTTATTTCCAAGTCGCTAGAGTTTGTGCTTTCTAAGTATCCTTGAAGTTCTGAAGATTGCTGCTTATATTCCCAGATTCAAGATCAACCTTCAAACCTTCATACCTTCAAACTCCTGCCCAGATCCTAAAGCCTTAAATCACTAGAATTCTTCGTGCTCTTCATCTCATAGATTTATAGAGCCCAGAATTTCTGAACACACACACACCTCTTGAAGCTTCGATCATTTAGATCTTGCTTCTTGAGATACACTGGTTTAGTCTAGGATTTGTTCTTCATAGATTATAGATCTTTGAGATAGTTTGTTTTTCATTGTTGTATCTTGTAACTCTATCATATAATAAGATCTCCATTAGAAAATCCAAGACTAACCATCTTGGTAGAGGACGTAGATCTTTCATTGATCGAACCTCTCCAAATAGCTTGTTCTTTATTCTCGCTGTTTATTTCCTGCTTAATCATTTCTGAATAACTGCTTTGTTTGATCTTATTAGATTGCTTCTATTGCTGCTGTGTTTGTTATTGCTTATTGCCTTAGAACATTTTATCCAACTCTTTAAGCCAAAACTTAGCGCGTGTGTTTTTATCCTTGCGCAGCTTTTTCCAGCGGAGGTGCTGCTTTAAATTTCCGCTGTGCATTTTACACTCTTGCTGCGCGCTATACTTAGCCAAAATAAGAGTTGTGCGCATTTTCCATTGATTTGCAAAAGGGTTTGAAAAGAATTTAAAAACGCTATTCACCCCCCCCCCCCTCTAGCATTTTTCATACCCTTGTTGCCCCTTTGGGACCAACAAGTGGTATCAGAGCAAACACCTTTTATAAAACTTGTTTTGTTTTTCAAGCTTAACAGCTTGGGTGCCGATTCAAGATGGCTTCAAAATCTTGGGCAATGGCTAACTATTCACATGTTCCAGTGCTGAATGAAGATCACTTCAAAATCTGGAAGCACTGCATGCTCACTCATTTTTCTTCTATCGACGAGATCCTCCACGACATCGTTCTTGAAGGACCCTACATTCCAATGAAGGCTAATCCTGATGCTGCTACAAATAAGGAAAATCCTACCATCAAGAAGAACAAGGAGGAATGGACTGATGAAGAAAATAAATGGGTTGGCTATGATGGAAGAGCGAGGAACATCATTCTTAGCACTCTAGACCTCTCCACGCACAATGAAATTGTGAGCGGTGGAACTGCAAAGGAACTATGGGACGCTATTGAAGGATATGTGAATGGAGACAAAGTAAGCAAGGAAAACAAAAGATTTGTGGTGCAAAGAAAATTCAACTGCTTCATGAGAAAGGATGATGAAACCTTGAGACAAACTTATGATCGCTTCTGTGCTGTTGTAAACTCTTGCAAAACTCTTGGAACTACCTTCACCAATAAAGAAGTAAATTCTCAATTCTTAGATGCGCTAGGCTCCAGATATGTGCACAAGGCAAGTCATCTGGAAGATTTTGGATTTCTAGATACTTGGCCTCTGCGCAGCTTGTACGCTAACTTAAAAGTGTATGAGCTAAAGCTTGATCGAATCGACGAAACTGAAGGCAAAGGAAAACTTGTTTCGTATGTTGCTCAAAAGGAACCTGCGCCTGCTCAAACCTCAGACAAAGTCTCTACTTCCTCTTTACTTGAAATGGATGATGATGATTTCGCTATGTTCGTTAAGCGATTCCAAAAATTCAGGAAATTCTCTAAACCTGGATCTTCGAGCAAACCACCTGCTAAATTCTCTCGTGGCAGAGACTCAAAGAAAGATGAAGAGTTGGTCTGCTACAACTGCAGAAAGCCCGGTCATTTTGCTTCAAAATGTCCCACTCCAAAATATGAGTACATGAAGAGGAATACTGCGCAGAGATCATCAAGGCAGCGCAGAATGATTGCTGAAGAAGACTGCGCAGAAAAGGAACTGAAGACTTGGATAGAGACGGACACTGAAGACAGTGATGATGATGATTCTGAGGATGGACTGCTCTGCTTAGTGGCCAATGCTGATGCCGATAGCGATTCAGACAATGATCCCGATACGGACACAAAGGCTGCGCCAAGGACAATTCAGAAGAAAGGTCCCACTATCACAGAACTGGTGGAAATGGGACATCTGACTCCAAGCAGACAGAATGGCAAGTACCTATTTTCCAGAGCAGACCTATCAAAGAAATTTGTAGCTGCGCCTCCGTGTAAAGAATCTCTTGAAATTCCTGCTGAAATTGTAATAGAAAAGAATGACTCTGCTGCTGAGTATGAGTCTATTTTTTAGCAAGCTGAAAAGGTAATCAAGAAATTTAATTCTATGAAAGAATCAGTGGACTTATCAATTGGAGAAATTTCACAGCTTAAGACGGAGAAAACTCTTTTAAAATCTGAGATCACCCTCCTTAAGGAGCAGATTAAGAGCATGACTCCTCTTACTGAAAAAAACCGTTTTCTCACAGATCAAAATGCACTATTTAAAGTAAGAAACGAAGAATTGGCTGCTCAAGTAGCTGATCTCACAAAGATCACTGATGAGTGGACCAAATCTCGTGTCACTATGGACCAAATTCTAGAATCCCAAAAAGCCAATGGAGACAAGGAAGGCTTGGGGTTCTCAACTAGTGATACCTTTAAATGCACAGTTTGCTCTGAAAAGGAAAAGGAGTTTACACCACAGCAAACTATTGAAATTCCTAAAGCAAAGCACTCTGCTTCAATGGGTAAAAGACAGGAGAAAGTCCAGAGACAAAATTTCCATTATGTCTACCCAAAAATGCAAACTGGGAAAGCCAAGGGTAAGGCTAAAGTTGAACCTGCGCATGACAACTCATATTCTGACTATGGTTGCGCTTCAACTTCAAATGTCAAATCTGCGCAAAAGGGTCATGCGCATGAAAGCCATGCGCCTCAACGCCAGATGCGCATTCTTAAGAAAAGCGCACCCAAACCTCAGAAAATGATATTTGTCAAAGCAAGTTCATCTGCTCCAGTAAAGAATGCTGCGCCAAAGAAAAGTAAAGAGGTTGTAAAAACCCAATCTATAAGTGGCTTTCATAATTGTGTTGTGTGTGATGGTTTAGGTCACAGGGCTGCAGAATGACTTTTGCGATTTGCTCCTAATGCCAAGGGACGTAAAAATCCTAAGGTCAGACAGGAGTGGGTTGTCAAAAGTTGCTAACTCTAGGACCCAAGAATAAAGGGGACCTGCGTTCTTAATGTCTATCTTTCAGGTCTCCTGCTTCACTGCGCACTCTTCACAAGCTAAAGCACATATATGGTACCTCGACAGTGGATGCTCTAGACACATGACTGGAGATGTCACCGCTCTTGAAGATGTGCATGAAGGAAGAGGTCCCGCTGTAACTTTTGGAGATAACAACAAAGGGCACATAGTTGGATATGGAAGAATCAGAAAAGATAAATTATGCATTGAGAAAGTTGCGCTCGTAGAAGGTCTCAAGCACAACCTGCTCTCCATATCACAATTCTGCGATAAAGGTTTGGAATGTCACTTCACTGCAACACACTGCTATATCAAAGATGGCATATCCGGACTAACTTTGCTCACAGGGACTCGTAAGACTAATGTTTACATTATTGATCTTACTGCTATAAATTCTATCACTAATCTCTGTTTTGTAGCAAAGAATGTAAGTGAAAGCAGCTGGCTATGGCATAAGCGCTTAAGTCATTTGAACTTCAAGTATTTGGATAAGCTAGGAAGGTAAAATCTTGTCAAAGGACTTCCCAAAGTAGCTGACCATTATGACAGAAAATGCGCAGTATGCCAGCTCGGTAAACAACCTAAGCAGTCTTTCTCCAGCAAGATTGCCTCCTCAACTTCCAAATGTTTACAACTGCTTCACATGGACTTGTTTGGATCTGTCACCACCGCGAGCATTGGAGGAAACAAGTATACTTTAGTTGTGGTGGATGACTACTCAAGATATACATGGGTCGAAATGATGATATCCAAAGATGACTGCTATGATATCTTGACTTCGCTATTCCGAAGGCTCCAAACTCAAAAGGAAGACGACATCGTGAGCGTAAGATCAGACAACGAAACTGAATTCAAGAATAACGGTGTTGCTCAATACTGTAATGACCATGGAATTGATCACAATTTCTCTGCTGCTGGAGTTCCTCAACAAAATGGTGTGGAAAGAAAGAATCGCACGTTGATTGAGGCTGGAAAAACAATGATAGCAGAAGCTAAGCTTCCAAAGTATTTCTGGGGAGAACCTGTCAACACTGCTTGCTTTACTCAGAATAGATCCCTCATCAACAAAGCTTGCAACAAAACTCCATATGAGTTATGGAGAGGAAGAGCGCCCAACATTGCCTTCTTCAAGATTTTTGGCTGCAAATGCTATATCCTCTACAATGGCAAAGATCATAGAGGTAAATTCGACGCCAAAGCAGATGTAAAATCGACGCCAAAGCAGATGAAGGTATTTTTGTTGGGTATGCCAAACATTCTAAATTTTTGCGTGTTTTTAATAGAACTACTCTAGTAATTGTAGAATCTGTACATGTTACTTTTGATGAGCATTCTCTCCTTGAGCCACATTTGGCTCCAAATGATTCTGATGATTCTGTTGAGAATGATGAGACAGGTACGCAGCCTCAAACCGCACCTACGCAGAATGATTATCAAAATCAGAATCAAGCAAGTCCATCACATGTGCATACACCCGATGCTGCGCCAGAAGTGGCAACTCCTGATGCGCAAACACCTCATCCTGCGCATAATGTTTCTCCGCTTCAGCAAATCACATTTGATGACCTTGATGCTGGAACAAATGAAGTACCCATTGAAGATCTTCGTATTCCTACTACTCAACCTAACTTACCTCCCGAGGTTCGTGAAGTTAGAGATCATCCAACTTCAAACATCATTGGTGATCTCAATGTAGGGGTTCGTACTAGGAGAGCATCAAACTTTGATGATGAATATCACTCCTTTATCTCTCAAATCGAACCAAAGAAGATTGATGAAGCGCTCCAAGATTCAAGCTGGGTTACTGCTATGCAAGAAGAGCTTAACCAATTTGAGCGCTGCAAGGTTTGGACCTTAGTATCCAGACCTCATGATCAAGGCGTTATTGGTACAAAATGGGTATTCAGAAACAAGATGGATGAGAATGGATGCATCACCAGGAACAAAGCTAGGTTGGTTGCGCAAGGCTATAGGCAAGTAGAAGGAATCGACTATGATGAAACTTTTGCGCCTGTGGCTAGACTAGAAGCTATCAGAATTTTCTTAGCTTATGCCTCTCACAAGAAATTCAAGCTTTATCAAATGGATGTGAAGAGCGCATTTCTCAACGGTGAACTCCAAGAGACGGTCTTCGTAGCTCAACCTCCTGGACTTGAAGATAGAAGATATCCAAATCACGTCTTCAAACTTTAGAAAGCTTTGTATGGACTTAAGCAAGCTCCAAGAGCATGGTACGATACTCTATCAAAATTCCTTCTAGAAAAAGGCTTCAAGCGCGGTAAAATCGATACAACTCTTTTTATTGCTAAGTATAATGATCATTCTTTACTTGTTCAAATATATGTCGATGATATTATATTTGGTTCTACTAATGAGTTACTTTGTAAGCGCTTTGAGAAGCTCATGAAAAGCAAGTTTGAGATGAGCATGATGGGAGAACTCACATTCTTCCTCGGGCTTCAAATCAAGCAATTGAATGATGGCATCTTCATAAATCAAGCCAAGTACACAAAAGACTTGATCAAGAAATTTGGACTTGAGAATGCTAAAGCATACGACACTCCAATGGCCACGGGAAATAAGCTAGACAAAGACTTAAAAGGTAAGAAAGTGGATCAAACTTTATATCGAGGTATGATTGGCTCTCTCCTTTATCTTACTGCTAGTAGGCCAGATATTATGTTTAGTGTTTGTGTCTGTGCGCGCTATCAAGCGGACCCTAGAGAAGCGCACTTAACTGCTGTTAAACGTATTATTCGTTATCTCTCTGGAACTATTAACCTTGGACTTTGGTACACCAAAGATTCGAATTTCGATTTGCTAGGTTATTCAGACGCAGATTACGCAGCATGCTCAATCGACAGGAAAAGCACAAGTGGAACTTGTCATTTCCTTGGAAATCGACTTGTTGCATGGGCAAGCAAGAAGCAAGCTGCTGTGTCCATCTCCACTACAGAAGCTGAATACATTGCTGCTGGAAGCTGCTGCTGCCAAATCCTATAGATGAAGCAACAATTAGTGGACTATGGAATTCATGAAGCAAACTGCCCAATATTCTGCGATAATATGTCCACTATAGCTGTCTCCAACAATCCTGTCATGCATTCAAAGACAAAGCACATCGACATCAAATATCACTTTCTCAAGGATCACGTGGAAAAAGGAAACATTCATTTAGAGCATGTGGGCACAGATAATCAATTTGCTGATATTCTTACAAAGGCTCTTGACGCAAAGAGATTTGTATTCTTGAGAGGAGAAATGGGTATGCTTGAACTTAGCTAACCTATCCATATGATTTGTTATACTAATAATCTTGTGTTTGCTTCATAAAATGTTCATCATAGGTCAAGATCTATGCTTCTGCGCAACCCCTGCGCAGTACTTCATTTGCGCATGATTTTAACATGCGCACACTTCGTGGATCGCAGATAAGTCTTCTATTTATTAGAAATTGCACTTAGGTCCCTGACTGAAAAGTCAACGCTTAGTTCACAAGGGTACTTGTGCAATTAAAATTTTCCCTCGCCTTATTTTTGAAATTTCTTGGGAAATTACTCTTTTGCCCCTGCGCATGTCCCATTATCATTAAATGCATACGGCCATTGATGATAGCGCCTGTTAGAATTCCTGATCAACATTTATGAGGGAGTTGATATGACTGTGACCTGCCTAGACCTGCTCACACACGCGTGCGTCAGGTCTGCGCACGCGCGTTCCCTATTCGGCCACGTCGCTTTGCTATCGTGCGCCTCTGCGTTTTTCACCAAATTCGCCGTCTTTCACCAAACCGCCTCGCTGACGTCATGCGCCTTTTCCCATTTTGGTATAAATCCCTTTTGACTCTTCTTTTTCTCTCTTTCTTGCTCTCTCCTCTTTCACAAATTCATCATTTCCTCTCCTCTGCAACCTACTCTCCACCTCCCAATCATTTCCTTTTCTTCTCTCCTTGACTTTTCTTTCAATCTCTACAAAACTCTTCTCTCTCTTCTTCTTTTCAAAAACCCTAGTTCCATTTAAAATGGCTCCCCGAAAATCAAAAGCTAAGGTAGTTGGTGAGGTCCATGAACCGGTTGAAGAGGTTCCTCCTCCAGAAGCTAAGACCGTTGACGACATGGTAACAATTTCTGACCCTTGAACTCATTTTCAGTCAATCCGCCATTGTTAAGTCTCGAGTTCTTAAAACTCCCTTTTTTGATTTTTCTCTCATCTGTTAATCATTTTTAAAATCGTCTGTTGTTTTGAGTTCGTCACTCTCTGATCTACCTTTGTACGTACTTTATTTCACGATCAGTACTGTTTTCATATGTTTTCTGCAAAAATTTTCGTTCGAAAACCACAAGGCAGTCGAACAGTTATTCTCGATTTCTGAGCTTAATGTCTTTTTTTTGAAATCTTGTTTTCTTAGTCGTTTCCGTCTCTGAAATGCGGTTATTTCGATATGTTTTTTTGTCCTTTTTGGTCAAACTTTGATTTTTGGTGTTCTTGGTGTTCATATTTTATTATTCCGTGTTCTTCAAGTTCTTATTTTTTTTGGGTCGCCTAAAATTTCTTAGTGTTTGCGTTTTTGCGCATAACTTTTACATTCGTTCCCTATGGAGATGCTGCGCATACGTGTATCTGCGCATGCGCTTCGCTCCATGCGTGATTTTTGTCTAAACTATTTCTTATTTTGCGCAGAATTCTTTCTATTTCCTACAAGGCTGGGAACTAGATCTTGCTGCGCTACACAAAGACGCCGTGGGACGCAGGATTGTTCATCTTATGGATTCTTCCAGCATCTTACCTCTCTTTACACTGGCTCAGGACTTCTATGTCCCCTCTCTTGTAGACGAGTTCTTTGAAAACGCAGAGAGAGTTACCATGACGCACAAGCAAACTCGAGCAAAGATTGACGTTATCCACTCAGTTGTTCGGAATTATTCAGTGCGCATTGTTCCTGCGTCACTTAAAAAGCTTTGCGGATTTAATGTTGATGATGCGCCAGAAGCCTATTCTGAAGCTAAACAAAACAAGTTTGCGCAGAAACTGGTTGGGGAACCCTCACTTGTAAAGAAATGGAGCGTTCATGATCGCAAGGAATTTGGTGAGGTGATGTATCACCTGTGCACCATTATTGGTGACTCAGTAAACTGCAAAAATGGAAATAATGGCAAGTTCATTTCCAAGCAGTGGGCTTATTGCGCTGCGATTTATAATGGCGATGCTCTAGACTGGTCCTTTGTTCTTTTTGACGAGCTATGGGATGCATCGGAGAGCTATGACAAGCGCATGGATAAGAAAGTAGCCAAGTACAGAACTCACTGTAGGCTACTGTCCAAGTATCTGATGAACGTCTCTGAGCTGCGCACCTTCGTGCAGAAGCGTCCTGAACTCAAAGTTCCGTGCACCAAGACCTATTCCATCTCTCACCTCTACTCCCTGCGCAATGAAATTGGACGCAGTGATTATCGCAAGATCTGGAACAAGGACACCAGCCCAGTCAAGGAAGATTGGGTTGATAGTGATGATGATGTTGAAGCCCCTCAACCCAAGGCAAAGAACACTGCCGCGCAGCCTTCAAAGGCCACTGAGCCTGTTAAACCTGAAACTACTGCTGCGCAGGTAAAGCGCAAAGGCAAAGGTATTACAGATCCTGCACCAGAAAAAGTGAAGGAAATCCCAAATGTCAGATCAACTGCTGGCATTAAAATTGGATCTGATTTACCGCCCCCTGCTCCCAAGCCTTCAAAGAAGCGCAAAGATCCTCCTGCGCCTGCTCCCTCTCCTACAAAAACCATGAAAAAGTCTGCATTTACCAGACTTCCTCCTGCGGCGACTATGGTTGAAGAAGACAGCGAGTCTCGAATGGATGAGACTGCTGCTGATGCTGCGGATGATACCGCGCAGGGGGAGCAAGATCCAAAGGCTGCTGAAGCACCTCCTTCTCAGGGTAAATGAGATAGTGATGATTGGATGGATGAAGCTTTTCCCGTCTCCGGTACGCCTGCCAAGGACGCTGCTGCTGCACCTGCAAAGGATGATCCTCTTCGAACTCCGCGCAAGAAACAAGTTATGCGCAGCACTGCGAAGGGACAGCCAAAAGCTGCGGCTCCTCCTTGTCCTGAATCATCATCCAGTGCCTTTCAACGCCTCAATATTCCGGTTGGAAGTACTCAACCTGGCACCTCTGTTCTTCATGATGGATTGGACTTAGAAGATGAGGATGCGGATGAAGTTACCAAGTCTGCGTACGACGATGGTGCTGCGCAGCAAGCTGCTGTTAATCCTCCTGAAGGTGAAAAGGAAGGGGATGTGCGCACAACTGATACAGATAGCAGCAACACGCACTCATCTACGCATAGGTCTCCTGCTGCTGATCCTATTCATCTCTCTCCCAATCAACCTTCTCCAACGCATTCTCCTCCCAAAGTTTCTCCTCCATCAACTCAAGCTATTCCTTTCGTCCTTCCTACCGTATCTACTTCCTCTCTATCTTCCTCTGCTGATCTGCGCCAAATTCTCCAGGCTCTCAATACTATTCAAGTCAACCAGGTTGCTGCGCAGTCCCAAATGACTCAGCTCATTACTGCGCAGACAGCTATCCAAGAGCAACTTGATGCGCAGCTTTTAGAGATTGCTGCCATTAAGGGGGAGAATGTATCAAAGGCAAGTACCTCCGCAGGCCCCTCTGCGCAGTGCGTCCCTGATGCTTTAGACCAAATGGTCCTGGACTCATTGAAGTCAATAGCTGGGATGCTTGAAAACGTCTGCACCTATACCGCTATCAATGATGGGTTTATAGGACTGCTTAAGCATCTGCGCAAGAGCTTGGCCGATGGGTTACATGAAGGGTTTGCAGGGATAGAAGCAATGATGTTGGAGAGATTGGAACAAGGTGGTCCCGCGCATGCCAATGCGCTTAATATGGAAAGTGTCAAGGAGTGCATAACTCAAGCGATGACTGATTTCGCTGATGGGTTCAACGCTAGGATGGATCAAGCCATGTTCGATATTCAAGCCAGCGTGAACACTCAGCGCCTCCACACTGACCAAAGACTCGAAGCAACACAGGCCACCATCATCAACACTATTGAAGCTGCTGAGCAGTCATATTTCAACCAGACGACGGGACATCAAGTGCAGTACAGAGCCAACTTCCAAGAGCTGCGAGAGGACAACAGAGATATGCACAGAGGAATGGCTACCTATGTCGGTGAGGCTGTGGCGTTCAGAGAAAGATTTCAAGAACTGAAGATTGAACTTATGAATAAGTTCAACAGTCTGCAGAATGAGCTGCACGAAGCCTTGCACCGGATCAACATAGACTAGGCTCTATGTAAATTTCTTTTTTTTCTTATTTTTTTGCGCAAAGTATTTCTTTTTGTGTGCATTTTGTTTTTCTTATTCAAACTTGTAATCTTCAACTCTTTACACATCAAGTTTTAATGAGAAAAATCTCATCATGTGTTTCCAAAACCTTGTTCAATTCAAACTCTTTGTTTGTGGAACAATGATTACATTATTTCAACCCATGCGCATAATCTGAACTGCTCATATTCTCAACGTATAATGTTTAAACATTCAGTTTAAACGCATACTTAAAACTAAAAATCATATTATTTGTATGCGCTGAATGATATTTCTGTCTTTCCCTTTTCGTAAGCTAATCTTTTAGATAGACTAGAAATTTATGACATTGGCTAGCGTGTGTATTGACTTGAGGCATGATTTTCCATTCACATCTTTATGGACATGTTATTATCAAGTACAATGGATTACCTTTGTTATAGTAGGTAATGGCATCAAACATTTAGGGGGAGATTGTTGGGTATGCTTACTTTTTAACCCTCCTACTTGTTAGAATTGATTTATACCATCACCTATTAATATTTTATGGACTTTAGGACCCTATGTAAGAAGTTTTATAACTTCAATTTTTAGCTTAGTCCAGTTTATAGTATAGGCTTAGAATATAGGACTTGGAGCGAAAAGGATTGAAGATCCAAGTATCAGTGGTCACTGCGCAGGACTACTCTGCGCAGGACACCACTGCGCAGGTATATCTTGCGCAGCATTCTTCCTCAGTTCAATACATTCAGATCACCTAACTTGGAAAACGCTTTGAAGATGTACGCTTTTAAAAGTGCTAAGGTGTGCAGAAACGACAAAGCAAGCACACTCAGTAGATCCAACGGTAGAGATGCGCTCAGATGAAGCAATTCAAATAAAGACAGCTGTCAACCTTCTAGAAGAAGCTTTTGAATTTGGTCTTCATGCTCAGTCTCCAACGGCTCTATATCACCCGCGCACCAATCATATTGTGCCAGGTCATCACCCTTGATCAGAGCTCCAACAGCTAAAGGACAACTGCTCACCAATCAAATTATGACAGCTCAGCGTCCTTGCTCAGAGCTCCAACGGCTAGTTTTAAGGTCTCTGCTATAAATAGCCAGCTCATCTTCATTTCCAAGTCGCTAGAGTTTGTGCTTTCTAAGTATCCTTGAAGTTCTGAAGATTGCTGCTTATATTCCCAGATTCAAGATCAACCTTCAAACCTTCATACTTTCAAACTCCTGCCCAGATCCTAAAGCCTTAAATCACCAGAATTCTTCGTGCTCTTCATCTCATAGATTTATAGAGCCCAGAATTTCTGAACACACACACACCTCTTGAAGCTTCGATCATTAAGATCTTGCTTCTTGAGATACACCGGTTTAGTCTAGGATTTGTTCTTCATAGAGTATAGATCTTTGAGATAGTTTGTTTTTCATTGTTGTATCTTGTAACTCTATCATATAATAAGATCTCCATTAGAAAATCCAAGACTAACCATCTTGGTAGAGGACGTAGATCTTTCATTGATCGAACCTTTCCAAATAGCTTGTTCTTTATTCTCGCTGTTTATTTCCTGCTTAATCATTTCTGAATAACTGCTTTGTTTGATCTTATCAGATTGCTGCTATTGCTGCTGTGTTTGTTATTGCTTATTGCCTTAGAACATTTTATCCAACTCTTTAAGCCAAAACTTAGCGCGTGTGTTTTTATCCTTGCGCAGCTTTTTCCTGCGCAGGTGGTGCTTTAAATTTCCGCTGTGCATTTCACACTCTTGCTGCGCGCTATACTTAGCCAAAATAAGAGTTGTGCGCATTTGCCATTGATTTGCAAAAGGGTTTGAAAAGAATTTAAAAACGCTATTCACCCCCCCCTCTAGCATTTTTCATACCCTTGTTGCCCCTTTGGGACCAACATATCCTCTCATTCTTATATTCATGGAATCTCAACGAACACACACACACACACACACAAAATGAATCAAAACAAAATCAACAGATCTGTAACAATGGGGATACGGAGCTCCGATCTATTCAAGAACTTGAAAGAAAAATACAACATTGGAAGAATAGGCAGTAGCCTTCACGATTTTACATACACAAATGTCAATTAAACGAAAAACGAAAATACCCACCTGAAGAATTTGAAGCAACGGAGCTCCGATGCGATTTCTCGACTCAGAACAAGAAATGTAAAAGAGGGGGTTTCAGATCGGAGCACCGGTTCACCCCTCGTCTCTTCATCTGACTATCTGCACCACTCAATCGACGCGGTGAAGGTAGATCTGAGCTCCTAGATGAGACATCTGAGCTCGATCTAGAGTCAACGTCGGCACCACCACCTGATGCGGCCTTCGATTCAGATCTAAAAGCTAGATCATCGGAACCTGCAGCTGCAGATATCTTCGACGACGAAGACGACGGAGCAGAAACGATCGGCGGCGGCGGCGTGCACAAGACGATCGGAGTAGCAGGCGAGCCTTGAAGTTCTTTGAGCAACAGGGTTGTGTATGAGAGGGAGGGTTGTCTTCCTATTTTACCCCTACAAAATTGATCACGTGTATGGTCTGTATGGTCACATGATGACTTAACTGAGAAAAATGGATGTCGTTAGTGGTAGGTATGAGAGATACAGTAAAAATTAGAGTTTGGGTATGACGGGTGCAAAAAATGAAAGTTCTGGTACCAAATCCAAAATAACTCCAATAGTTCAGGTACTATATTTGCAGTTTTTCCTATTTTATAATATGTAATAGAGTAAAAGACAACTATAACTTAAATTTTTTGGTGTTATTTTTATCAAAAAATTTTTTTTAGTATTATTTGTGCACCTGCTGAGCGGAAGCCCTAGATCCGCCACTGTATACTATGTTCCAATATTTATGTTACACTGAATATTTTGAATTTTAAGTTTAGCAAGGTTAAAAGTAGGGAGACGAGACCGATTACCATAGATGGAAAGATTGTTCAAGACTCTGACTTTTCGCTATCGTTGATCATTATCCAAACTTCGAGAGAATTTGATGGATGTTTGGCTTGATGGAAATTTAAGACTACATATCTACCCCCTCCGTTTCACGTGAATTGAGACTTATTTCTCTTTTCGTCCATTTCACCTCAATTGAGACTGCCCAAAATGGCAAACTTTTTAATATTTTATATTCACCCCACTCATTTTCCACCACTCATTTTATCCAACCAACACTACTACCAACTCATTCTCTCTCTTCATTTTCCACCACACATTCACTACTTTCTCTTAATTATTGTGCCCTTTTTTTTAGTCTCAATTCACATGAAACGGAGGGAGTATGTATAAACTCCAGAACGACGCGAAACTAAATCTTTTACGCTGAACATCATGGTTATATCATTAAAGATTATAAAAAGAACGATACACTTGAAATCGTAGCAAGATTGAATTTTGTAAATATAATACTCCCTCCGTCCTACTCGAATTAGGACAAATTTCCATTTTTGGTGTCCCATTTGAATTAGGACAACCAAAAAAATGGAAATGTTTTATTTAATGAGACCCACATTCACACTCACAATAACTTTCCACTCATTATTCTCTACTCTACTTTCTCTCTCCTACTTTACTTTTCATACCCACAACACCTACTTCACTAACACTTTTTCCTTAATCCCCATGCCCAACCCAAAAATCCTAATTCAGAAAATCCTAACTCGGATGGGACGGAGGGAGTAGCTTGATAAATAGCTTACACCTATTGATAATTTGCCAAAAAAGAAAAAAAAAAAAAACTTAAGGGAGGGGGGGGGGGGAGCAATTGCCCCTGCTTGCCCCTTTGTGGCTCCTCCTGGAGATGAAGCATGGATGTGTAGTAAACATGAGGGCTTTCTTGTAATAACTATAAAATTTTGGGCCCTAAAATTACTCTTTTTTCTGGGTCTCGAAGCAGCCGCTTCTCCGGCTTCCTCTCAGGCAGGGGCGGATGTAGTGTGGTGCCAAGAAGGGCAGTCGCACACAATTAAACTTTTTAAAAAAATTACCGAGTGTATATATATATATATATATATATATATATTAATAATTTTTTACACAACTCAGCTGGTAAGCTGTTATTTATTCCACGCCATGCACTAGCTTTCGAATCTTGCCAGCTACATTTTTCTTTAATTTTTTCAAAGCCTCTATCCCTTACGAATATGGGTGTAAGCGGTTCGGTCCTGACCACAGTTTGGGGCTGAACCGAGCCAAACCAAACCATGCGGTTTGGTTTTGTTTCTAAACATGACTGGTTTGGTTCGGACTTGAAAATTGGTAAACCGCATGGTTCGGTTTGGTTTGTGGTCTGACCCCTCCAGACCAAACCAAACCGCAAGATCGAGCCGTCAGATCGTACCACTAGACCAAACCGCCAGACCACATATATTAACTATTTAATTGTATGTTGAATCATATCCATCGTTGAATTATTAAAAAGCCTACATTGCATATAATTATTTCTAACTCTCGTTTTGCATCTTATTCAATAATCATATCATCGTTTGTTGTATTCATTGCGACACATATTTAATCAAGTTTTTTCATTGCTGATTTTGTGTAGTGTATTCTCTTCCTTCGGGTTCTCTGTGCCTATATATTATTTTTCCTCCGACTTTTCTCTTAAAATGTATCTCCCTCAGCCCTCCCTCTTTCTCCGGTACCCCTCGTTCTTCCTCCATAATCACGATTTTTTTTACACAAATACGATAATGAGTTGCAGTCTAAGCTACGGTCTGAATCATAGTATGAACAATAATCTGAATGGTGGTTTGAACCACGGTCTGGACCGTAGTCTCGACCACGGTCTGAACCACATTGCCAAACCGCGGTCTGAACCAAACCGAACCAAACAATTGCGGTTTGATTTGGTTCAGTTTTAATTTTTTCATTATTCGGTTCGGTGTGAGAATTTTCTAGATCGATAACTAGTAGTTCAGTCTCTAAATTAGCCTAAACCGAACCTAACCGAACCATTTACACCCCAACTTAAAAATTTAAAAATGAAGTGAACTCCTTCTAAACTCCACACCACACCCTGCTATCTTAATGTTGTTTTTCTAGCTCTAGTATGATAAATGCACTCTTATTTAAATTTATTGATTATCTTTTTAATTATTATAAATAGATATTGTTCAAATTAACGTTTTGCCTTTATTATGAATTATTATAAATGGACTTTTTCTCAAAAAATAAATAAATTATTTTACATGAATTCTTTTGACTATCACTTTAACTCATATAAGTAATATTTATTTACTACTGTATTAATTTTTTTGATCATTTATTGTTTATATAAAAATTTCATATAAAAAATCAGTTACTCTTGTAAGATTAAATCAAGAAATTCTACTTAAAATAATATCATTAAAACCCAATAATGTAAATATCAGTTTTTAATTTTTCATGACATAAGCTTAATATTTTCTAGTAAACTATTACACTAAGAAGAAAACAAAGGGTTAGAAATTAGCAAATGTTTTTACAAAACTTGTGTTTTGTAATTGTTCTTCATTTTTTATGTTGAATTTGTTTGTGAAATATTAATTTAAAATTTATGATTAATTAAAAAAAAAATCTTGGCACCTACTGAGTGTGATTCGTGGGTCCGCCACTAGTGGTGAAAGATTCTCAACTTTCATAGTTGACTGATAGTTTTGATAACACTAATATAGAGTTGCTCAGCCTAATAGTTTACATTTTTTTTGTATTAGATTATATGTTGCACACCCTAAGTCTAAATCATAGACACGCCACTGCCCTTAGGCAGGGGCGGACCTACCCTTAGTGGATGGGGGGCAATGACCCCCTTTGTTTTACAAAAAAATAATAATTACTAGTGCAATTTTTTTTTAAATTTGAAGTATTAGTGTAATATTTAGACTTTGCCCACCTTTGTTAAAAAAATAAATGCATTAATATTTATTTTTACCCCCTTTAAATGTGTTATGTAATTTTCTCCCTCTTGTGAAAAATTCTTGGATCTGCCACTACCCTTAAAGACGACCGTGCAACAAGGCTTGCATTGCAAAGAATATAAATATCATTAATGATATTATTATATAATATCATGAATTTAAATTGAAACTAGAATGTTATGATTGACATGGAGTATCATGTAACTTTAAAAAATGAAGAATTTAATGATTTACCTTCTGCAAAATATTGACCTTCATTCATTCAGAGATGATGAGATATAGATTAACCAAATTGAATTTCTTCCTATTAGTTATTCATTAATTTCATAATATTAAGTGTGACACTTTTAAAAGTGCAATTTTGTTTTTGATTGCAAGTATATGTAAAAACCAAAAAACCATCCTTGTTGAAATGATTGTCCAATGTCCAAGTAGTAAGTACACTAGTACTTGCTTTTGTTAACTAGTATTTTGATAATATTCCATTACGGCAGTTAGCATGTTGACTTTGGTGAAATGACTATTTTGTCCATAAGAAAATGATTGATGTAGTAGATGCCTTAATAAACACTCCAATTGGATGTTTACATAGAGACAATTGGGAAAAATAAATGTCATGTAGACATGGAGGGTTGACTTAATTAACACTAGCGGGTAACCCGTGCTTTGTACGGAATACCAATACTATGTCTTAAAAAATATTTTAACTATAGATAACTAATATAGTAATCATCATTTTAACTAATACTATTAATAATAAAAATTAATCTATATGATTACTATTATTATAATAACTATTATAATTAATTAATACCATTGATTGTAATAGTTAATATATATATTAATAGCAATGATTAGTTAATATAATAATAATTATTAATATAATTATTATAATAAAATAATATTATTAATATAAATAGTTAATTGATATAGTAACTATTATGATTAATTAATATTATAAATTAATAATCTAACTTATATAATAACTATTATAATTAACTAATACTAATAATAGTAATAGTTAACGTATGTAGCCTATTATAGTTAACCAATACTATTAATAGTAAAAAATAACTTATAAAGTAACTATTATGGTTAACTAATACTATTAATAGTAATAATTAACTATATAGTAACTATTATAGTTAATTAATACTATTAATAGTAATAGTTAACTAATATAGTAACTATTATAGTTAACTAATACTATTAATAGTAATATTTAACTTGTATTGTAACTAATATTATTAACTAATACTATTAGTAGTAATAGTTAACTAATATAGTTAACTATAATAGTAACTATTACTAATAAGAGTAATAGTTAACTATAATGGTTAACTATTATAGTTAACTATTACTAATAATAGTTATAGTTACTATAATAGTTAACTATTATAGTTACCTTTTTTAGTAACTATTATTATTAGCTAATAGTATTAGCTAATGAAAAGAAAATGAAAAGTCACTTATTTATTAGTATGTTGTTGATGTGGCTTCTCCAAATGTAAGATTTCTCCATTGTTTGTTCACATGTCAATACCATAGCTCTTTTGGCCAACTTTAATATATATATATATAGATTTCCCAAGTAGAGTAAACATGATAGTCATTAGCTTAATAATCCATTATGGGCTACTTGTTTGTTTTAAAACCAATTTATTTTAAATTAAGTTTGAGATATTCACTTGTAAAGTGACTACTTTTGTCTTCTGAATCCTATTTTGGGGTCAATGTTGGTTATTTATATTTGGTTGTCATTAGAGGGTGGTTTTGATAGACAATTTTTTAAGTTTTATCTACTCCTCTCTCCAGTTTAAAATAGGGGTCTTTTGAATATTTCAATATAATTGTCGTTTTTGAAATCAAATTCATCTTTTATCTATACATTGAACCGGATTTTACTAATTATTACTCCCTCCGTTCCTAAATAAGTGATGTTTTGGCACAATATACACAAACCAAGGAATGCATTTGTTAGGATTCATTGTTAGTACACCCACTTTAATTTGATTGATCCATGCCACGTGTCCTTTTATGGATTTTAGTACCGCATGTAATGAAGTTTTACTTCAATTTTTAGATAAGTCAATTTCTAGATTTTTGTTTATCTAGGCTGAGTATTGAGTTCGGTTAGATTAGCGGTTTAGATCTTAAAACCGCATTCGGGCTATCTAAGAACCGCCAGCATAGAGTTGCTTATTTTTCATCAAACCGCATTTTGTGGTTTTGATGAAACTGCACCTCAAGTCTCTCTTGGAACCGCAATCTTGTAACCGTGTGCTTCAGTTTCTTATGAAACCGCACATCAAGTTCATTCTCGGAACCGCTCCTATGCCTGGTGGAACCGCCGATCAGTTAATGAAGAATTCAAAAGAAGTCATTTATTCCTTAGACAAATATTCTCTTTTCAACCGTAAAGGAATATTTTATGTCATGTCAAAATAACTCTAAGTTAACTTGGAGTTACTACAAGGAATGTCGGTCTTGTCCAAGCAATTTGATTTGTTTACCGTTAGTCCTTTCTGCAATAAAGGACGGATGTAAGGTAGTGGTGCTACAACTACCTAGGACTACAAGACAAAACCAAGGACGAAAATGACAGCTCATCCAATGGGATTTCGACAGCAAATTGTACCCGGAGATTTGAATCAAATCTTTACCCAACGGTCACAAGGGTGCATTGCCTATAAATAGCATTCATTCCTCAACAATGAAGGTTGCTGAGCTTCAAGAGATTTATTCCCAAGTGTTCAAGTTTGCTTTGAAGATTCAAACCCAGATATTCATATCTTCAAACCATCTCCTTAGCAAACCTAGATTTCTTCATCAAAGCTTCAAGCCTAACAACCTTTCATACTCAGCCTTTACACCGAAAGATTTCTATTTGCTCAACCATCATTTAGATACTTAGAGCATTTGATTTCTTTCCACACACACACCCGATTTATATGATCGCATAGATTATATACTTCGTAAACACCGGTTGTTATTATAGCTTAGGTTAGACTTATTGTTTAGAGTTTAGATTCATCTTGTAAAACCTCCTCTAAATTAATACAAGTCTCATAGCTATTAGAAAATCCTAGACTAACCATCTAGGTAGAAGACGTAGTTCATTTAAGAATGAACCCCTTCAATTTGTGTGTTGGATCTTTATTTTCTGTCTTGCTATTTATCTTTCTTGTTTGTGGTCTTTAACTTGTCTCCATATACGAAATGACTTGAAAGATAAATTGTGTTTTCCTTTGAACTTTAAGTTTAACTATTCAGTTGCATCATAGTGTTTTCTCAACCTGAGTCAAACCGCCCAAACTCTTTAACTATCCTATTTGGCCAAACCGCAAACTCCGCTGTGCATTTTATCAGTTTGGTTCTTGTGCTTTGAACCGCAGTTGGACAAACTGATAAGTATTCGGTTGATTTTAAGGGTATTTTGGAAAAAGTTTTGGACCGCTATTCACCCCCCTCTAGCGGTTCTATACCCTTGTTACCCTCTGGGACCAACAAGTGGTATCAGAGCATATCCACCAAAAACTTGTTTTTTACAAGCTTAACCGCTTGGGTCCTGATCCAATGGCAAACACAAACACCCATATGATGCAAACATCCAATTCGAATCACTTACCGATTCTGGATGAAGATAGTTTTATCTTTTGGAAAGATAGGATGATGAAACACATGATTTCATGTGATCGTAGACTGTGGACTCCGGTTAAGGATGGACCATACGTTCCTATGAAAGCTAATCCTCGTGCAGGAACCGCAGGAGAAGAAGCTGAAATCAGGAAGTTGGAAAGTGAGTGGACTGAAGCAGACCGCATCAATGTGGATTTTGATGGAAGAGCTATGTCCATGCTAGTGTCAGCTATTGACTTGAGGACTCATTCTAAGGTGCTTCACTGCACAACCGCAAAGGCTACCTGGGATGCTATAGTTGACTTTCTGGAAGGAGATTCAGATACCAAGAAGAACCGCCTCTATCAACAGAAAAGGCTGTTTGACTATTTTGTTAAAAATCCTAAGGAATCTCTTAGACAATGCTATGAGAGGTTTATTGATATTGTTAATGTTTGTTTTTCTCTTGGACATGTCTATTCTAATACAGATTTGAACATGAGATTCATGAAGCAATTGGTAGCAAATGGCTGATCAAAACTACTAACATTGAAGACAACAAGGACTTGTAAGCTCTTGATATTCGATACTTGTATGCCATGCTGAAGGTTTTTGAATTCAAGCTTGAAGAGGTCCATGAAACCGAAAACAGATTTAAGACCCTCTCTCTAGCTGCATTCAACAATACCTCATCTCCTGTCTACAATCCAGACCATCATCAAGCCGCTCCCCACCTCCACTTGCAAACCGCTCCTCCTGACCAAAATGTTCCTAGATACAATACTCAAACCGCACCTCCTGATTATTACCAGCAGTCTCATCAATCCTATTCTCAATCACATCAACCATATCCTCAATCTCATCAATCTTATCAGCAGTCTCATCAATCCTACACTCCTCCTCAAAATTCTTATTCTCAGAGTGTAGCATCTCAATCTTCATGCTCTAGTCAAGTTGATTTTGATGACATGGATGATGAAGAATTTGCATTGTATGTGAAGAAATACACCAAGTTCAGGAAGAACAATAGATCTCAATTTCCATCCCCCAAAGGACCTGCAAAGTTTGTTCCTCCAACCAGATTCAACAAAACCGTAGATCCTAAAAAAAGGGATGACCTGGTCTGTTATAACTGCAGAAAGCCAGGTCACTTTGCTTCAAGTTGTCCCAAACCGCGATATGAAGCCGCGCCAGCAAAGAAACCATTCAACAAGAAGTTTGTCAAAAGAAGAGGAATGGTAGCTGACCAAGGGGATCTACCACTGACATGGATGGGACCTGATTCAGATGACAGTGATGATGAAGATGAAGTGGCTAATCTTTGCCTCATGGGAGTTTGAAGAAAGAATTAAAATTGATGAAAGCCTTCCACTGCCAAATCAACAAATGAAGTCAGTTTCACCAAGGACTCCTGAGGCCAGATCAAGCAAAGCTCTTACAACACCAAACTGCATTCCAGATGTTCAAGCAGACCAAAGCCATGATGACCAGGTATAAGAACGTGCTAATATCATTTGTCAACAACATACTGTGCTTAAAAGGGCATATAAACTAATGACTGCGGAACTTAAAGATTCCCAAAGAGAATGCAAGTCCCACAAGGAGGAAATTGAGAAACTCAAGTTCCAAATTGCTGGGATATCATTAATTGAGGAAGAAAACCGCTATCTGAAGGATAGAGCCGAGGCACTTCTCACCCAAATCCATGAGCTTACAGTACAAAGGGATGACCTTCAAAAAGTGACCGATGTATGGACTAAGTCTGGTGTCACCGTGGAACAAATCCTAAATTCACAAATTCCTACTTTGGATAAAAGTGGATTGGGGTTTAAAACCGATGATGGGTGTAAGTGTCCTTGTCTTTGTGCCGAAGGTGGTGTGAAACCAACTGAACAAACCATAGAAATTCGTAAGGTTAATCATGCTGGTAGAAAGGGCTCAAAACAAGAAATTAAAAAGCAAAATTATTTCTTTGAGTATCCTAAAAACCAGACTGGGAGAGATTCAAAGTGGAAAGAGAAATCCACAGCGGCTGAGGCAACCAAGGAAATTCCTATCATATTTCCTAAAGTCGCACCTAAGAGGAAGGTTGAGCTCAAGAAGGTAATCTTTGTTAAAGCGAAAACCGCTGACCCAGTTAAACATGAGAAACCGAAGGTCAGTAAAGGGTTTGTAAAACCGCAATCTTCAACCGGTTTAATTCATTGTGTCATTTGTGCTGATTATGGTCATAGTGCTGGTCATTGTCTTTTAAGGTTCACACCCAATGACAAGGGACATAAAAATCCTAAGGTCAAACAGGTGTGGGTCCCAAAAAGCTGCTAACCCTAGGACCCAAAAGAATAAGGGGGACCAAAATCTTTAATGTTTATTTTTCAGATCTTATGCTTTATGGCTAGAACCATAAAGAAGAATAAGGATCTTTGGTACTTGGATAGTGGTTGCTCATGACACATGACCGGAGATAATGAACTTCTTTGTGATTTCATCAGTATGAGAGGCCCCCCAGTAGTGTTTGGTAACAATACGAAAGGAGAAACCATAGGATATGGAGCTATCAAACGTGGAAAGGTGACTATTGAAAATGTGTCACTAGTAGAAGGACTCAAGCACAACCTTCTCTCTATATCTTAGTTTTGTGACAAAGGAATGAACTGCAATTTCACCTCAACAAATTGTTTCATTAAAGATGCAACTTCCGGAGTTACACTACTGACTGGCAATAGAACAGGTGATGTATATATGATAGATTTGAGTAATATTGTTTCTATTGCTGACCTCTGTTTTGTAGCCAAAAATATAAGTGAAAGCAGCTCAACAAATTTGATGCTATGGCCGATGAAGGTATTTTTGTTGGTTATTTAAAACACTCTAAAGCTTTTCGTTATTTCAATAAGACTTCATTAAAAAATGTAGAGTCTGTCCATGTTACATTTGATAAACATGATCTTCTTGAGCCATATATGGCTCCAAATGTTGCTGATGATTTTAGTGGTTTTGATACAGTTACATCTTACCCAAATCATGCAACCACAAATGACCAAGCTACTCAAACTGCTCCATCAGGTTCTCCAGCCGCTCCAAATCAAACCAAAGGTGTTGCTGTAGAACCACACTCTTCTGATCCCATTCAAACCGTTGATCCAGTTCCAAACATCACCTTCAATGAAGATTTCAATGATTATCAAGAACAGCCTCCTTTAGAAAATCTTCAAGAAATAGTGGTTCATGAAGACCTCCCTCCAGAAATCAATGAGCATAGAGACCATCCAACAACCAATGTTATAGGTCCTATCAGTTCTGGTGTTCAAACAAGAGGAAGCTTAACTCATAGAGATAACCACAGTTTGTTCTCAACTGCACTGTTATCTCAGATGGAACCGAAGAAGGTAAATGAAGCTCTAAGTGATCCAAGTTGGGTAGCTGCAATGCAAGAAGAGCTCAATCAGTTTGAAAGATGCAGAGTTTGGACTCTAGTTCCAAGGCCCAGAGATCACACTGTAATTGGAACAAAATGGGTATACAGAAATAAGATGGATGAAAATGGTACTATAACTAGAAACAAAGCAAGGTTGGTTGCTCAAGATTATAGGCAAGAAGAAGGGATTGATTATGATGAAACCTTTTCCCTTGTAGCCAGACTTGAAGCCATTAGATTGTTCCTGGCCTATGCCTCCTTCAAGAAATTCAAGTTATATCAAATGGATGTAAAGAGTTCATTTCTTAATGGTGAACTACAAGAAGAAGTCTATGTAGCCCAACCGCCAGGTTTTGAAGATAACAAATTACCTAATCATGTCTTCAAGCTCAAGAAGGCCCTGTATGGACTCAAACAAGCACCAAGAGCATGGTATGACACTCTATCAAAGTTTCTTATTGAACAAGGCTTCTCTCGAAGTAAAATTGATACAACTTTATTTATTGCTAAACATAAAGGTCATTCATTATTAGTTCAGATATATGTTGATGATATTATCTTCGGTTCTACTAACGAAACTATGTGTGTTAAGTTTGAGAAGCTAATGAAAGGTAAATTTGAGATGAGTATGATGGGAGAGTTGACATTCTTTTTTGGACTCTAAATAAATCAATGTCATGATGAAATCTTTATAAATCAAGCCAAATACACCAAGGATTTGATCAAGAAATTTGGGCTTGAAACCGCTAAACCAGTAGATACCCCAATGCAAAAGGCCTGCAGTTTGGATCGAGATGAACAAGGTAAGAAAGTAAATCAGACACTCTACCGAGGTATGATTGGCTCTCTTCTTTACTTAACTGCAAGTAGGCCAGATATAATGTTCAGTGTGTGTGTTTGTGCTAGATTTCAAGCTGACCCTAGAGAATCTCATCTTATTGCTGTTAAACGTATTATTAGATATTTATGTGGCTCTGTTAACCTCGGACTTTGGTACTCCAAAGAATCTTCATTTGATTTGTTAGGTTATTCAGATGCTGACTTTGCAGCATGTAAGATTGATAGAAAGAGCACTAGTGGTACATGTCAGTTCCTTGGATCTCGGCTTGTATCATGGTCCAGCAAGAAACAAGCATCGGTTTCAGTCTCAATCGCTGAAGCTGATTATATTGCAGCTGGAAGCTGTTGCTCTCAAATTCTCTGGATGAAACAGCAGTTGGAAGACTATGAAGTATTTGAAAAGAACTGCGCTATCTACTGTGATAGTACTGCAGCAATTTCTGTCTCCAACAATCCAGTTCAACATTCAAAGACAAAGCACATTGCCATAAGATATAATTTCCTTAAAGATCATGTTGAAAAGAAGAACATAGTCTTAGCAAAGGTGGGAACTGATGATCAAATTGCTGACATCCTCACCAAACCGCTCGAAAATTCAAGGTTTTTTCATTTATGAGGAGAAATGGGCATGCTGGAACTAACTTAAATTATTTCATGTCTTTATTTCTTGTTCTAATAAATTTTTGATAAGTATTTTGGCTCTATTAAGAAAATGCAAAAATAGCTTGCGGTTCTATCAACGTTGAAACCGCATCAATAAAGGCTCCAGTCAAAAGAGTCAGGAAGAATATCTTCAGTTTGATCCAAACTGGAGTGTGAAAGAAAAGACTCGGTATGATCTACTGAAACCGAAGACGAATCTGAGAGATATCAGTTTCATCAAAACCGATAATGAGGAAAAGGTAAGTCGGTTTACTCAAACCGCTTAGGTATGGTTAATTGCAGTTTAGTCCCTACTTTATGTCACTTCATTCTTTAAGGACCTTTGTGCAATTATCTCTGCCGCATTTAATGCGAATTGACAGGTACGCTGACGGTTAAGTTTTCCTCAGCCGTCATGGCCGCTCCACTACCCGAGATGATTAATTGAGTATAAAAGACAAAGTTTAATTCATTTTACCTTTATACTTTCTTCCTCATTTGGCAAAAACACCTTTCTCTCTCCTCTGCACTCCTTGCGTACACTCTGTACTCTCTTTCTCAATTTTTTTTTACTTAAACGATTTTCAAATGGCACCAAAGAAAACAATTGATCTTGCTTCTACTTCTACATCGTCCAAACCATCTAAGCCCGATATGGTATGAATTTCTGAACCCTAACTCAGTATTTTTTTTATCCGCCATTGTTGCTTGAAAAAACTTGTTCATCTTCTTTGATCTCTTTGTGCTTTTTCTTCGATTTTTTTTGGTTGGACTTAACTCGCATTTACTTACTTATACTATTTATATGCTTGATTTTGTGATTCGTGTTCAATTTTTGAGCAAAATCGATTTTGGGGTTATTTGGTGTTCTTGCGTATTTTTGCAGATTCTGGGCTCTAGTGATGTTATTTGTCTTAGCTTATTTAGAACTTTGTTAGAATCTGCCCTTTGTGATCGTTTTGGTACAATTCTTTCATATTTTGGTTAAGATTTTGTTTTGCATGTTCATACTCTGTTCTTTGTGTTCTTCGTGCATTCAAAATCTTTTTTAAAATTTTCCCTCTTTGATCCGTTTTGTTGTTACTGTTCATTTACTTTTATGTTTTTACTATTTTACCCTTACTTTCCTTGAACCGTCGTTATCATTGTTAGGTTTCCTTGTTACAGTTTGCAAGTCTCATTCAAACCACTATGTTTATCCAATTCTTTTAACCGCTCGGTTTGACTAAGTGTTATGAACCTCGGTTTGCTTAAGGTTTCAAACTGCTATTCTTCAAATTATTTCTAACTTTGAATATTTTTTCAGGATCCCTCAAACTTTATCCCTGGTTCTAGGATCATAGAAGAGGACTTTAAGCAAGATAGAGTTGGGAGAAAGCTACTCAAATTGCTTGAAGATGCTAAACTTCTTCCTTTATTTCTTATGGACGAACCTTAGTTCGTGACCTTTATTTGTGTAGAATTTTTCGAGAATGGGATTCCTACAACTGCTGCTCTGTTGGATGTTAGAGGTGAACCAATCAGAGATCTAGAAACTGGAAAAGTGAAGTTTGAGGATGCTATCAAGTCAATATTTTGTGGAAAGGAAGTTATCTTAACCGCCTCAAAGATAGCAATTTTAGCTGGCCTTGAGAACTCCGGTGTCTCTGTGATCAAATCGGCACTACAACAAAAACAGTCATTTACAACGTTTTTTTTAACAACATTTGCTAAGAAACGTTGTAATAAAGCTGTAATACAACGTTTTTACAACAAACGTTGTAATATATCATAAATAACAACGTTGCACTTATTCAAACGTTGTAATATTGGTAAAAGACAACTTTTTCTGAGACAAACGTTGTAAACAGTACAACGTTTTGGACAGTAAACGTTGTAAAAAAAAAATATTACAACGTTTATTTTAAAAGTTGTAAAGCACATTTAATACAACGTTTCTTAATTGGGTTAAAATAATAAGAGAAAAAAAAACTGAAAATTTTGAACGGGCGCTCAAATTTCACTCCGCGCACTCACTCTTTCGCGCCCCCCCCCCAACAAAAAATCAACATTGCAACAAGGGGAAAGAAAAACCCCTAGCCTGGCCTCTCTCTCCCTCTTCTCTCTTGTGCCCTAACCCCTCCACCAAATTGATTCTCCCAAATACTAAATGTAAGAATCGACGATTACTGAGCATCAAATCTGGCGTCGATTTAGTCAGAGGTGGGGAAATCAGTTCACCTCCGGCTCTGCACAACGACAAGGATCGTCGGAGCCTCTGGAGATGCCTCCTTGACAGCAGACCGGCCATTCTCCGCCTCCCCAACGAAATCTAGGGTTCTTGCCATTCCTATCTCAGATTCTCAGACTCAGTCACTCAGGTAAGCGAAATCAATCCTTCTCCTTCTAATTAATTACGAAAATTCATCAATTCCTTCTAGAGCCATCAATTCTCTTTCTTTATCGACTCTCCTCTCTCTCTATTCGACAGTCAAGTCACCGGACCACTAACACCCACTGTAACCAGTCGCAGCGCCACCATCGCCATCGCCGTCGCCGCCTTCTGGTAACTGGTGGTAAGTCCTCTTCTTCGAATTCAATCTTCAACTCGTATATTCTGAATTGTTGATCAGATTTTTCACATCGTCCGTCATCAATTCGTATATTCTGATTTGGAAGTTCCTGAATCGGATTTTTTTTTCTTTTTTTTTTTTTTTTTTTTTTTTTAATTTTAAGCCTTGAGAACTGGAAATGATTGGGTTTCTTGACGTAACTAGAGAAATTTGACAATGCATGTGTTGATAAGTTGTCTTCGTTAACGGTTTCCCAATTCTTTGTGTTACTGTCAATCTTTTTCTTTGGCTCTCCAAAACCCAAACCCTTTTCGGTTCCTTCTCTCTGCTAAGGTTCTCTTACCCCCTTTCTCTTTAGAATTTTCTGCTAGTTGTTGTATTTTAAAGCATCATTTTATGTTGAGTATCATGTGTGCATTTTTACTGATATGCTGTTGAGCTACTTGTCTTAGTGTATACTTTTAGTTGCTTAACCATACGGTTCAGCCTACTACACTAATCTTATCAACTTTTGTAGTGCTCTTGATACTTTAGGTGAACTCGTAATTCTTATTCGATGGATAAAGCTTGGGTGAATATGCCAAGGTTTTATTCTAAGCTCAAAAGTGGTTTTACTACTTAGATGTCTTCTTGTGCTAGCTTGTACATAATATATATACTTTTGTTTGTAGGCCAAGTCCGGCATACATGGAAGGGGTAATAAAATTTGTAGCAGTAAGTTTGGGAAAGCTAGGAAATCCTTCCAAAATTCGATGTCCTTGTACTCGATGCAGAAATATGGATTATCAAACTAGTGATGAAGTAGTTTCACACTTGGTGATGTATGGGATGGATAAGACATACGACGTATGGATTTTTCATGGGGAAGAACGTCCTAGCACTTCCTCCAAAATGACATGTGATCGCGATGAAATATCGGATACATACAGGATGTTCGTTGATGCACGTGACGAGGATGAGGTTCCAAATTATAATGGAGCAATGGGAGATGAGGAGTTTTCAAAATTATTAGAAGATGCAGAAACTCCCTTGTATACGGGTTGTAGTGACTATACAAAGTTGACAGCCACAGTTGTGCTTTTCAAACATAAAGCAATTAATGGTATTTCTGATAAAGCATTTACCGAGCTTCTCAAAATCTTAGGTGACATGCTTCCACAGAAGAATGAACTTCCTAATTCTACATATGCGTCTAAAAAGTTACTTAAGACTTTTGACTTGGGTTATGAAAAAATACATGCATGTCCTAACGATTGTTGTCTGTTTAGAAAAGAGTTGGCAGATCTAGACAACTGCCCGAGGTGTGGGAAATCCAGGTGGAAAGTTGTAGGAAAAGGAGATGAGCGTAAAATCAAGAAGGGGGTACCAGCCAAGGTCTTGAGATACTTCCCTATAATTCCCAGATTTAGAAGGATGTTCAGATCATCTGGGAATTCTGAACAAATTTTGTGGCATAATAGTCATCGTAGTAAGGATAACAAGATGCGACACCCGGTTGACTCGCCTCAGTGGCAATTTATTGATAGTAAATGGCCTAGTTTTTCATCTGATCCTCGGAACCTTAGGCTTGGACTTTCTACGGATGGATTTAATCCTTACCGTAATCTAAGTTCTACACATAGTTGCTGGCCTGTGATGCTTGTTAACTACAACCACCCCCCTTGGTTATGCATGAAAAGGGAAAATTTGATGCTAACTTTGTTGATCCCTGGGCCAAAGCAACCCGGAAATGATATCGATGTATATTTGAGGCCATTGATTGAAGATTTAAAAAAGTTATGGATAAGTGGGGTTGAGGTGTACGATGCTTATACGAAAAGTATGTTTAATTTGAGGGCCATTCTCATGTGGACAATTAATGATTTTCCGGCTTATGGAAATCTAGCTGGGTGTACGACTAAAGGAAAGAAGGCATGTCCTATTTGTGGTGTTGACACTAGTTCAATATGGCTACGCCACAGCGGAAAATGTGCATATATGGGCCATCGGCGGTTCCTTCCACCCTACCATCCTTACCGAAAAAAGAAGAGTTGGTTTGATGGAACCCATGAGAAGAGAGAGAAACCTCCATTATTGACTGGCTCGAAAGTTTTAGAAGTTGTTAATGGGATTGAAAATGATTTTGGAAAATGGGATGAAATGAGTAATGATGAAGAAACAAGACATAGACGGGGAAAGGGTAAGGGACGAAAGAAAAGGAAGAAGGCAAATAAAAAGAAAAAAGTAAAGGTCATCATGTGGAAGAAAAAAACAATCTTTTTTGAGTTGCCTTATTACGAGGTATGATAAATTTTAAATTTCAATAATACGTTCAATATAATGATGTAGTTATTAGTTAATAATGCTATATAATCTTCTTCTTTTCAGCATCTGCCATTTCGCCACTGTTTAGATTTGATGCACGTTGAAAAGAATTGTGGTGAGAGTGTAGTTTGCACTTTGCTTGATATTAAAGGAAAATCAAAAGATGGTCCTAGTGCTCGTAAAGATTTGGAAGAAATGGGAATTCGACCTGAGTTGCACGCAAGGGTTGAAGGCAATGGGAAAGTATTTCTTCCAGCAGCCCAACATACGCTAACAGATGCTGAGATTGAGACATTTTATTGGCGACTAAGAAATTTGAAGGTTCCGGACGGGTACAGTTCAAATATTGCCACTTGTTTTGCACAAGATGCAAAGATACTTGGACTCAAGTCCCATGATTACCATGTATTGATGCAACAATTATTTCCAGTCGCACTGAGAGGAATTTTACCGAAAGGGCCAAGAAATGCATTACTTCGTTTGTGTTCATTTTTCTATGATATAAACTAAAGAGTGGTTGATGTCGAAAAAATTGAAGGCGCGGAAGAAGACATAGTTGAGACGTTGTGTATGCTTGAAAGATATTTTCCTCCTTCATTCTTCGATATTATGATTCACTTGACAATGCATTTAGGACGAGAAACACGTATTTGTGGACCAAATACATTTCATTGGATGTATCCGTTTGAAAGGTATTTTAAACCTTTCTTTGAGATTATGTATCCTTAAAAAAAATATTCGTCCTTTACATTTTGTATTCATTCTTTTTAGATTTATGAAGATATGCAAGGAATATGTTAGAAATCCTGCTCGTCCTGAAGGATGCATATGTGAAAACTATCTTGCGGAAGAGTCCATGAGATTTTGTAGTGAGTACATTAAGAAAGCTTGTGCACTTGGTGAAACCCACGATCGTAATGAAGATTCTGAAGATGAAAAAACATTTGAGGGGCGACCAATTTCTAAAGGAGAGCATACTATATTGTCTGAGGAAGACATGCTGAATGGTCATCGTTATGTGTTGTTTAATACGGCAGAAGTTTAACCATATGAAGAGTAAGTTTAAGTTCAATGAAATTTTGTCCACTTTATACCTTAAGAATGTTTTTCACTAATTCTTTATTTTAGGATGCGCATGGAAGAGTTGAAGATGTTACATGCCAATCTGTCTGATGATGATCTTGCAAAGTTGCATTCGGAGACTTTCTCTAATTGGTTCAAAAATAAGGTTAAAGAGCAAAGGGCCACATGTGAAGTTTCTGAAACAATAAAGTGGTTAGCGTATGGGCCTAGTAGGCAAGCAATCTCCTATTCTGGCTTTATAATAAATGGCCGTCGATTTCGTACCAAGGATACTGAAAAGTCCACACAGAATAGTGGTGTTTCACTTGAAGCAACTACAGTACGTAGTAGCAGCACAATAGGTCACTATGGGATCTTGCGTGACATTATAGTGTTGGACTATCACATTTTTCAGATTCCTTTATTTAAGTGCGACTGGGCGAATATTTATCGTGGAGTGAAAGTTGATGATGGATTTACATTAGTTAACTTCAATCAATTTCAAGATCAATTTAAAGGAGATCCTTTTATACTAGCAACACAAGCCTCACAAGTATTCTACTGGAAAGAAAGCAATACATCAAATTGGCAAGTTGTTGTGAGACCACCACCTAGAGGTTATAATGATATGGAAATCTATAATAACAACGAGGATGAGAGCGATGAATTGTCGTATAACCCAATGGATGTATCTTTTCTTGATAAAATCAGTGACCCCCAAGATAGTAGTTGCGCAAGAGTGGGTTGTGATGGAAAATTGGTATGAGTATACTTTTAATTTATTACTTGTACTGCCATACTTATTCATTTCATTACTTGTGGTATATATGTTTATTTCATTACTATGGTGGAACCATTTTGCGAAAGAAGCTACTTGGAATCAGATGTGTTACGATAAATAAAACCAGTGTTTATGCGTTTTTAACTGTGTGTGTGTTCATGTGCTTCGTATATATCTTAAATTGTTAATATTGTTTACTAGAATTGTGATATGGTTTTAAATTGAGGTAATTTGGTTTTGTTATAGAATTGAATGAAACAAAGTTACATGTAAATTAAATGATTGAGATTTTAATTGGGGTTATGAAGTAGTAATAGTTGGAATGCAATGTTAACAGCAAAATCATGTTGCTGTACAAGTTCCTAAGGTTGAAGAAGGTGAGTTGCGAAAATATTCAGATTGGTCCCTGCTAGTCAACAAATCTAGTTAAAGTTTAATAAATCATAACTTGTTCGTTATTAATCGGAATGACATGATTTTTGAGTCCATTCTGACTAATTTTCGGAGAGCGTTTGAATGGAAAAAGTTTCAGAATTAGAAAGAGGGCATATTTGTCTCAGAACTTTAGCTTTTACAGCAGTTTATAGTTGTGGGGTTTGGAAAATGAATGAACTTTGAAAATATAGCATATTTGTATATTTCATTACTTGTACTAGCAGATAGTCTTTACTTATTTACTTTTACATGCATATTTGTTTATATTTATTTATTTGTTGTGTAGCATATGTATTATTTTATTGCTTGTACTAACATATTTCTTATGGTATACTCTTATCATGACAGGTGGATCTTGAGAGCTTGTGAACACTGGACCTTAGTTAATTGTTAACATCATCATAATGGTTAATGACAATGTAGAGGTAAGACTTAAATTTTATCATCATCAAAAAATAGATACTCCTTCTGTCTCAGAAAGCTACTTGCATTGGATAAATGAGAAGTTTGTTTTGGGATGGAAGGAGTATATTTTTTGGGGACTTTTATTTGTTTCTTTTAGTGTTAGAAAGGTGCTTCATATCCAGGGTGTAACAATGTTCATATATTTGTAATTTTTTCACCTGTTATGTATATATTTTGTATTAATCTGATTTAATAATAATTATACAGAGTTCAAAACCTGGGAAGAAGCACACGAAGAAATTAAGATTAGCAGCAATTTCAATCTCGCAACAAGGAAATGAAGGCCTTCGGGATTCTGAAAGAGGATCAAATCCCTCTCCTGTCCAACATTCTAATGTGCAAAGGATGCCTTCTCCTGAAGTTCCTGTTGATCAACAAATTGAAGATGAGGAACGATTGACAAAGAGAAAAAGAGGTCCTACAAAGATGAGAACATTAAGCTTAAATGCTAAAGAACGCGTAGAGGTGGAATTTAATGAAAGGGGACAACCTATCGGTCTGCACTCTAAGTGGTTATCTTCATACCTGGGTACGTTGGCACGAGAGCTTGTGCCGGTCACTTATGATGATTGGAGGAATGTTGAGCAGAAAAAAAAGGATGATTTGTGGACATGCGTAAAGGTAATTTTTATT
Source organism: Campanula takesimana (assembly GCA_026119855.1). Lineage (NCBI taxonomy): Eukaryota > Viridiplantae > Streptophyta > Magnoliopsida > Asterales > Campanulaceae > Campanula > Campanula takesimana. The sequence goes on from JAOWBW010000235.1 coordinate 535,854, forward strand.
TACTCCTGTCCCTAAATGAGTGTACAAAAAGTCAACTGTACATGTTACATTATTTGTGAACTCGTCTATCTATTGTACAGGCAAGATTCAATGTTGATGACTTATATAAGAAGCTTTTTATTCAAGTAATGGGCCTTCGTTGGAGGGAGTGTAAATCAAGGCTGATAACATCTATTAGAAATGCATCAAAAATGCGAGATAAGGAGGCCAAATTTGCAGCACTTAAACCAAGTAACATTGAAAAGCATGAAGAGCGGAACAAATTTATAGCAGAAAAGTTATCTCCAGAATTTGAGGTACGCTTTATTTTTTATAATTATTTAGTAATGTATACTCGTTTTTACATAAAAAATTAGTTATATACTCTTGTTTACATAAAAAATGGTGTAGGTGAAGAGTGAAAAGTATAAGGACATTAGGGCAAATAATCAAACTCCACATACAATGAGTAGGAAGGGGTATGCTCGACTAGAGGATGAAATGGTATTGTTTCATAAACTTACTAAAACATTAATGCATGTTTTAGTTTATGTCTTTTAATTTAAATAGCCTTTTATCTTTTCTAGAGAAAAGAGAATCCAGAAGTACCTATAAGGAGAGCAGATGTTTGGATTAAAGCTCACACTAAGAAGAATGGGGACGCTCCGACGCCATTTATTGCTGATTGTGTGGTAAGTGACATTTCAATGTAATCATACTTTCTTTAATTGTTGTCACTATCTGTTATTAATACTTATTTTTATGAACTTTCAAGAGTAAAATCCAAGAGTTCAATTCCTCTCAAACCACTCCTTTGTCATCATTATCAATTAGCGAGGATGCATTATCTCAAGCAATTGGACCCGAGCGAAATGGAAGAGTTAGAGGGATGGGATTTGGTATTACCCCATCTCAATTAGGTGTTCACGCACATAGTCCAAAGAAGGTTCAAGCACTTGAAAAAACAGTTTCAGATTTGACAATTGAAGTGGATGTGTTGAAGAAATTAGTGCAGGCAAGTATTGTTTAGTAAATCACATTGTTTTGGATTTACATTTCCCACTTATATGTTAACTTGTTTTTTTTACTAGGATTTGGTTTCAAAGGGGAATTCATCAAATACAATCATGTCCTCTTCGCGGATGCCTAGTGTTGGTTCTAGGGATAATCTGAGTGGAAAGACACCCCCTCCCTCTTCACATAATGGTAGCTCTAATGTTCGTGATTGCCTCGTGCGAGCGGGAGTGGACAAAGCAAAACTCAAAAGATAATCCTGTTAATGTCAATGTTGAGCGTAAATGCAAATTAATGATGTACATGAATTGGCAAAAGACGGTTGTTGCTGAGGGTAGAGTTGCTTCCATGGATCCGAATGCTTTAGTGCACCACGTTCGCCTCGGAAAGGATGTTTGGAAGGTTTGGGTTGATGTACCCATAGAACCTACTGCTCCATTGTGGAGGCCTAACTCAGACATGTCAATCATTAAAGACGCAGTTCAGAGTACGGTCGCATGGCATAAGGATTTCATATCTTTTGTTTAAATCTGTCCTAACAATCTGATTTTGGACATCTATGTTTCCTGTTTTGGTTTATTTTGGACATCTATGTTTCTTGTTTTGGTTTATTTTGGATGTACCCTTTGATCCTACTGCTTTGGTGTACTTTGGATCTTTTATTTTGGACATGTATGTTTCCTGTTTTGATTTATTTCTACTGTTTTGGGTTATTGCTACGATGATATGAGAACTTGATATTACTTGGTTATTATTATGTAATTGATTTTGGGAGATACAAACCCCTTTTTAACTCCGCCAATGCGATTGCTATATAGAATTGCATTGCCGGTCCCAAGCCCGGATAAAGGAGGAGGGGGAAGGGAAAAAAATTACCACTCATGTATTCCCGTTAAAGGTAATGATCCACTCATGCATTCCTACTTTCTGCAAAGTACTCCTTTAAATATATCCAGCTTATCAAAGTTCTATACAGGTTGATGATAGTCGATTATGCTCTGCTGGAAAGGCATCTCAACGAAGTACAAGAGAAGATTGGGTAGAATGGATGAGGCTTTTGCACAATTGCAGGTAAGGCTTCTGATTTTTTAATTACTGAATTTCCTACGTGGAAGGAGTATCTTAAGTCTAATAAAGAAGGTTTTGAACTAAATCTTTTTGATTTACAGATAAGATACTCAGAGCTGTTGAAGGTTGTAACATAAAGAAAATAAATGGTCATGTCGCAGCCAAACCTGAAAATGAACATGACCGGTAGAGGTGATGGGAAGAGGCAGAAAAGAGGGATGTTTGTTTTATTCCCTTCATGGTCAGGTACCGTTCCGTCTCTAAATCATGGTACTCCACCATTCATGATCCTTCCTTCATCATCAAGCACACAGAAAATCAGTCACGTAACGATGACAATCGTACGTACCATACTTGTTATACCAGAAATTAGTGCACCCACAATCTGCAGATTCTTTTCTGGAAAAAAAAATGAAATTCAATTCACATTGGATTTACCCTTTACCCCTATCTAATTCGATCATCCCAAGTTGTTGGATCATGTAATGGCTTGTTTACTATCAGAGATGTACTCATTTGAGTCCTAATTCTGATCGATAAAAAAAATCACCAGAAAGTGATGGCCTTTTGTGTGCCTGATTATATACTTACTTCCCAGCAAGAGCCCTTTTCAATGTTTGATGTCATTTTCAATTTTCTGGTTGATTTACAAATGGGAAGATCATTTTGGGACGGAGGGAGTATTTATTTTTATTTTCAAATGATGTTTCACTGGATATTCTTTGTTTATATACTTACTTCCCAGCAAGAGCCCTTTTCAGATAGGAAGAAATAGTACCTGTTTATATACTTACTTCCCAGCAAGAGCCCTTTTCAATGTTTGATGTCATTTTCAATTTTCTGGTTGATTTACAAATGAACTAGCTGGAGAGTAGTCCAAATTAATGAATAATAGGCATTTCCGTTTGTTTACCCAGCAAAGCATGAATAATAGGCATTTCCCTTTTCAATGTTTGATGTCATTTTTGAAATATTACTAGCAAAATTCTAGTCATCTTTATAATGATTCTTTTTATAATGATTCTTTTAGTTTTATACTAGTAAGGGGCTGAAATTTTGAGTCTGTTTAAGTTGTGATTCACCGTTGCAGTTTTAAATGTCTGAATGAATCAAGAGCCCCATTGAATAATAACTTTATGAATTACTCCCTCAGTCTTATAACAACTTGCACCAATATCTTTTTTGGTTATCCTGTTGCTACGTCCCACTTTCCTAAAATGTTAAAATATTTCTCCCTCCCTCCCAAACTAATGGCTACTTATTTCCGTTTTGCAGTTAAATAACCTGGAATGGAACAAAACATAAGTGTAATTATAAGCAACAAATATATTTATTGCCTTTAGAATTACAACCTAGAATTACTGAAGTGCCCTTTAGGATTGATTTTGGCAATTCTTCTTCTTCCTTATCATCTTCAGCAACCTCACAAACGGGACCAAGTTCTTCCAAATCTGGAATCACCTTTGCAACGTACTGTAATAACCAGGTTATTACAGTACGTTACAAGGGTGATTGCAGATTTGGAAGAACTTGGTTCCGTTTTGTGAGGTTGCTGAGGATGATAAGGAAGAAGACAAAGAATCGCCAAAATCAATTCTTCTACAGGTCATTTCAGTAATTCTACGTTACAATTCTGAAGGCAATAAATATGCTTAAAAAATACGTTGCTTATAATTATGCTACCAGCAGATGGAGTGTTATATGCAAAGGCATCAATTCTTCTACAGGTATTCTTTGCCAATTTTGACTTTTGTAATAGCTACCATATTAACTCGAGGTTAGTAACTCAATTTAAATCATTTTGTTTATCATTAATTTCATTAACTAAAATTGCAGCTTAGAGATACCATCTCTATAGATTCTATCTTGTGTGTATGAGGTGCTCTTGTTGTGAGCGTGTGTACTATGTGTAGCTTGCAATTGAAGATGAACAATTTTTATGGGTTAAACTAGTGTTAAACATGATTTGCTAAATTATCTTTTAATGTGAAGAGATCAATTGTTTATGGTTGTGCTGCTGGTGTGTGTTTATGTATCTGACAATAATTAAAGAAGGTGAATTGTTGTAATATTGATTAATTTTTTAGATTTTTATGAATATGATACTAGCATGGTTCTTGTCTAAATGTGCACTGCTTGTGTATTGAAGAAAATGAAACATAATAGTTGCTGGGTTCATGAAAATGGAATTAATTTCAAAATTCCCTATTTGGTCCCTGAACTCTAAATATTTCCGTTTGATTCCTGAGTTTGTGATGTTTATAATCTGGTCCCTGTACTTAGAAATTTGCAGGTTGGTCTATGAGTTTAATTTAAATTCTGTTTAGTCCCTGTTATGTACTGTTAAAAAAGAATTGATCATAAGTTGCTCGTTTTTTATCGGAAAGAAGTCATCTTTGGGTCTAACTTGACTAATTTTTCGAGAGCTTTTGAATGGAATAGGTTTTAGAATCTGAAACCTTATAAATGTTTCCCAGAATCTCGGTTTTTGACAGAAGGATAGTAAAAATCGTTAAAAGAAAAGTTAATCTTTGAAAATTCATAGTAAATTCATCCGGACTCGGAATCAAGTGATTTTAGTGTCTAAATTGGATGTTTTTCTGTAAGGCTTCCAAGTATTGTACTTTCAGATCAAGAGAATGTGTTTGTTATTCTCAGAATACCTGTTTCTGGAGCAGTCCATGGTAGAAGCTTTCCGAATCCCGTCAACTTAGAAAATTCATAAATAATTCATCCGAACTCGGAATTAAATGATTTTTGGGTCTAAACTCATTAGCTTTTAAAGGTCTTTCTAATGAAATAGTTATCTGTTGCCAAAGTGTTACATATTTGTCCCAGGTTTAGGATCTTTGTTGCTGCTGTTTATGATAGTTATGATCTAATTTATTCTTCTGAATGGATGACATTATTCTATAATATTGACTTGCAGGTCTTTTGTTGACATTGGCTGGCATGGGCGAAGAAGGAATGTCTGTGCGTATGGCTTGAGTTATCTCTGTTTTGCTTTTATTATGATCACATACGTTACTGCCAATGTTGCTGCATAAGTTAACATGATTTTCCTATTATCTGAAGGTAAATGCGTGGGGTCCATCAGATTTTAAGTATTTAGTTGATGCAATGAAATCATTCATCCCTAACGCGGCCATGGTTCACACACGTAGCTTCGGCCCCACTGTAACTGAACCAAATAGGTTTGTAGACCCTCTTGTTCTTATAGATGATGAAGTTGTTAAAATATCAGCTATTTTATTACAACCAATCTCCACGACAAATGGTCCAGTCCTTGAAACTCAGCTTGCATCAAGTCCTGGTGATATTTCTGTGATTTATGTTTGCGAGTTGCCAGAAATTAAAGGTAAACTGGTCAGTCATGGTTTTCTCTCTCTTGCCACATTCTACATGTCCTGTTTCCTTGACACATCTTTTGGTGATTTAGGTCCCTTACTTGTAATTGGTGATGCTAATGGGAAATTGATGCTTGCTCATGCAGCAAGTGCACAAGGAATCTCTGTAAGCTTCACGCTTGTTGTTTTGGAGGTTCTGCATAAAAATGCATAATCTTATTGAAACTATACTTTCCTTCTTCTTTTTTTTTTTTTTGAAAATAGGATTTACTATTTTTTCGGGTCAGTGAGTGGGGGCAAGTACTTGTGGCAGCTAATGAAGATAGAAGCAAAGAAGATTTGGTCTGATGCATTATTTGTACAGGTTGTTGATAGTTTAAATCGATTTTAAATTATGTATCTTAGCGAAAGAGCAGTAGCACCTATTGTATAACTACTATTTTTAATTTATGTTATTTATGAAATTTCTCAAACTCCGGTCTTTCGCTATTTGTCAATTTGTTTTATGGTTTTTCAACTGAAATTAATGGTGGTGCTGGGTGGGGGGCAGGGGCGCGGGGGCGGGAGAGGTGGTGGGGAGGAAAATAAAATAATTCTTTTTTTTTTTATTTTCTTGACTGTTACAACGTTTCTAAAAAGTTGTAGAAATATATCTACAACGTTTAATTAAACGTTGTATAATGATATCTACAACGTTTAACTAAACGTTGTATAATGATATCTACAACGTTTAATATAAACGTTGTATAAATAGATCTACAACGTTTAACTAAACGTTGTATAATGATATCTACAACGTTTAATATAAACGTTGTAGAAAATATTACCACGTTGAGGAAAACGTTGTTGCCAGTTTATCACAACGTTTATCTTAAGCTTGTAAAAAGTGATTTTACAACGTTTAAACGTTGTAGAAAAACATGTACTACAACGTTTATTTAAACGCTGTAAAGTGATGTTACAACGTTTCAAACGTTGTATAAAACGCGTAGTACAACGTTTATTAAACGTTGTAGTAGTCTGGGACCTATTACAACGTCGGCTGTAACAACGTTTATACAAACATTGTAAAAAGTCTATTACAACGTTTTTCAAACGTTGTTAATGAGTGTTTTTGTTGTAGTGCGGAGCTTCTAAGCAGTACAACTATAGAGTTGATTGGAGTTAATTCATTCTCCACCAAGAATTCCTCAAAGAAGGATTTTGGAGTGATGGCCCATTTGTGTGATTTGGTTGATTCTGGGGTAATGTGCAAGAATGGGAACCACAACAACTTTACCAGTGAACAATATGCCTACTGTGTGGCTATTCTCAAAGGGAAGAAACTGCATTGGCCTAAGGTTGTAATGAAAGAGATGAACAACGCCTTAAACCGCCTATCTGCTGCTAGAGCCGCTGGGAAGTCCAAGATTAGGACTCATTGCAGGCTACTAACCAAGTTCCTACACTAAGATATTGACATATTCAAGTTCTCTACTGATAACAAGGAGTATTGGTTAGATCCAGTGGAGAAGTCAATTTTTGGGTTATCAAAGTTTGATACTTTCAGAACCTCTCATGGATGGAGGTTTGCACAGGAAGTTTGGAATGCTGACCCATTGCCTGAAGTCGAACGTGGCTCTTTTCCTGAGGCTCGTCTCAACAAGTATGGAAAACCGTACGCTGTGCCATTGCTGATCAGGCCCATGCTACGATGTTGAGAAATGAAGGTCAGACTGCTACTCTGAATAGAATGGGGTTAAGTCATTTGGCTCAAACCGCGGTAGAGGCTGAGGGGGAGCCGGCAGCAAGGCCTAGACCAGCGGCTCAACCCAGGGAAACCGCTCCTTCAAGAAAAAGAAAAGGTGGTGTTAGAATTCCTTAAGTTATTACGTCGGCTGATCTAGCCAAACCACCTTCCAAACCCTCATCCAAACCGACATCTAAACCTCCTTCTATTTTAACTTAATTTCCTCCTATCAGACTTTCCCCTACTCTTCCAAAACCTTCTACTTCAAAACCTTCCCTTCCCAAACCTCTTCCCAAACCTCAAATCAAACCTCTCTCTCCTATTAAGCCTGGTGTTGAAAAATCAACTAACTTTGTACATGATGCAAACCTCTGTAAAGCCCTCAAAGCCAAATCTATTCCAGAACTTATTCCTTCACCTCATCTTTTCATTCCTACCTCCTCTCCTCCTAAACCTTCAACCTCAAAACCGCCCTCTGTTCAGTTCACAGATGAACAGTTGGCTGCCATTTATAATGACTTTCCAAATCTTAAACCCTCTTCTCAAACCGAGCCTGAGTAGAGTGTCTGAGGCTGCGGTTCAGTCTGAGCAGACCGCAGTGTCTGAGGCTTCTGCTATGCCTGAGCAGACTGACATGTTTGAGGCAAATGAACCTGAGCAAGATGTTGAAGTTCTTGAGGTTCAACCACAAAAGAAGAGAAGAAAGTTAATCAAGAAATATGATCATGTTGAACATTGGCAATCAAGGCCACCTGGTGCAGTGGACTTCAGTGAGGCTTATGACAAGAAGGATCACTCACCTCTTGAAGGACCATTTGCAAAGGAGTTAAGAGAGAGAGCTGAGATGCGAAAGGCAGGCATTGACCTAATGTTGGTTGAGGTCTCTCCTCCTGTTCTTAAAAGAAAGCTGAAGTTTGACTCTCCTGAGCACTCTCCATCTCCAGTTATGTCTTCTCCATCCTCTTCTCCTGATTTGCCTTATGCTGCTTCGGTCCTGCCATCTCCGGTTCAGCCATCCTCTTCGGTTCAACCGCTATCTCCTTCGGCTCCTCCATCGGTTTCTTTCATAAAACTGAAGACAAGAGAAAGGAAAAGTGCTGAAGAACTGGCTTCCTATTTGAAGCGGTTTAAATCTGAAACTTCAAGGCATAGAAGGGCTGGAGCTCGTGCCCGTGCCGCCGCCAAAGCCGAAGACAGATTTTTGAAGGCTGGCCGCCCCAACCTTTATGTAATCTTTCCCAAGGATGAAATGGAAGCAGTTGTTGATTAACTCATTCTCTTTGTTGCAGATCATATCTTTGCTGAAACCGCCTATCAGGTTCTCATGGATCCTTCTCTTACCTCCCAATTCTTTCTATACTTTAACTGTCATTGCATTCTAAACCTATACCGCCTATTCATTGTTCCTTCACCTTCTATTTTCCTTCTTGATGATTTTATGAGATATCCAGTTTCTACTCCTTCTCAAACCAACATTGTTCCTTATTCTTTTTCCCTTCCCTTTGACCCCATAGAATTTGAAACCGCACTTAGGGTGTCTATGGGTCAATCTTTAGGTGAGGCCCATATTCTTTTGAAAGGCAAGGCAAAACTGCATTCCTCCCCTTCCCATCAATCTGATGATGCCATCTCCATCTCTGATGATGATGATAATGATGAGCCTATGCCTGATTATACTCCTTCTGATGAGCCCCTCCTTCATTTCAATCTTATCCAATTCTGCCTCTTCATGCCTCAACCGCTGATTTGATAGATGCGGTTAGACAAATTCAATTTCATCAGCAAGCCGCCACTTCTCGGTTTGACACTCATCTCCTCACTATTCAGTCTGATCTTGATGCCATTAAGGGGGAGAGAGTGAATGATATTTTTGAGATCAAAGAGATGCTGAAAGGAGTTCTGGAAAATCAACTTGTACTTCAAGACATGGTCAAAACCAACCATGAGATCTACTCCCTAAAGCAATAAGCAGTTGAAACCAGGATGGACTCTATAGAAGGAAAGCTTGATATCTTGGCTCAACACGCCTTTGACAGCACTGAGCACTTAATGCATAGAACCGAAAATTTAGTCAGACAAACTGCTGCTATTGAAAAGAGAATCAATGAACCAACTGAGGTTCGGCTTCGTGCAGCAGATTTCGTTTTTGAAACCGCTCTTGCCTCCGGCTCAGGAAATGCTGTTCAAACCGACAATGCTGGTGTTGATCAAGCTGTTGATGCTCAAGCCGCACAGGCCAATATTGAAGACAATGCTGAAGAAGTTAGAACTCATGCCGCCGCTGATGAAGTAGACTAGATTTCATTTCTTAGTCTTTTTGCTTTCATTATATTTCCTTTCTACCCTGTAAGTTTAAAAACCTTTATGATTGAATTATAATGAGAATGATTGCATAGCATTCTGTTTCCAAAACTTTGTTTATTCAAACTGCTTGTTTGTGGAACAATGCTTGCATTTTCAAAACCTCATACACTTCATTCATCATGAAAATATTTTTAAGTGCATTTTGTTTTAAACATTCAGTTTAAACATGCATATCTGTTTTTCAAAATCATATTACTTTATATGCATCTGAATGTATTTCTCTTCTATCTTCTTCATTCTCTTCATTTTGTGATAGATTAGAAATCTATAATCTAGCATAGTGTGTGCATTGACTTGGGACATGCAATTTCATGAAATTTATTTTGGACATGTTTTTACCAAGTACAATGTTTTTCTATTATCATAGTGTGGTAATGGCATCAATCAAATAGGGGGAGATTGTTAGGATTCATTGTTAGTACACCCACCTTAATTTGATTGATCCATGCAACGTGTCTTTTTATGGACTTTAGGACCGCATGTAATGAAGTTTTACTTCAATTTTTAGATAAGTCCATTTCTAGATTTTTGTTTGTCTAGGCTGAGTATTGAGTTCGGTTAGATTAGCGGTTTAGATCTTAAAACTGCATTCGGGCTATCTAAGAACCGCCAGCATAGAGTTGCTTATTTTTCATCAAACTGCATTCTGTGGTTTTGATGAAACTGCACCTCAAGTCTCTCTTGGAACCGCAATCTTGTAACCGCGTGCTTCAGTTTCTTATGAAACCGCACATCAAGTTCATTCTCGGAACCACTCCTATGCCTGGTGCAACCGCCGATCAGTTAATGAAGAATTCAAAAGAAGTCATTTTTTCCTTAGACAAATATTCTCTTTTCAACCGTAAAGGAATATTTTATGTCATATCAAAATAACTCTAAGTTAACTTGGAGTTACTACAAGGAATGTCGGTCTTGTCCAAGCAATTTGATTTGTTTACCGTTAGTCCTTTCTGCAACAAAGGACGGATGTCAGGTAGTGGTGCTACAACTACCTAGGACTACAAGACAAAACCAAGGACGAAAATGACAGCTCATCCAATGGGATTTCGACACAAAATTGTACCCGGAGATTTGAATCAAATCTTTACCCAACGGTCACAAGGGTGCATTGCCTATAAATAACCTTCATTCCTCAACAATGAAGGTTGCTGAGCTTCAAGAGATTTATTCCCAAGTGTTCAAGTTTGCTTTGAAGATTCAAACCCAGATATTCATATCTTCAAACCATCTCCTTAGCAAACCCAGATTTCTTCATCAAAGCTTCAAGCCTAACAACCTTTCATACTCAGCCTTTATACCGAAAGATTTCTATTTGCTCAACCATCATTTTGATACTTAGAGCATTTGATTTCTTTCCACACACACACCAGATTTATATGATCACATAGATTATATACTTCGAAAACACCGGTTGTTATTATAGCTTAGGTTAGACTTATTGTTTAGAGTTTAGATTCATCTTGTAAAACCTCCTCTAAATTAATACAAGTCTCATAGCTATTAGAAAATCCTAGACTAACCCTCTAGGTAGAGGACGTAGTTCATTTAAGAACGAACCTCTTCAATTTGTGTGTTTGATCTTTATTTTCTGTCTTGTTATTTATCTTTCTTGTTTGTGGTCTTTAACTTGTCTCCATATACGAAATGACTTGAAAGATGAATTGTGTTTTCCTTTGAACTTTAAGTTTAACTATTCAGTTGCATCATAGTGTTTTCTCAACTTGAGTCAAACCTCCCAAACTTTTTAACTATCCTATTTGGCCAAACCGCAAACTCCGCTGTGCATTTTATCAGTTCGGTTCTTGTGCTTTGATCAGCAGTTGGCCAAACTGATAAGTACTCGGTTGATTTTAAGGGTATTTTGGAAAAAGTTTTGGACCGCTATTCACCCCCCTCTAGCGGTTCTATACCCTTGTTGCCCTCTGGGACCAACAGCATTCATTACACCTTAACTTGACATATTTTCCCCTTACCTATCCTCTTAAATACAGAAAATATCCTAGGAAAAGGAGAGTAAATAAATGTTTCCATCTTTACTCTTCACTTATCAAAACTCCTGCCCCGCCTCTTCTCCCACCCCTTTCAATCTAATCATCTGCATCCATGGTGGCATCCATCAGGAATAAACAGGTATGGAATGGAAGCATCTAAAATTATTTCCATCTGTTTCCTTTAAGTCCATCGATTCCCTACGTCTTTTCATGAATCGAACGCCATGGCTAATTTTCTACGCTACGCCTGAAGAACCTTATCTTTGAACTCCATAAACTGACGCTCGACGCTATCATCTGATTCAAGATCGAACATCAATTTAGTACATCTCCGCCATCAGGTCAACGAAATCAAACCTAATTTTTGTATGTTTTCGGCCTCTGAATTCTTTTCTCCTTCGACTCCACTTGCTTGACTTGACACCACAGAGAGGAAGGGGCAGTTGAAATTTGATGAGGAGCAAGTGTGGTCTACGAATTTGCTGTTGAGTGGATTTGAACAGATAAATGGTAGTAATTTGAGATAAGAGATGAGGGAGAATCAGATTAGGAATGGGAAAGGTCAAAAGGGCAATTATGTCCATCGGTATAAAAATAACCCAAAACGACAATTATATGGGAACGGGATTTTGATGCTAAAACGTCTTTTATTTAGGAATGGAGGGAGTAGTTTGTTGAGTGAAGTAATACAATAGTAGAGGCTTTCTTGAAACTAACGAAATGACAAATATCATTATTGACCCAATATATAAATAAACGGTCAGAGAATTAGGCTAAACTGGAAATGCGCAAATTAAATCAAAACGAGCAAACAAACGAAGTCGAGTCTTGTGTTGGATACAATTTCTGCAAGAAGATATTACCCCGCACTGGTGCTAACTGTTTTGTGGCAATCTTCTTTCAAGATGAAACGACTTTATAGTCCATGATAGAAGCACTTCAAATCAAAGAATTCGGCGAGCATAACTGTGTTTGATACTTCTAAACTTTGAAGCAGACTCATGATGCATAATGATATACTATATTCTAACATATGTTATTTAGAATTCCGTTGAATTCTGTGACTGAATTCCATAATTCAGTTAAATATCTAACCCAATTCGTTAATTCAGTTAGATATGTGAATCTTGTGCTTCAGAGTAGAAGTGTCTTAATTGTGTTGTGAATTGAGTGAGAAAAGTCAATCTGGTGGGAGACTATTTATAGATATTGAAGAGTTGCAGGTAACCACTTCATATACCCTTATATCTCACTTCATATACCCTTATATCTCACAAACTCTTCATATATCCACATATCCCATAAACTCTTTATATGCCCACTTCAATTTGCATACTTTGAACATTAATTTCTCATTCACCCAAAATTGGTTTTGAGAAAGTAAATATACTAAATTAATCTACTCCAATTGTTGATAAAGAATACTCCCTCCGTCCCACTTGAATTAGGAAAAATTTCTATTTTGGGTGTCCCATTCGAGTTAGGACAATTCAAAAATGGAGGTGTTTTATTTAATGGGACCCACATTCACACCCACAACAACTTTTCACTCATTATTCTCTATCCTACTTTCTCTCTCCTACTTTACTTTTCATACTCACAACACCTACTCCACTAACACTTTTTCTTTAATCCCCGTGCTCAACCCAAAAATCCTAATTCGGGTGGGATGGAGAGAGTATGCAATTAATTTTCATTTACACAAAATGAAACCTGATGAAATTATTAGTCAAAAGTTGGTCAACCACCATTTTTTCAAAACCAAAATTCCAACATAACCCTCATAAAATGTTTCATTTGTACTTTGTATATCAATCTAGTGTATTGTAATTTTGACCTAGTATAGTGATAGACCACTTAAACTTATGATGCATATTAGAGGTGTAAACGGTTCAGTCTCATACTATAGTTTGAGACCGAACTGAACCGAACCAAACTATGCGGTTTGGTTCGGTTTTCAAGTACGAGTGGTTAATTGTTAAACTGCGTAGTTCGGTTTGATTTGTGGTCTGACCCTTCCAGACCAAAATAGACCGAACCAAACCAAACAAAACCGCAAGATCGAACCACCAGACCAAACCATCATACTGAACCACTAGATCGAACCGAGACCGAGTATATTAGTCATATATTTGTATGTTAAGTAACATCCATCTTTGAATTATTAAAAAATTACATTACATTAAAACATTCTTAAATCTCCTTTTGCATCTTATTCAATATACATTTTATCGTGTGTTACTGTTATATTCGTTGAGACATATAGTTTACAAAGTGTAGTGTGTTCACTTTCTCAGCTTCTTTATTCGTTAAATATTCTTCTTCCTCCTAATTTTCTCTTTCAAATAGAGTCTAAACCATGATTTGAATTGTGATATAAACCACGGTTTGAGTGGTTGTTTGAACCTCGATTTAAACCACATTCTACACCACGGTTTGAATCACGATCTAAATCGAGGTCTGAGTTACGTTACTGAACTGCGGTCTGAACCAAACCGAACTAAACCATTACGGTTTGTTTGATTCGGTTCAGTTTGAACTTTTTCATAGTTCGATTCAGTCTGAATTTTTTTTCAAATTGATGACTAATGATTCGTTTTCTAAAATAGCCGAGACCGAACCGAACCAAACCAAATCAAACCAAACCAAACCAAACCATTTACCCCTAATAGCATATGTTTAATGTTCCAATACGTACACTCAAAGTGAAGAGGATTGACTCAATAAAAAATTTCCAAGTGGGGCAATAAACAAGATGTGTCGATAAATAATCATGTGCCAAAAGTTAATATCTTTATTTTATTTTTGGTTCAACCATTCAAAAGACTACTCCCTCCATCCTAAAATAATCTTTTCATTTGTCATGTTTTATTATCCCAAAAAGTTTTTTCATTTCTACAATCTAGGTTTTAAAGGTGCACAACCTTAACATGGCTAGTGAATCAAGTGTTTATATCCTTAAAAAGTTTGAACAGTAAACAAGAAGATCATTTTGGGACGGATGGAGTATTAGTGTCGGCTACATTACTTGTTCATATTTCGGCTCATATTGAATGAGCCGACATAGATGTAAGCTGTAGACCAAAAAGAGTACAAAAACTAGCTTTATTAAGCATCCTAAGCAAATGTCGAATATTAACAGTTTGCACCCCTTCACTTACATAATTTTCACTTGGTGCCTTCACAAACAAAGGCAATTCATGTTCCTTCAATTGTAAATTAGGCAAACATAGATTTTTTACTCCCTTTGGTCCTACGATTTTATTAATAAACAAAATTAATACTTTTTTGAGGAATGACTTTGTCTTTAAATATTATTCTTATAAAATATTTTTTATTAATAGCTTTATACATGCAAAATTAAGTGTTTAAAAAGTGGATAGCAAATATATTTAAAAATCTTTGTCATATAATTATTTAAAATGGAAACTTTTTTAGAATGTTCTCTAATTTAATAAGTTATGTTAACAAACTGATTGATGCAAGTTCTTGATGACCACCACAATATCCCTCTTTTTTTTTTTTTTTTTTTTTTTTTTTTTTTTTAATGACCTAGGTGGTGGTGCTTGCGCCCCCATAATTTTAGGGTCTATGAACCACCCTTTCAGATCCATAGACAAGTAAATCCGGTTTTGTTCTCAATCGCCAAGTTGATAAGTGGCTCCAAAGGGAATGTACAGCAGAACTTACATCACTTGTCACCAAGTTCCTCCTCTCACCACTCGAACACAGAAACTCTCTTACCATCCATCACTTCCTTACCGCTTAGCTACACCGTAGAAGCAAGGAAAATTCTGTGGATACCCTTACTTCTAGAGCATGTGCAGTTAGAGGGACCTAACCACACAATCTATACAAAACACAAGTGCTTATCCATACTTAGACATTTTCGTGCGATAATTGCTTCTTATTTATAAACTAAAGAAAGGAATATTCTGTGGATACCCTTACTTCTAGAGCATGTGCAGTTAGGCCATCAACTTCACAAGTCTCCGAATAGTAGAGTTTTGGCAGGAATCAACTCCAATTTTGGAGTGTGGTAGTTAACTTATTTAGTTAAATGATAGGTTAATTTCCTATTTTACCCTTGTTGTTTTACTATTTTGCATATTTTCATGAACAAATTAACGGAGAGAGTAGTGTTGGAGTAGAAATCATAGGGGACAAAAAGGAAAGAAAAGAAGAAAAAGGGGAAAAATAACATGATCCGGCCGGACCACCATAGGGACCCGGTCGGACATGGTGACCTACCCGGGCGGATCTTTGGCTTGGGGAAAAGGTGGATTTCTGACGTAATCAAGGTCCGGGCGGGGCAAGGAATAGGTCCGGGCGGACCCCCTGGACGGGAAAAATTGATATTTTTCGGGTCTTTTCGGGATTCCTTTTGTGTCTAAGTTTAGGTCTTATTCTAGGATGGCTATATAAACAGGGTTCCGCCCCATAACTCATTGTAACTCCAAATTTACATATTATAGTGCAAGATCCTGGCTTGGTAGTGTCCCCAGACGTAGTAAAAAATATTGACGAACTGGGTAAACAATTCTTTGTGTTTCTTTACCGTTTTCTTTACCGGCACTTTAAAAAGTTCCGAAAATTGAAAAAAAAAAGCCGGAAAAGCTATTTCCGGCACTTTTGAAAGTGCCGGAAAAAGTGGTGTCGGCAATACTTACCGGCACTTTAAAAGTGCCGGCACTTTTCAAAAGTGCCGGCATTTTTCTACACTTTTTAAAGTGCTGCTAATTTAAATAAAATTATTTTTGAATTTACCCGGATTTGAACCCACGACCTCTTATATACGAAGCACACCTTCTACCGCTAGACTAAATCATTTTTTATTATAAATTTTCATATACAATTATTTGTAACAAAACAAAAACTTATATTAGGGCATTTCTATTATTGTAGTCCATAAAAATCTAATATAAGTAATAAATTAAAGCAAAGTTACATGAAAAATATGGTTAAATTTAAAAATTAAATAAAAATTTCAAAACAAACATCTTGTTTTTAGCGGCACATTATAAAAAAGTGCCGGAAATTAGCGGCACTTGAAAAAAAGTGCCGGAAATTCTCGACACTTTTGAAAAAGTGCCGCTAATTCCCGGCACTTTTTCTCAAGTGCCGCTAATTCCCAGCACTTTTTAATAAAGTGTTGGAAATTTACCGGCACTTGTTAGAAAGTGCCGGAAATTAGCGGCACTTTTGAAAAAGTGCCGGGAATTAGCGGCACTTTTTCCAAAACTGCCGGAAATTAGCGGCACATATGAAAGTGCCGGTAAATAAGTGCCGGGAAAAGCCATTTTTGTTGTAGTGTAACTGGTATCAGAGCTTTGGTTAGACGAGTCAAGGGTTTATTCAAGCAGTCAAGAATGGGCAAAGATAAACAAGCGGTGGAAAAGTTCGATGGTTCTGACTACGCGTTTTGGAGAATGCAGATAGAGGATCTCTTGTATGACATGGATCTCTATAAACCTCTATTGGGAGTCAAACCAGAAGGCGAAAAACGGGAAGATTGGGATATCCTGGATAGGAAAACCCTAGGGGTGATTAGATCGACTTTGTCGAAGTGGATCGCTAAAACCACCAAGAAGGCTAAGACCACGAGGGAGCTACTTGATTATCTTACTGAGAGATTTGAAACACCATCGGCAGTCAACAAGGTTGATTTGATTCGCAAGATGGGGAATATTAAGATGCAAGATGGAGGATCATTAGCTAAACACATCGATGAGTATATGGATGTCATAGACTCATTGGCTGCGTTGGAGACTACTTTCGGTGATGAGGTTCATGCTTTGGTTTTGCTAGCATCCTTACCAGCGAGTTGGAGCGGGACGGTGACAGCGTTAAGTGCTTCAGCGGGTAAGAATAAATTGAAGTTTGATGATGTCAAGGATCTACTTCTGAGCGTGGAAAATCGTATGAAGAAGTTGGGGACACCGTCTACTTCGGGATCGTCTTTGGCTACGGCTAGTAGGGGAGGGCTGGGTTCTAGCAACAAAGGGAGAACAGAATCAAGGGAAAGTGTAATCAATGGTAAGGGTAAAGCCGTGGAGAACAAAGAAATACCAAGGGTCGCAAGAGGATCGGTTGAGTGCTATCATTGTAAGGAGTTAGGACACTACAAGAGGGATTGTCCTAGGCGAGGGGATAAATCAGTGAATGTGGCAACTGAGGGTAAAGATGTACTGATTTCGAGCGTTAATAGTGCGCTAGAATCATGGGTGCTGGATTCGGGGGCATCATTCCACTCATGCCGGTATGCAGAGGAGATGGAAAATTATACTTCTGGTGATTTCGGAAAGGTCTATCTGGCGGATGGCGAGCCTTTGAAAATCAAGGGGAAGGGGGGTATCAGAATAGGAGCATCGGACGGGAATGTCCTACATCTACACGGGGCTAGACACATTCCGGGTTTGAAAAAGAACCTGTTATCAGTTGGACAACTGGATGAAGAAGGTTACACGGTAACTTTTAGCAGCAGTAACTGGGTTATTACCAAGGGAGATTTTGAGGTCACTCGAGGTAATAAGGAGGGTACATTGTATTTGGCGAACAACACCAATGACAGTATCGCGGTAGCGTCAGCTAAGGGTGATACAGACATGTGGCACTGTCGATTGGGTCACATGAGTGGGAAGGGGATGCAGGTACTTTGCTCAAAGGGAAGACTACCGGGTTTGAAGACAGTCAACGTGGGGATTCGCGAAGACTGTGTGCTTGGCAAACATGCGAGGAGTAATTTTTCGAGGACAGGTAGGGATTTTAGGGAAGCAAAGTTAGAATTGGTTCACACGGATTTGTGGGGACCGGCTCTGGTAACTTCTCTAGGTGGTGCTTCATATTACATGACATTTATTGATGATTCTACAAGGAATGTTCGGGTTTACTTCTTAAAGGGGAAAGATGAAGCTTTCGGGGTATTTAAGAAGTGGAAGGCCTTGGTAGAGACACAGACAGGACTCAAGGTTAAAAGCTTGAGGTATGATAATGGTGGGGAGTATGAGCTCGGGGAGTTCAATGAATACTGTGATGTGACTGAGATTCGCATGGATATTCCAAACTCGGGTGGGAGCAGAACAGTTCATGATGACCAAGATCAGGGGGTCACTGAAGATTCACTACATACTTCAGGACCAGATATTCTGCTGCGCAGATCTAATAGAGAGTGTGGATCGGATGATAAGGCTCTATGTTTCTCAAGCAAGGAGAAGTTGAAGTTGCGTATAGCTTCAATGGGGCTTGAAGAATAGAGGAGGAGGACGACACTACCATGATCGAGGTGAACACTAGAAGACACTAAGGATGAGTTGAAGACGGATACAGTGCTTATATACGCGGTTGATATCTAGGTGGGAGATTGTTGGAGTAGAGATCATAGGAGACAAAAAGGAAAGAAAAGAAGAAAAAGTGGAAAAATAACATGATCCGGCCGGACAACCATAGGGACCCGGTCGGACCTATGGGATCCGGTCGGACATGGTGACCTACCCGGGCGGATCTTTGGCTTGGGAAAAAGGTGGATTTCCGACGTAATCAAGGTCCGGGCGGACCCCCTCTGGACGAGAAAAAAATGATATTTTTCGGGTCTTTTCGGGATTCTTTTTGTTTCTAAGTTTAGGTCTTATTCTAGGATGACTATATAAACAGGGTTCCGCCCCATAACTCATTGTAACTCCAAATTTATATATTATAGTGCAAGATCCTTGCTTGGTAGTGCCCCCAGACGTAGAAAAAATATTGACGAACTGGGTAAACAATTCTTTGTGACTCTTTACTGTTTTTGCTTCTTTTATCGTTCTTTCTTGTTGGGTTTGCGCATTATATTCTTGCGATCTGTTTGTGTTTGGAGGGTCTATACCATAACAAGTAGGACCTGTAGGTAATGTGTCACTTGTAGTTGGACATGAGTAAGCGTATTAGAATTCAAGTTCACTACCTTTGATTGAACAACAGACATCAGTTAGACTACATCAACAGTTTAAATTCAACTCAAGCCTTCATTGGCCGAGTGGTATGGGCTTGGGATTTCCTTCGGGAGGTCCCAAGTTCGATTCCCCTTCCCCCCATTCCCCAATAATTAAGTGGCCTCCACTTTGTTGGAGGTCCCAGGTTCGCCTCCCTACGGGGAGTTTGTGGAGAACTTGTGTTTCTGCTCAGCCCAGAGAGGGTACCCCTTATGTAGGGGAGTTTGTGCCAACTGGTGATCATTCAGATAGGTGCGAGGACGTCTATGGGAAGGAGGCTACATCAAGCAAACTACCAGAAGGCGCAAGAACGTCTACGAGAAGATTTCTAGAGCGACAAGTATCACTATGATAGATTCCAATATAGGAATTTGTAATAGATAGGGCAATAAATCTGTAATAGACTTGATAGGAGTTTGTAACACGATGACAATTACCTTAAATGATATGATACAAACTTTCAAAAAAAAAAAAAAAACAGTTTAAATTCAATCTTTTATATACATGCATGACCCTGATGATAGAAAAGTAAGATTAAAAGACAGTTCTACTTTTAATTAATTAGTCAAACTTTCTGATGTGTCCAAAATAAAGTTTCTCAACTTTATACACTAGTTTTTAATAATTACATCATTTTGAGTAAGTAACTATCCACATCCATCCATTTTTCCAAACATAAAAACGGAAGAAATGAAACAAATTTAGTGGAATGTGGTAAATATTAAATAATACTTCCTTGTCACATAATCATTAGTATTGTTGAAATTTAAATATTATATCTAAAAATATGCGTTACTTTTATTTACATTATTTGTTTTATGTTACGTTTATATAAAATACATTTTTATTTAAAAATGTTATATTTATAAGAAAAGAGAGTAATATGATAAGTACACTATGTTGCCTTGCAAGTGAAAATCCTAGCTTGAAATATAACCAAAGAAATCTTATTCTTAAAGAATCACCCAAATCCATCTTTAGAATCTTATTTCTTTCCCACCACCCCCACCCACCCACCCACCCCACCCCACTCCCACCCCACACACTCAACACTACTATTATTATAGTAACCCTTAGAAGTACAACATGTCACATTCTATGTGACTGAGTCCTTAAGGAATCTTTTATTGAAAACTAACCAAATGTACAAATATACAACCAATGCACCTCCTCCATTAAGACAAACAAAAAGCCATCCATCAATTAAACTATTCAATTATGCAGCTTGCCTAGCCTTATCATAACTTCCCTCACCAACTCTTCCTCAATCTATATACTATTCACATGCTATATTATCCTATCCACATTGCATGCCATCAATAACTCTCAATTTTAGTGCTTTTATATTTTTTTAAAAAAATAAAAACTAAGGAATGTATAAAATTTGAGTTTCTTGCTATTAGATTGTTGATCAGTATTTGTCTATTGAATCGAGATTCCCGAACGAGGTTAATTTAAAATGAAATACTTGAAATATATGTGAAAACATTTGGTCTATGTAGATCAATATTGAGGGTTGAGATATCTGACTGCTCTACAGTTATACCGTTATAGTCTTAAAAATCCAAAATAAACATGGTTTTTAAAGTAGTGTATATCCTTGTATATTTCAATTACAAAAGTCTTCATATATTTATGTATTCATCAACCTCTTTTATATGAAAAGGGTAGCATTTAATGGAACAGCTAAGATTAGACTACAAAAACGAGGGGGTGTTCGTGTAAAGTTAGTGACCAACAATTTTTTTATAGAGTATGTTTTCTTTTAAATCATAAAGGTAAATGAAGCGGATATGGAACCTTGCCTCAATTCGATTATGAGTTGAAGGTTACACAAAGAGGAGCTAAAGAAAAAACAAAATAATAATATCTCGTACTCCCTCCGTCCCAAAATGATTTTCTTATTTGTCATTTTTCATTGTTTTAAATAGTTTTTCACGTTTCTACAATTTAGGTTTAAAAGTGCATAAACAAAACATGTCTAGTAAATCAAGTGTTGATATTCTTAAAAAAATTGAGTAGTCAAATGAAAAGATCATTTTTAGGGGATCCTGTCGGCCGGCGCTCACCCGACTAGAGGGACTGCATTTGCTCACCTTTGACACGAACGGATTGAGAGCCAATACTTATTTATGTGTTGAATTGTTTTGCTAGATTGGTGCTCAAGGTCTTTGGTCTCGATCCGAACTCAATTTTAATACGGAGGAAGTAATTAAAACAAGATAACAATATTTCGTAAAATAGGTTTTCTTGCTCTAATCACCTTTCGTTAGAAAAGCGAGGACAATAGCGTTAGAAAAAATTGATTGGCGAGTGGCGACTAGTATATACTGTATATACTACTCACTCCGTTTCATTTGTCATTTGAATTATGCTCTTTTGTTATTTGTGTGTCTCACTTAAAATAAAATAAATTTAAAATAATAATGTTTTATTTAATGTGACCTTTCTCACAACACATACGTCATCCATCCCACTTTAATTTTAAAAAAATGAGCTTAAGCACAAGAACTAAGGAAATAGTTGAAAAATTGATCTGTTGTGAGGGTAGATAATAGATAGTTAGGTAGGAGAAAGAAAGTGAGTAGGGAATAGTAAGTGAGTAGTTTTTTTTTTTTTTTTTTGTACAAATAAGTGAGTAGTTGTTGTGACTTGTGAGTAAGACAAGTGAGTCAACAACAAAGCTTTAGTCTTAAAATAGTTTGGAGTTGGCTAACATGAATCCTCATATCTCACCGTGAAGGAATAATAATAATAATAATAATAATAATAATAATAATAATAATAATAGAATAGATATATAATAGTAAACAAAAAATCAACCCCCATCACACACATGAATTTTTACCTTGAACTCCAGCCCGGTCAATCTCATATTTTCATCTAATCCAAGTAAACTCATCAGTTTAAATCACACTAATCCAAGTTTGCTTGGACATTCCCCTACCCCTCTATATTTTATCAATTGTCCACCATTCAGGCCTCCTAACCTGTGCATTACTCAATCTCTGTCTCACATGACCAAACCACCTTACACGATTCTCCCTCATTTTATCCTCAATGGGCTCAACTCCTACTTTACCCCTAATCACCTCATTTCTCAATCGATCATTTCTTATATGCCCACACATCCATCGTAGCGTACGCATCTCCGCTACTTTCATTTTATGAACGTGACACTGTTTCACGGCCCTACATTTAGTGTCATAAAGCATTTTCGGCCTAATTGCCGTGCGGTAGAGTTTTCCTTTTAATCTATGGGACATGCCAGGATCACATAGAAACCCAGTTGCACTCTTAAATTTCAACCAACCCGCTTTAATCATATGAGCTACATCTCCATCAAATTCTCCATCATTTCGGATAATAGATCCAAGATATCGAAAAACTCAAAGTTTGGTCAATTTTTTCATTAAATGTGATCATCCATGCTTCCGTGCTTCCAACTCTGCTAAACTTACACTCCATATATTCAGTTGTTCTTCTGTTCAGTTTAAAACCTCGAAATTCCAAAGTATGTCTCCACAACTCCAATATTTACTTTCAACACTCTCTTTCGTCTCATCAGTCAGCACAATATATATGCGTAGAACATACACCATGGAATATTATCTTGGATTGACCTCGTCAATTCGTCCATTATAAGAGCAAAGAGAAAGGGACTAGGTGCATAACTGATGCAGTACGATTATCAAATTCCCAAGCCAGCCGCAAAGGTCCGGACGCGCAGGAAGGAAGACACGCCCGGGTTGTTCAAGGTCTGCCCGGGTAAACATGAATACCCGACAGCGCAAGACGGGGTCCGGCCGCACCTTGTTGAAGACCTGCCCGGACCATGGGATTCACGATTCGCCTCTTTTCCGACGTCAAGTTTCGGACCCGTTTTGTTTTATTATTATTCCTTTTTGTTTTTAATTTATTTTTAAAATCCTTTTTAGAATAGGTTTTTCTTATTGTTTTAGTATAAATACTCTTTCACTTCTTTTGTTTTGGAACAAGTTGATTATTATTAATTCAAGAATTGCTTTGCAATAATTTATCCCTCTTTCACCTCATTTATTTCTTTATTCAAGAATTTCATTAAAATTCTTCTTGAGAATCCTTATTCCTTGCAGAATAATTGGTTTTGATCAATTATTAGTTACTATTCCGCTGAGTCTTCACATCAGTTGGTATCAGAAAAGGACGATCATTGGACGATGGCTAACGAGGGAAGAAACAACGAGGACACACAACCCCTTCTTACTGCTATCACACGCTTTTTGGAGCAACAAGCAACGCGTCAAAAGGAATTTTTAGCGGCACAAACTACGAGACAAGAAGAGTTTTTGACGGCGATTGGCTGATTGGCAGTTGGTGTGGTGATGTCAACCCCGGAAACCGAAACGGCGAGTGTGAGGAAGATCTCCGTCGCGTTGATCCGTACGGTAGGGTTAATCATAATAATCGTGATGAGGGGGTGATGGGAGCACCCCCCACGCCCTAAGATTTGGACAGATATTCCATCCTTTAATGGTGATTTATCTGTTGAAGATTTTATGGATTGACTTGTAGAGGTCGAGAAGTTCTTTGATTTAATGCAATTTGAGGAATAACGGAAGGTCCCTTATGTGGCTTACAAATTACAAGGTGGTGCTTCTGCTTAGTGGGGACATTTGTTAAGATTAAAATCTCGTACTAATGAACCACCAATTCGAACTTGGAGGGAGATGAAAAGGGAGTTGCGAGCTCGTTTCTTACCTGATGATTACGAGCAAATCCTCTACACCAAACTCCTTAATTGTAAACAGGGCAGCCGTAAGGTTAAGGAATATGTTCATGACTTCCTGGACATAACTGCAAGGGTGGATTTGTACGAGACAGAAGCGCAACAGTTTTCAATGTTTATTGGGGGTCTTGTCTTGGTATCAGAAATCAAGTCGAATTATTTTCTTCGTTCGTGATGACTGAGGCTATTACTAGAGCAAAAAAGGTAGAGAATCAATTAGCCTCTTCTTTTCGTTCCCCTGCAACTTTTAGAAAGTTTGGTGACACGTCCTCTTCTAGTAACAAGGCACAAAATTTGGTTGCTCATAATGATGGGGATTCGGAGAAAACACCGGCTGCGGGTCCTAAGAATGATGGTGGAAAGCAACCAATTGCAACAAGGGCTCAACCGGTTCGTCGTAATAATAATATTCCCAATAATTATAATACATATGCAAAACCTCATGGGAATAAATGCTTTAAGTGTGGTCAACCGGGTCATATCTCTAGTAATTGTACTAGTGGTAAGGATAAAGAGGTCCATATGGTGGAGCGTGATGGGTATATTGATGAGGATGAAGACGAAGAGAGCGAAGAAATTTGTTATGACCCTAATCTTGAAGAAGAAGACGATGGTGATGATCATGCGTCATATGTGGTTCGTAAGCTTATGTTGACTACTCCAATCGAAGAAGATGATCCTCAACGGCACAATATTTTTTGCACCAAAGGAAAGGTACATAATTTTGCTTCTACAATTTTTGTTGATAGTGGTAGTAGTGAGAACTTGGTGTCACGAGGGTTGGTCGATAAGTTGAAGCTTGAAGTACGCAAACATCCTACTCCTTATTCTGTGGGGTTGATTAGTAATCTCGGCAATATCAAGGTACATGAACAATGCCTTCTTCCTATTTCCATTGGTAGTTATAAGGATGAAGTATTATGTGATATTGTTGATATGAATGCATGCCATGTTTTTTTGGGTAGACCTTGGCAATATGATCTTGGTGTTATTTATGATAAGAAGGAAAATTGTATTCATTTTAAGAAAGTCTGTTTTCGTTTTACTGCTTTAAAAGATGTTAATTCTACAAAAAAAAAAGGGACGGGGAAGCCTATTGTTTCTTTATGTACTGCGAATGATTTTGCTAAAGACCTCTTGGAGGCTCCTTTTGTTCTTGCTGTGGTTAGTCAGGGTATTGGTGGTAAGGTTGATTTAGTCAGGGTCGGGTATTCATGTTTACCCGGGCGGACCTTGAACAACCCGGGCGTGTCTTCCTTCCTGCGCGTCCGGACCTTTGCGGCTGGCTTGGGAATTTGATAATCGTGCTGCATCAACAACCTTGGTGCACTCCGATCTTAATAGAGAACTCTTCTATCTTCCCAAAACTACTCCGTACACTAGACTAACTCCATTATACATGTCCTTAATTAAATTTAGTATATTTATTTGAAACGTCTTTCTTTGCTAAAGCCCAACAAAGTACCTCTCTTGACACTTTACCATACGCCTTCTCCAAATCAATGAAAACTATCTGCAAACATTTCTTTTTATCCCGATGTTTCTCCAAGGTTTGTTTCATAAGATAGATTTCCTCCATAGTCAATCTTTCAGGCATAAATCCAAATTGGTTATCTGAAATATTCATAAATATTCTCCTTAGCCTTTGTGCAATCACTTGTTCCCATATTTTCATAGTATGACTCATTAGTTTGATCCCCCACGATAGTTGACTCAATTTTGGACATCGCCTTATTTAAAAGTTTATACTTTGAGATTTGTATATTAAAGGACAACCAAAATAACAATTTTCGTAAATTAAAGTGGAATAGAAAGAGTACTCTACTAACACTTTTCTATAATTTTCGTGCCTAAATAAAAATCCTATTTTAAGCTGGACATGAAGTACTCCCTCTATCACAGTTCACTTGAGATTTATTTCTATTTTGGTCCGTCTCACCTCACTTGAGACTCCCCAAAATAGCTATCTTTTTATAATTTTATATTCAATTTACCCCACAACTCATTCGATTTCTTCATTTTTCACCACTCAATTTATTTAACCAACACTACTATTTATCCCACTCATTCTCTCTCTTTATTTTCTACCACATAACTTACTTTTTTCTCATCTCTTGGGTGTCAAGTGAGGTGGGACGGATAAAGTATGTATTAGGGAGTGCTATTTAATGTCTTAGATGATGTTTATGTTTAGTTAAGTATACAAGGTTGAAGTCATCCTGTGTCACTCTTAGGGGAGCATCCATAAGATTGATAGATGAAAGGCAAAAATAACACATCCAAAATAAGCAAATGCTAAGTGTAAACAAGTAAACTTGAAATTAAGCACATGTGAAAAAAGCTTTCCCTACAATGGGGTACAATTGAATTAGTCAAGACAATATTAATTATTAAAGTAATATAGCCACCATTTTAAACAAGCTGACCAAATCTTGAATATATTTTCTTCTACCTTTAGTCTTGTCTCTTCTTGTGATACATTAATCTCGTGCATATATATATATATGAAAGTTCTATTTGACCATAACTCTTTCTTTCTATGTTACTATAGTACAATACAATAATTTCTTGACCAATTGCTTTCACTCATGAGCCCAAATCTTTGGTACCACTTTGTGTGCCACTTCATGTGCCACAAGTGATCCAACGGCTAATAGTTATTGAGATTAACATGATATTAATATTAACTAAACATGTTAACGGTTGGATTATAAGTGGTACATGGAGGGACACACAAGAGTGGCACAGGAGATCTCGACTCTTCACTCATATGGGTCAAAATTTTCTGCATGCATACCATTTTCAAGATCAATATCAAAACGTGGAAAGAGAAACAGTGGCAAAGCGAATTTGTTTTTCAAGAGGGTCAGAGTTCTTTAGGGAAGAAAAATTATATTTTTGATAGAAAAATTTGGAATAAAAGAGGATTTAATAATATGTGGTATTTTCTCCAAAAAAAAAAATAAAAAAATAATATGTGGTGCAAATTTTACCACGAATCGGATAAGAGCTGCTATTTTAGCCAAGGTTTATGAACAAAAAATTGTACAAGTTCTCCTAACCCATTCCTCTAACCACTTTCACCCTATCTCGAAATAAATGTCATTTTTTATATTAGTACGAAAAAACTTTGAGCACTAATTTTAAATTAATTTAATTATTTTAATAAAAAGTTAATTTTTTTTATTGATAGCATTTATAATAATGTATCACTAACAAGTTTTATAATTTTGTTCTCAAAATGAATAAACTTTTTTTTTTTAATTTAAGGAACACTCTGAGTATGTTGAATTTTAAGAGAAAACTGTAAGAACATAGCTTGCAACACAAGTCATTTAGTAATTCCATACATGAAATCATACCTATAATGTTAATATAAAGTGTAGTGAATTAAAATAATGTGTAGAATTCCTGGATGTAATATTACATATTTTTGATGGGCAAAGTGGTAATTTAACATCACTAAAGGTTGAAAGGGTGTAGTCCCTAAATGAGGTGCCTATTGGTTTCATATATAAAGGGTTCTCCATCAACCCTAGAAATCACTCCATTCATTTTATTTTCTCTCCTAAATAATCTTCATATTGCTAGAGGCATTAGAGAGAAAAGGCACAATCATTTAGAAGAACTCTGTCCCCTTAATTCTTCTTCTTCTTCTTATTCTCCCTACAACATCTGTAATGGATTCAACAGGTATTATTTCGCTTCTCGAAATTCTAACAGATTTACTTATAGCTTCATCCGTGATTACTGCTATGAGTACCTTACCGATGCTTAATGAGACTAATTTTAAAACTTGAAAAAATAAATTGATGATGATCTTAGGCTATATGGACATAGATCATGCATTAAGGGAGCCGTTTCCTCTTCCTCTCTCTAATGAAAGCACTCAAGAAGATTGCTTAAATGAGGAGAAGTGGAAACGCTCCAATCGTGTGAGCCTAAAGATCATGAATATAGTTGTCCCGGAGATCATTTTGACCGGTATCTGCAAGGATATTGATGCTAAAACATTCCTTGATATGCTTGAGGAACGTTTGGCATCTACCTCTTCTCATGGGACAAAGAGAAGAGGGAAAGAAACTGTGGTTGCGAGTAAAAAGAAGCTTAAGGGATCATCTCATGATCATAAAGAAAAGAAATGTTTCTTTTGCAAGGATCTTACTAACATGAAGTTCGATTATTCTAAGTCTCACGCTTGGCGTGAGAGGTATATCATTTGGTCTTGTTTGTATTGTATTAAGGCTAATTTGGTTTCAGTTCCTATATTTACATGGTGATTGGATTTTGGTGCAACCAATCACATAAGGATGTTCAAGTAGGATTGCCTAAATTACCGAAGACCTAGTAAAGATGAAGAAATTCATCTATATGGAAACTAGGAATCCGGTTAGAGTTATAGGCATAAGGATCATTTAAATTATTGTTAACTACTAAGTATTATTTTGTATTAAATAATATATTTATTGTACCATCATTTAAATGGAATTATGATATTTATCACAATATTGGACAAGGAATGTCACTCTTGTTCATTAATAATAAGTGTGATCTCTATTTTAATTCCAAAGGTTGTTGGCACTAGTACTTTGTCAAGTATTATTTCTTCACTTGACATTATTCAAACAATAAATGTGTCCCTTAATAATGAAACCAAAACTAGAAAGCAAAAGTTATCAAGTAAATTTTATTTTATTTTTCATTAAGGCATAGGCATTTGGGTCATATTTCCAAGAGAAAAATTGATAAGCTTATGTTAAATAAAATCTTAAACAAACTTGATATTTTAGAAAATACTTTTGCATTAAATGCCTTAAAGGAAATTTACAAACATTAAAAGAATAGTATTCTCGAGAGTATCAAGTGTCTTTAAAACTAATACATATGAACATTGTGGGCCATTCATTATTCCTTCGTGGAAAGGTAAACAATAGTTATTACGTTTATAAATGACTACTCTCAATATGAATGCATTTATTACTTCATGCAAAGACTCAAGTTATGGACGTTTTCAAGTCTTATGAGGTCAAAGTTGGAAATCAACTTTGAAAGACTATTAAGAACATTAGGTCTAATCATGATAGAGTATATCATGGTTGGAATGATTGTTAAGGGAACAACGTCTAGGTCCTTTTTACTCGCTATTTTGAAGAGGGTGGGATTGTCTCCATCTACATTAAGCCGGGTACGCCTAGCATGAATGCTGTACACAGGAGACATGATAAAATCCTTAAGGAAATGGTAATAAGCATGTTTTGTGCTTCTTTTACCTCACTCATTATGGGCGATACATTAAAACCGCAACTCTTATTCTCATTAAAGCTCCCTCTAAGCTACTAATAAAAACCCTTTATGATTTTGGGACGAATAAGGAACACGTCCTTAAATCATATTCATTTATGGGGTTATCTAACATAAGGGTAGACCTTATAAGTCTACCAAGGGCAAGTTAGACATAAGATTGTTAGTAGTTATTCATGAGGTAAGCCGAAAGATCTAGGGGATATATAAATTTTACAACCCGAAAATTTGAATATTTTGAAACGAGAAAAGCTAGGTTCTTTAAGGATGTTGAATTTAGTGGGAGATTAGGTGTAATATTTTGAATTTGGAAAAGAAGAGGCATCCATTTTTTTCACCTCTTCCATAAGTTCCAATTGGATTTCAAATTTTGTACTTGATATTCAAGAAGAACATACAATTCAAAATAAATATGGTATCCCTATAAATATTGAACAACATGAAAATGTTGATCATAAGAAGGAAATTCAACAACCTCAGAATTAGTAAGAACCGATGCCCTTAAAGAGATACAATAGAGTAAGAAGGATTGCAATACCGGATAATTATGAGATGTATCTTACCGAGAAATTAAGGACACATAGGTTTAGTGGAAGATGAGCCATTCATCTACCATAAAGCCATTAATAGTCTTAATTCTCATAAGTAGATTAATACCATATATAAAGAGTTGAAATCTTTGAAAGATAACAACTTTTGGGATCTTTTGCGTTATCTAAAGATATGAAACCTATAAATGGGTCTCTAAGACCTAAAAGGATTCACAAAATTAATGTTGAAAGATATAAAGACCCATCTAGTTGCTAAAGAATTTTCAACTCATAAGAAAGGCATTTATTATCAAGAAAGAAACATTTCCCGGTATCTTCTAAAAACTCTTTTAAAATCATTATGGCACTAGTAGCAATTTGTGCCTTAAGCTTCATCAAATGGATATTAAGAGAATTTTTCTTAATGGAGACATTGAGGAAACTATCTATATGGAGAAATTCATTTATGACTTAAGCAAACTTCTCATTAATGGTATTTAAAGATTAATCAAGTTATTCTTTCATTTGGTTTTGAAATGAATCTTGATAAATATTGTGTATACCATAAGTTCAGTGGGAGTAAAAATTATAATTTTTGTCTTATATGTGGGTAATATTTGCTTTCTAGTAATGTTTTAAACCTTAATAAGGAAACTAAGAAATTTCTTTGGAATGAAAATTCTTGGTGAGGCATCTTTTTGTATTAGGAATCCAAGTTCACTGTGAGTATTCACGGAGTATTTTGGGATTATCACATAAGGCCTATATAGAAAAGGTATTACAAAAGGTATAGCATGCAAAACTATAAACCACTTGACACCCCTAATTTTAAAGGAGACATGCTTAGTCTCAAACAGTGTACTAAAGTTAATTATGAATCCAAGTATATAGAAAATATCCCTCTTTGCATCAGTAGTAAGAAGCTTAATGTATGCGTAAGTCTTACATTTAATGTTGGGATGCTTGGTCAATACCAAAGTAATCCGGGAGAGAACATTAAGTAGCAGCCAAAAGAATGATAAAAGTATTTACAAAACACTAAAGAACTACTTGCCTATATTTTAAAGTCGGATCATCTTGAGATCATTAGGTATTCCGACATTAGTTAAATTATATGGCTGCATAAGTTTATTAAAAGGACTGCGAATTGTCAATAAATTTCGAAAGACCGCTTAAGTTTTATGGTGACAATCGGACGGTAGTCTTATAACAACAAGAGTTCATCAAAATCTGAAGGATATAGACATTAAGTTTCTTGTTGTAAAGGAAAATGAACAAATAGAAATACAACATATAGAAACAAACTCCAGTTTAGAGGATCCATTTATGAAAGCGTTATCATCTTCAGTGTTTCACGAGCATGTTGCTCATATGGGTGTAACAATTTTGATAACATTTAATATAGTGGGAGTTTGTATTGTTATTTCATTAATTGTTCTCTTATTTAAAGTTTTGATCTCATTTGGTTAAGTTGGACTAGTTGGAAGAATATGTATATATTCATTATTCCATGCTACACATCTACACTTTTGATCTATGTCATTTAGTTGGATTTGTATACATGATTACTGTGGGTTTAGTTGCGAATCAATTACAACGACTGCCCCTTTAGTCCTTATACTTGGATGACTAATGGATGAGATTGTTATAGATGACAATAAAGTGCGCACATATGGGTTGTCATTTGTGTTATATTTATGGTTTTAAAGGAAAGACTTTGTTTTGCAACCCAAGTGGGAGATTGTAAGAACATAGCTTGCAACACAAATCATTTAGTAATTCCATACATGAAATCATACCTATAATGTTAATATAAAGTGTAGTGAATTAAAATAATGTGTAAAATTCCTGGATGTAATATTACCTATTTTTGATGGGCAAAGTGGTAATTTAACATCACTAAAGGTTGAAAGGGTGTAGTCCCTAAATGAGGTGCCTATTGGTTTCATATATAAAGGGTTCTTCATCAACCCTAGAAATCACTCCATTCATTTTATTTTCTCTCCTAAATAATCTTCATATTGCTAGAGACATTAGAGAGAAAAGGCACAATCATTTAGAAGAACTCCGTCCCCTTAATTCTTCTTCTTCTTCTTATTCTCCCTACAACATCTGTAATGGATTCAACAGGTATTATTTCGCTTCCGCCTTCATCTTCTTCCTCATTCTTATTCTGAAAATGAGCGTGGCATTCAGGGATATAAAGAATTGTTCCAACAAAAACTTGTATCACTAACAAGTCTTATAATTTTGTTGTCAAAATGAATAAACTCTTTTTTAATTTAAGGGACACTCTGAGTATGTTGACTTTTAAGAGAAAATTGATATATATATCTTGCCATATGTTTCAAAACATTACTTTTGCAAGTATTAGAATGAAATTTGAAAAAAAAAAATACAAAAAAAAAACATTTAGAGACATATTTTGAGATAAAATAAGTTATTCATTGAATGTCATTCATTTTAGTAAAACAAAAATATTCATATTGAGACATAATAGTACTATTCTAAACTAAACTAAATGTAAATACTATTGATTTATTGCTAATGTAAATACAACATGAACAACAAGATTAGCAGTAGACAAGATAAATATCAAACAAACACCATTAAATTAAAAATTTGATAACTTAGGAGCACCACCCACTCATCAAATTTTTAACTGGTCAAGTGCCCAATAAAACTTTCTAAAAAAAATAATAAAAATTGATCAATAAATAAGCTCTAGAAACTGCCGAGTCATGGGGGAAAAGAATGACGACGAATGAAATAATTGTAACTTTTGGCGTCTCTATCACAACGGAAACATAATTTCATAACACCATATTAGGTATATAGTCTAATTAAAGAATGCATTCCCACTTTACTTTTTATAGTGCCATTTGATTTTAAAAAGTTGTTATTATTAGCAACCTAATCCATCTATTGGCTATTCTAATTTGATCTCAAATTATGCATATTACCAATTCCTTTTTAAAATAAATATTTTTAATTTCTAATTTTATTTAAAATAAAATCAATCATTTATACTAAAACAGAAAAAAAGAATTATACTCACGAGATGAACCGGAGAATACTTGATGTGGCAAGCATGATCTTAGATGTTTTGGACAAAATCAATATTCATTAACTTTTTTATGTCTAAATCATTCAATTAAGCTTGGACTTGAGTTTTTTTTTTTTTTTTCTAAGTCATCCAATTTAGTTTGCGCTCGAGCTGGTTAGGATCTCAAAGGCGTAAATTTCTCCATATCAAACACATTCACATTTCCAAAGTTTGAACTAGAGACTTTTGGTTAAAGTAGAACAACTTCGACAATTTTATTTTGGGACCAACATCATAACGTATTTTCGTATCGATTTAATCATTTTTTGACCACATGTTCGACACATGTTACTTAACTGATTGTTGTCACGATTTCCGTCAAAAAGCCCTAAATTGGTGAAAAAAATTCATGTTGAGCCCTACTTCGCCAAAATAAAATAAAATTTGGGACCCCACTTGAGGAACACCATATGGAGTTCAGACCCTAACTTGTAATTAATTAATTAATTATATATATATATATATATATATATAATTTATATGTAATATAATATATATATATATATATAATTAAAATCAATTTAACCAATAGATCAATTGCACTTTCTAAATGACAAAAATGCCCTCAACCTAATTAAAATCCCTTCCCCATCATTGCCTTTGACCGCCACCATTACCTTTGACTATCGCTGACCACCGCCGCCCGCCACCCGTCGGACCGCTGCCTCAGCCGCCGTTGGACCTCCGGCCACCCACCGCCGTCGCGGGACCTTCGACCACCCGCCAAAACCACCTACAACCACAAATACTATAATTAAAAATTACTTTTCATTGGTGAGATTTGAACCCATGACTTTTTGGTCTTATGTAGGACTCCTAACCACAATGCCAAACCTCTTTCTTGTTTAGTTTGTAAACTATTATATATTTAACACCAAAATATCACATTTCATGGTTTTCTTCTTCTTTTTTCTTTCTTTTGTGTGTGATTAGGAGTATTCTTCACAATTGAATAATTGCTCAATTTTTAATAAAAAAAAAGGAGATAAATTTGTTGGATATTATGCCCTAGGCCCTTGAGAAAGGACTTTACGTTGCATCATGTTTTCATTGTTATAGAGATAACAAACCTGATTATTATATCTTTTGCATGCATAATATAATAATCATTGTCCCTAGCACTTATGAAGAGCTAGCATGAGTTTAATGGATAATCATATGATGATTATGGTACATAGGATGCTGATTAAACTTATGGGTACTTGTTGGAGAACAAGGTACTGGATAGACCCGTTATGAGATTTATGTCATGGTCAAATGTCATAATTAAATCTCATAATAGTCATACCATTTGAATCCTTAGACTTGAGATTATCATAGTCTTCCACATGATGAACATTATGTTTGACGCACTCAAACGCTACCCTTAACCAGGTAGTTATAAATGTTACGATTGGCATGATCGGATTCTTGTAAGGAAGAATGATAAGTCAAGATGAATTTTTTCCCTCTTTGGAGAGATATCTGCTTAGGCCACTCGATGAGTGAGATTGATGATAGTGCATTGCCATGCCCAAATGGAATGATGCCATCAATGTCATTTACTCATATCAGTCTACTCAAGATCGAGAAAGCATTTGACAACATAAGTTGACTTGGACGATGACTTATGTCCAATATGATATCGCGTGACAAAGGGGTTGTGATATGTTCTATGAGATGACTTTGGACTTTCAAAGTTATACTATTTGGGTAGTCATAATGGCTTGCTAGAATCCGCTTATGACTCACGGATTCTGAATGGTTCGAAATCGTTGCCAACATAGTATAATCTTATTGGGTCACATACAATAGAACGAATTGAAAAACGCTAAAAATATGGGAATCAGGAACTGTGACGGTATGGCTCTGATGGAGCCGTACGACTGCCCCTCCGTACCTGATCAGATCCTGCAGTTTTCTTCTTGGATAAGAAATCCAGGGTCCAAAAGGAATTAGGTCAAACATCTCATATAAAAAGGAGTGCTGGGTTTTGCAGCCCCTAACCCTATTGATAACCTATGTTTTGGAAACCTATATCAATTGTTTATGAAACATTAAAATATAGAGAGGTAGGATTATTAATTTGAGATCTATGATCATCAAATTCAATAATCAAAGAAGCAATATAATTCCTATGAAGAAAGTGTGTTTCTTCATCAAGCATTTAGATCTAGCAGTCGCATCAAGAAGGTGTTCTTGAGTCCGTTCGATGTGTGGATACCGATAGAGGGTGTTTTCTTTAGTACCTTAAAGTCCGTGTTCATGGATGCGATCTACAAGGGTTAGTTTCTTTCATCTTGTATTTGATTTAATCAACATGGACGGATCCGGGCTCATGGATGTTTGATTTCATGTTATTATTTCGCTGCGCATGGTGCATTAAAACCTAACAAAATTAATTTATCATTTTTTTAGAGGTTATATAAGGGCAATTTCACTTTTAACTTTAAACAAATGCAATATTAAGTTATTAGTTGTTTCACACATGATATAGCATTGCATGTATCATTTATTAACCAAATATTTAGCTTTAAGCAACTGAAAAAATTATTTCACAATTGTTTAAAGAGCATTTAACAGCAAACTGTGAAATTGAGTGCCATTTGTAAAAACATGAGTAATGAATTTCTTAGCTGTTATACTCAACTCATATGTGAACAACTGAGAAATGAATGCTTCAGTTATTATACTTAAAGTCATGTGTGAACAACTAAAAAATGAATGTACCGTTCTTATACTCAAATTCATGTGTGAATAACTGAGAAATGAATGCCCCATTTATTATATTAATAATTTAGAAATGCATGTCTCAATTATTACAACTGTGAAATCACACAATTATGAAATCATACAACTGCGAAGTCGGTTGAGAAATGATTTTACAAGTGAAAAATAAAAAAATGACAGAACTGCGAAATCACACATCTAAAAAATGACACAACCGTGAAATCAGTTGAGAAATGATTTTACAAGTGAAAAATGAAAACATGACACAACTGTAAAATCACACAACTGAGAAATCATACAACTACCAAATCAGTTGAGAAATTATTTTACAAGTGAAAAATATTTGTTTTTTGTCTTAAATTTGATTATATGTTGAGTATACTTGTTTGATTCGATTAAAACACTGGTTTTGGATTATATTTTTGATTTGTAGATTTTGAGATATTACATTTTAAAAATTTGAGGGCATTTCGGTCTTGCAAAAATGCCAGGGACTTTTTGGCGAGTTTTGAAAATTTCTGTCTTTATTGGTCATTTTTATTTGGCTGATGGACTTATTGATCAAAGCCATATATATATATATATATATATATACTCCATCTGTTCCGCTTAAGTTGCAACATTTTGCCATTTTCGGCATTTCACTTAAGTTGCAACATTACCAAAAAGGAAACTTTTTAATATTTTTATAATTCTCCACTCATTCTCTCTCTTCCTCCCAACCACTCATTATTCTCCACTCATTCTCTCTCTTCCTCCCAACCACTCATTATTCCCCTTTCTTAATTTACGTGCTTCAACCCTCATGTTGCAACCTTAGCGGAACGGAGGGAATATATATATATATACTCCCTCCGTCCCACCACAAGTGAGACCAACTTGTGGGGCACAATAATTAAGAAAAAGCTAGTGGATGTGTGGTAGAAAATGAAGTGAGAGAATGAGTGTGGTAAATAATAGTGTTTGTTGAATAAAATGAGTGATGAAAAATGAAGAGAGAGAATGAGTGGGGTTAAATGGTGGGGTTGGTTGAATATAAATATATATGAAAACATTTCCAATTTGGGCAGTCTCACTTGTGGTGTGACAGACTGAAAAGGAAATTAGTCTCACTTGTGGTGAGACGGAGGGAGTATATATATATATAGACAATCCTCCCTCCATCTGTCCCACCTCACTTGAGACTTATTTCCATTTTGGTCCGTCTCACTTCAGTTGAGACTCCCAAAAATAGCCATCGTTTGATTATTTTTATATTCAAACTACACCACTCATTCTCTCTTTTCATTTTTCACCACTCAATTTATTCAACCAACACTACTATTTATCCCACTTATTCTCTCTCTTCATTTTCTACCACACATAATTATTATTTTATTCTTTTTTTTTTTAGTTATTGTGCCCAACTCTTAATTTTCAAGTGAGGTGGGATGAAGGGAGTATATGATATTTAGCATGCATAGTATTCATACATCAATTTTCAAACTTGGTTCGCAACAATATTATTCTTAAGCAACAATTATTATTCTTAATGATTATACTCCACGTTACCACACTTTGCAATTGGCTAATTGTGGGTGTAGGTTTAAGTGTTGGATAGCTTCATGTAATGCAATTTTGAGATTCCTCCTCTCTCATTTGTCCACTTGTAATTGTTTGATCCTGCCTTTATATTCTAATTGTTTCAATATATTCTAGACCTCGTTGAGTTCTAGAGCAATGTGTCCATGGCCTCGAGAATTAGTCATTTATATTTCAACTTTACTTTATCCCCGTCAAAATAATATACTCTTCCCTGCATTAAGTTATAGATGAATTTTTTAAACTTTTTTTTATTCGAAAGTGACAATTATTTTGAAAAAAAAATGTCGTTACCACTAGTGCCGGTTTTGGAGAAAATGCTATTGTGGTACATAGTTTCTTCTCAATGTTATTTGGGTATATATATTTTTAAAAAGTAATTATTTGGAATAAAATTCTTGTTTTTACCCGTATACTTATAAGTTGACGAGTCTAAAAGAATCTCTTGTTACTCGTTAACAAATGTCCAGGTGTTGTTGAAAAAAAAAATGTCCAGGTGTGGGAAAATGACTTTCAAACTTTGGAATACACATAAAGTTTTTCCTGAAAACAATGCAAGAAAAACCCACCAAGGATATAAAAATATATTATCACTAAAATATTTTATTATATCTAATCTTTTATTTTCTGCATGTTTCTAGTCCTTTATGTTTGTATTGAAATGATTGGGTGAGCTTAAAGAAGGCAACATGCTGACCATTCTACAATTGACCAAGTATTTGAGATAGTGATGTTTCTAAAAGCTATGTGGTTGGTGGAAGACCATGTAACTTTATATACTCTCTGTCCCGCCCGATTTAGGATTTTTGGTCAAACAATTTATAATTTGACCAATAATTTGAACAAAAATAATTATCTTAATGAAAATCTAAAAAGAATTATTTAGTTTATCATTAATTGTGATACAATAACAATGTTTAAATTTTTATTAGCATCATTATATTTCTTCTAATATTTGATCAAAGTATAAATTGTTTGACCAAGAATCCTAAGTCGGGTGGGACGGAGGGAGTATAGGAGTATTCATCTAAGAATATTTTGTCCCCCAAAAGGGTAGCCCAATGGTAAAGCAAAGTCTCACCCTCGATGAGTACTAGGGTTCGATCTCTCGTCTCGCCTCCTTATGGCGTGAACATTGTCAAAAAAAAGAAGAAGAAAAGAAATAGATATACATTTGGCACTAAATAAAAAAAGAGTTATAGTTTTCAGTCATTAATAATTATTAATTTTTTTACATCAAATAAATTTGAGGAAAATAATTTTTAAAATATTTTTGGTAACATCAGTATATACATAGTATACTTATGATGCCCCATTTTCTGTGAGTCTGGGTAAATCGCGTTCTTTTTAAGAGATTAGGAAAAACATGATTTTAATATGTGCGGTGACATTTCTATAATTAGCTGACACTTGTTTTAAAACATGAATTGATATTTTTGTAAATCACTGGAACTTGTTTGAAAAGCATGCAATAATATTTTTAAAAATAACCGAAACTTACTGAACACACTGAGACTCAGCGACACTGCAAATGACACTTTCTAAACAACCACATGCATTCTTCAACACACGCATTGACACTCTTTGACACTACTGCGGACACTCTTTTATACTAGTACTATTGATATGTTGTACTCACACATTGACATTCTTTAAAATACATGCCGACACTTTTTTACACACATGTATAAGGCTACTCTTTAACACACTCAAATACTTATTAAAAGTATCAGTTTCAACTTTCAAGTATACAAGTGTTAATTTAAATATGAATAAGTTTCAGTATGAATAACTACTGATTTGTAAAATTAGTATTGACATTTAGAATGCAAAAATTCGCCTTTTAAAAAATTCGATGTCTACTAAACGTTTGGAAAAACACATTTTTTTAATGTCCTATTCCTCTTACCTTGGAGAACGAATATAAGCTCTTTTATAAGGCACTTTCCATGTCGATTTTCGAAATTTTGAAAGGAAACCTCCCAATTCTTATGCTATTTGCTTTCAATCTATTTCAAGGTGTATATTGTCACCAAATCTTTTGGTGCCCCTCTGCATGGAAAATAACAAAAAACAGCTCTTTATTTTTACAATCCTTTTCAACAAGATGGGTAGTGCCACAAACAGGTGACTAAACTTTTGTGGAGCGACAAGCAAGTATTTATTGATTATTGATACACTTTAATGATCCCACACTTTTTTATTATTTATTTGATTTTTTAACAGTTATTATATATTAATTAAATTATTTTAATAAAAATTTAAAATTTGTTATTGATACATCATCATAACTATTATTTTTTAAAATATTTTTTTTGATTTTATTTAAAAAATAAAAATAAAAAAATAAAAATATAGTCATTACTCAAAGTTTATTCAAAATAAAAATAAAGAGGGAACATCATTTTGGGATAGATGGACTAATAGATTGGAATCCATTGCCTAATAATATGCTTAAAACCTAAAACTCTACTTGTATTTATGTTGAGTAGGTTTTGAGGGAAACTAGTTTCTTCATAAGTTATAAAAAGTTCAATTTTTAATATAATTTCACATTTAAAATAGCGAGTTTAGACATTAAAACAGTGAGTTTAAGCTTTAAAACACCTATAAATAAAATAGTGTGTTTAGGCCTTAAAACAGTGAGTTTAGGCTTTAAAAATCTGTGTCTGTATATTTAAGAACA
This sequence comes from Campanula takesimana, assembly GCA_026119855.1. Taxonomy (NCBI): domain Eukaryota; kingdom Viridiplantae; phylum Streptophyta; class Magnoliopsida; order Asterales; family Campanulaceae; genus Campanula; species Campanula takesimana. The sequence goes on from JAOWBW010000235.1 coordinate 575,994, forward strand.
TGAGTTTTTATAACTTATGGAGAAACTAGTTTCCCTCAAAATTCTCAGATTTATGTTTACTTTTTTATTTGAGTTGACCTTTTCTTTTTAAGTGGTTGACCTAAATGAAGGATGCCTCATACTAATCTTTACTTTTGATTGATCTTGCTAATGATAGTAGTAAAATTGGAGATGGGCATTTCGGGCCCAAGCCCGTGGGCCCGTCGGCCCTTGCCCGCCAAACCCCTAACCCGTGAGCCCTTAGCCCAAACCCGGCCTTTGGTCCTTGTATTTGACGGGCGGGCCGGACCCTCCAAAAAGTCTAACGGGCCGACCTTAGCCCGCTGGCCTAAACCCGTGAGATGGCCCGTGCCCGTCGGCCCGCATTTTAGCCAGGTAAAAAAAAAAAAATTGTACTCCCTCCGTCCCGCTTGAAATTGCAAAACATGCCTTTTTAGGCGTTTATTATTTATAGTATATACTAAATTATTATATTTTTTCAAAATGGAGTATGTTTATATTTTAAAAAAATTATTCATTATAATTATAAACTTTTTCACTATTTTTATTTTCTTTAATAACATACTAATATTATTAAAGGAATAAAGGCTACTTATATTTTTACTAAATTATAAATTAAATTTTAAAGTCTTTAATATTTTTAAACATTTTTTTTATAAATGTATTTTTCCAGATTTAAAAAAAAAAAAAAAAAAAAAAAAAAAAACCCGTTCAAGCCCTTTGGGTTAAACCCAAGGGCCGACGGGCGGGCCGAACAAACATTGAAGAAGCGGGTCGGGTCCAGCCCGCCCAAGCCCGTTAACCCGCGGGTTAATGAAAAGGAAGGGCCGGGCTGGGCGGGTTTGCTCTTATGCCCATCTCCGCCCATCTCCAAGTAAAATATATTGCAATTAAATTAAAAGTTTGGTTTCTGTATTACTATTAAAGCGGCCCAGTCTACAGCCATAACTATGGGCTCAATAATGTTAAGAACCACTTTCTTTCCTGGACCAGATTATTTACAAGGATGTTTGTCCCTTCATAGATTAATTTACAGCCCAAAATGATTTTAGGAATGATAAACGAGTTTTTTTTGGAAAAGTGACATTCTTTGTGCAATATATCAATTTGACTCGCGTACTTTGGAATCATCAAATGTGGGTTGCGTACTTAATGTTTTTAAAATTTTGATACCACTTTTTTAACACACGTTAAAAACATAACGGGACTTCCATAACTTCCGGTCACTTCCATAACTTCCGGCAATTTCCATAAATTCCGGCCACCTCCATTTTTTCCAGCAATCTCACACACACTGATTGAGCCCAGACATTTAGTTCATCGCTTTTGCATGTCACATGCCCAAAGATCCACAATTTCTATGTCAGATTTGTTCTCTCTCTCTCTCTCTCCATAAACTTGACCTCACATCACAAAGTGTCTTCTTCCAAAGGATTTCGGGATATCAAATGACTAATACTCCCTTGTTTTGAAGCTCTAAACCCAGTCGGGCCTCTTCATCTTCCCCCTTCCCTTCTCTATCACTCCGCTGACCTTTCCTCACCGCCCCTCTCCTTCCTCCTTTCCTGCCACTCCCTTGCCTAGAATCGGACCCCCATCTCCATCCACATCAAACTATCAGAACCCAAAACTCCAAGCAACACTCCTTTGTTAGACAAAATAGAGCAACTCTCGTCAAACCCATGAAACCAATTCCTCATCCAAAACTGTAGTCTGTAGTCAAGTTCACAAGACAATAACTCATATGTGAGGTCAAGTTTATGTGTGAGAGAGAAAATGAGTGTGTGTGAGATTGCCGGAAAAAATGGAGGTGGCCGGAATTTTGTGGAGATTGCCGGAAGTTATGGAAGTGACCGGAAGTTATGGAAGTACCGTTATGTTTTTAACAGGTGTTAAAAAAGTGGTATCAAAATTTTAAAAACATTAAGTACGCAACCCACATTTGATGTTTTCAAAGTACGCGAGTCAAATTGATATATTGCACAAAATACGCATGTCACTTTTGCAAAAAACTCAATGAAAAACTACCGAAACTTGTTGACTCGTTGACTACTTTCTTTCGTGTTCCTCTCTCTCACCCCTTACCAATTAATAAATAAATAAAAATAATAAAAAATAAAGAAAGAAGAAGTCGTGTTCCTCTCTCTCACCCCTTACCAATTAATAAATAAATAAAAATAATAAAAAATAAAGAAAGAAGAAGATAAAGTTAAATCAATCCTGTTTAAATTCTTCATTAAAAAAAGAGCACCATGGCTACTCTCTTCAAGTTTGCCTAGGCCGACAACGAGGAGGCGTAGACCGACCAAGGCCATGTGCCTTATGTGAGTTGGTCAACACTCAAATAGCATGCAGACTCTTAATCAAATAAGTAGTGTACATGCATAGTCCAAGTCCCACTCCAATAAGAAATTACATCCGGACTAGGAGGCCCTCTCCTATACGTAAACTGTGGAATACAAACCTAATTGGGATTCTACCTCCCTAATTCAGTCCATACTCAACTGGACTCCTTGATTTTCTTTCTGAACAAGGACACGATCTCTACAACGCCTATAAACACATGACATAATCCGGGCAAAATGGGTAACTCATCTTTTGACTCTCAACTCTTGTCAATTGATTTCTCTCTTTCATACCAAATTCTTACTATCATGCCGGAGGGCCTTCGCCGGAGAAGCTCCGGCTTATTTTACGTTTGTTCAGTGTGTTTCAGGCTATTCAAGGATTTGCTGGGATTATCCAAACTGCTGGATTTGAGTTGATCCACGTTTTTTTGGCATCCCATCAGTTATCAATATCATTAAAAATACTATCAATACATTACAATTTTAAGAATCTCAGATAAACACCCTTAATTTCAAGTAGAATCAAACGTAAAAGGTCAAACGTAACTATTTTTACGAAACAAAGAAAGTATAAATAAGCGTGTCGATATAGCGCGACAACAAATAGACACATATTCTGGGCAACAAAGAAGTATGGAGTAATATTTATTTGAAGCATTTTAGCAGACAACAATGGATGACATCCGTTGCATAATCCAAGAATTCAATGTTGGAGTATATCGGAGCTATTATCTTTCAACTGTGACTTATTAATATTAAGCAACTTAATCCAAGGCTCGGACTTCATCACCAAATACAAACGGCTTCAATATAGTTGCAAATGGTCATATCCATTTTCATGCATTCACTAAGAATGCTAATCTCTTTAAACACCTCTTTCCCATATAATGAAATATAATTAGAGGAGAAAAAGTTGTTCACTTTTTTCTTTCTTGTTTCTCTCACTCCTTACCAAACAAAGAAAAAACACTGATTTTTTTTTTTTCATAAATTTTCATCAAAAGAAATAAATAAAGAAGCATTAAGTTTATATATTGTTGTAGTGTAGTAAGAAGCATTAAGTTTATTATTGTTGTAGTGTAGTATATATACAAGAGCTATTCTAATCTAACTTGGAGTACAACTTATTCACAAAGGTAAAGATTACAATACATACTAAGAGATATTTATAACGAATAGATTTTGGAAACGAAATCTTTATCACGATCACGTGTATCTCTATCATGCCCCCACAAGATGAACGATCGGTTGAGGAGACCAATCGTGGAAACAATGGACTGCAAGGGAGCTTTGCCGAGTGGTTTTATGAGGAGATCGGCTAACTGGTCTTTACTGGGAATGAATTTAGACCGACACTTGAAGTGGTCGGCCTTGGTGTGTGATGAGGGTGGTCAAAGACTGTCATGGTGGAGCTCGAAAGATCAGCAATTTTATCTCTAACACAAACAATTTCCTGATTCTCGATTCAAAAGACTACGTTGTTATCATCTATAGAACTTGAAAATTCATACCCAATTGACATATCTACACTACTGTAAGGGAGGAAAGTTTGCGATGAATTAGATTCATAAATCTACAAGATTCTGAGATGGGTTGTTTTGATTATTGAAACCCATCACTGTCTTTGCTTGAAATCGACATGAATTGAACTGGAGTGGGTGGTGGCGTTCACCAGAGGAGGAGGGTGGTGTTGGGTTGGGGATTTGGCTGTGGGATTTGTGATTTGATGAACAGTGGAGGAAGAGAAATTTTGAGGAAGAAGAGATTCAATGGAGTAATGGTGTGCTGAAAATGTAATCTTAGGACTTCGAATTTTATTTCTTACACTCTACCCCCTATATAGAGTGTCTCGTTATGTTTTTAACTGGGTGTTAAAAAAGCTGTCTCAAAATTTTGAAAATTAAAGTACGCAAACCACATTTGATGTTTCCAAAGTTCGTGAGTCAAATTGAAAATAAATGAAAGTACGCATGTCAGTTTTGCAATAAACTCGTTGAAGAATGGAACTGGATAATATTAGTAGTAGTATTCTGAAACTAGTACACATTGGCAACGGTTGTGGTCCATGTTTGTCTATTGACAATGACTTAGATATACACATTGTTCTTAATACAGTATGTCCAACTATTATTTTTATTTGGTTGGTGTAGCTCCCAGGAAGAATCCCAACAACATGGAACTGGAAAGAAAAACTGTTGGGTATGCTTATTTCTTAACCCTCCTACTTATGTTAGAATTGATTGATACCATCACCTATTAATATTTTATGGACTTTAGGACCCTAGGTAAGAAGTTTTATAACTTCAATTTTTAGCTTAGTCCATTTTATAGTATATGCTTAGAATATAGGACTTGGAGTGAAAAGGAATGAAGATCTAAGCAAGTCTGTGGTCACTGCGCAGGACTACTCTGCACAGAACACCACTGCGCAGGTATCTCCTGCGCAGCATTCTACCTTTCTCAGTTTTCGATGCATTCAGATCACCTAATTTGGAAAACTCTTTGAAGATGTACGCTTATTAAAGTGCTGAGGGGTGCAGAAATGACAAAGCAAGCACACTCAGCAGATCTAATGGTGGAGATGCGCTCAAGAGAAATATTTCAAAACAAAGACAGCTGTCAGCCTTCTAGAAGAAGCTTTTGAATTTGGTCTTCATGCTCAGTCTCCAACGGCTCTATATCACCTGCGCACCAATCATATTGTGCCAGGTCATCAACCTTGATCAGAGCCCCAACGGCTATAAAGGACATCTGCTCATCAATCATATTGTGCCAGCTCATGGTCTTTGCTCAGAGCTCCAACGGCTAGTTTTAAGCTCTCTGCTATAAATAGCCTGCTCATCTTCATTTTCAAGTTGCTAGAGTTTGTGCTTACTAATATCCTTGAAGTTCTGAAGATTGCTGCTTATATTCCCAGATTCAAGATCAACCTTCAAACCTTCATACCTTCAAACTCCTGCCCAGATCCTAAAGCCTTGTATCACCCAGAATTCTTCGTGCTCTTCATCTCATAGATTCTTAGAGCCCAGAATTTCTAACACACACTCATCTCTTGAAGCTTTGATCATATCGATCTAACTTCTTGAGATACACCGGTTTAGTCTAGGATTTGTTCTTCATAGAATAGATTTTGATTTGAGTTTTGATTCATTGTAATCAAGCTCCTCACATCAATAAATCTCTCCATTAGAAAATCCAAGACTAACCATCTTGGTAGAGGACGTAGATCTTTCATCGATCGAACCTCTCCAAATAGCTTGTTCCTTATTCTCGCTATTTATTTCCTGCTTAATCATTTCTGAATTACTGCTTTGTTTGATTTTCTCAGATTGCTATTATTGCTGCTGTGTTTGTTATTGCTTATTGCCTTAGAATCCTTTTTATCCAACACTTTAAGCCAAAACTTAGCGCGTGCGTTTTTATCTCTGCGCAGCCTTTTCCTGCGCAGTAACTGCTTAAATTTCCGCTGTGCATTTCACAATCTCTCTGTGCGCATACGCTATTGCTTTGCAAAAGGGTTTGAAAAGAATTTTTAAAATTCTATTCACCCCCCTCTAGCGATTTTCGTACCCTTGTTGCCCCTTTGGGACCAACAAGTGGTATCAGAGCAAACACCTTCATAAAACTTGTATCTGTTTTTCAAGCTTAACAGCTTGGGTGCCGATTCAAGATGGCTTCAAAATCTTGGGCAATGGCTAACTATTCACATGTTTCAGTGCTGAATGAAGATCACTTCGAAATCTGGAAGCACTGGATGCTCACTCATTTTTCTTCTATCGACGAGATCCTCCATGACATCGTTCTTGAAGGACCCTACATTCCAATTAAGGCCAATCCAGAAGCTGCTACCAACAAGGATAATCCTACAATCAAGAAGGCCAAAGAGGAATGGACCGATGAAGAAAAGAAATGGGTTGGCTACGATGGAAGAGCTAGAAACATCATTCTTAGCACTCTAGACCTCTCCACGCACAATCAAATTGTGAGCGGTGGAACTGCAAAGGAACTATGGGATGCTATTGAAGGATATGTGAATGGAGACAAAGTAAGTAGGAAAACAAGAGATTTATGGTGCAAAGAAAATTCAACTGCTTCATGAGAAAGGATGGTGAAACGTTGAGACAAACCTATGATCGCTTCTGTGCTGTTGTAAACTCTTGTAAATCCTTGGAACCACATTCACTAATAAAGAAGTCAATTCTTAATTCTTAGATGCGCTAGGTTCCAGATATGTGCACAAGGCAAGTCATCTGGAAGATTCTGGATTTCTAGATACTTGGCCACTGCGCAGCTTAACGCCAACTTAAAAGTGTATGAGCTAAAACTTGATCGAATTTACGAAACTGAAGGCAAAGGAAAACTTGTTTCCTATGTTGCGCAAAAGGAACCTGCGTCTGCTCAAACCTCAGACAAAGTCTCTACTTCCTCTCTACTTGAAATGGATGATGATAATTTCGCCATGTTCGTAAAACGATTTCAAAAGTTCAGGAAATTCTCCAAGCCAGGATCCTCAAGTAAAGCTCCAGCTAAATTCTCTAATGGAAGAGACTCAAAGAAAGATGATGACTTGGTCTGCTACAACTGCAGAAAGGCCGGTCATTTTGCTTCAAAATTCCCTACTCCAAAAATTGAGTACATGAAGAGAAATACTACGCAGAGATCATCAAAGCAGCGCGGAATGATTGCTGAAGAAGACTGCGCAGAAAAAGAACTGAAGACTTGGATAGAGACTGACACTGAAGACAGTGATGATGACTCTGAGGATGGACTGTTCTGCTTGGTGGCCAATGCTGATGCTGATAGCGATTCAGACAATGATCCTGATACAGACACAAAGGCTGCACCAAGTAGAAATCAGAAGAAAGGTCCCACCATCACAGAACTAGTGGAAATGGGACATCTGACTCCAAGTAGATAGAATGGCAAGTACTTATTTGCCAGAGCAGACCTATCAAAGAAATTTGTAGCAGCGCCTCCGCGCAAAGAATCTCTTGAAATTCCTGCTGAAATTGTAATAGAAAAGAATGACTCTGCTGCTGAGCGCAAGTCTATTTTTCAGCAAGCTTAAAAGGTAATCAAGAAATTCAATTCTATGAAAGAAGCAGTGGACTTATCAATTGGAGAAATTTCACAGCTTAAGACGGAGAAAACTCTTTTAAAATCTGAGATCACCCTCCTTAAGGAGCAGATTAAAAGCATGACTCCTCTTACTTAAAAGAACCGTTTTCTTACAGATCAAAATGTGCTATTTAAAGTAAGAAACGAAGAATTGGCTGCTCAAGTAGCTGATCTCACAAAGATCACTGATGAGTGGACCAAATCTCGTGTCACTATGGATCAAATTCTAGTATCCCAAAAAGCCAGTGGAGATAAGGAAGGCTTGGGGTTCTCAACTAGTGACAACTTTAAATGCGCCGTCTGCTCTGAAAGAGAAAAGGATTTTACACCCCAACAAACTGTTGAAATTCCTAAAGAAAAGCACTCTGCTTCAATGGGTAAAGGATAGGAGAAAGTCCAGAGACAAAATTTCCATTATGTTTACCCAAAGAAGCAAACTGGGAAAGCCAAGGGTAAGGCTAAAGTTGAATCTGCGCATGATTTCTCATATTCTGACTATGGTTGCGCTTCAACTTCGAATGTCAAATCTGCGCAAAAGGGTCATGCTCATGAAAGCCATGCGCCCCAACGCCTGATGCGCATTCTTAAGAAAAGCGCACCCAAACCTCAAAAATTGATATTTGTCAAAGCTAGTTCATCTGCTCCAGTTCAGAATGCTAAGCCAAAGAAAAGTAAAGAGTTTGTAAAAACCCAATCTATAAGTGGCTTACATCATTGTGTTGTGTGTGATGGTTTAGGTCACAAGGCTGCAGAATGCCTTTTGCGATTTACTCCTAATGCCAAGGGACGTAAAAATCCTAAGGTCAGACAGGAGTGGGTTGTCAAAAGTTGCTCACTCTAGGACCCATGTATAAAGGGGACCTGCGTTTTTAATGTCTATTTTTCAGGTCTCCTACTTCACTGCGCACTCTTCACAAGCTAAAGCGCATATATGGTACCTCGACAGTGGATGTTCTAGACACATGACTGGAGATGTCACCGCTCTTGAAGATGTGCATGAAGGAAGAGGTCCCTCTGTAACTTTTGGAGATAACAACAAAGGGCACATAGTTGGATATGGAAGAATCAGAAAAGATAAAGTGTGCATTGAGAAAGTTGCGCTCGTAGAAGGACTCAAGAACAACCTGCTCTCCATATCACAATTTTGCGATAAAGGTTTGGAATGTCACTTTACTGCAACGCACTGCTATATCAAAGATGGCACATCCGGAATAACTTTGCTCACAGGGACTCGTAAGACTAATGTTTACATTATTGATCTTACTGCTATAAATTCTATCACTAATATCTGTTTTTTAGCAAAGAATGTAAGTGAAAGCAGCTGGCTATGGCATAAGCGCTTAAGTCATTTGAACTTCAAGTATTTGGCTAAGCTAGGACGGGAAAATCTTGTCAAAGGACTTCCCAAAGTAGCTGACCATCATGACAAAAAATGTGCAGCATGCCAGCTCGGTAAACAACCAAAGCAGTCTTTCTCCAGCAAGATTGCCTCCTCAACTTCCAAATGTTTACAACTGCTTCACATGGACTTGTTTGGATCGGTCACCACCGCTAGCATTGGAGGAAACAAGTATACTTTAGTTGTGGTAGATGACTACTCAAGATACACATGGGTCGAAATGATGATATCCAAAGATGACTGCTATGATATCTTGACTGCTCTCTTTCAAAGGCTCCAAACTCAAAAACAAGACGACATCGTAAGCGTTAGATCAGACAATGGTACTGAATTCAAGAACAATGGTGTCGCTCAATATTTTGATGACCACGGAATTGATCACAACTTCTCTGCTGCTGGAGTTCCTCAACAAAATGGCGTTGTGGAAAGAAAGAATCGCACGTTGAATGAGGCTGGAAAAACCATGATAGCAGAAGCAAAGCTACCAAAGTATTTATGGGGAGAATCTGTCAACACTTCTTGCTTTACTCAGAATAGATCCCTCATCAACAAAGCCTACAACAAAACTCCATATGAACTATGGAGAGGAAGAGCGCCCAACATTGCTTTCTTCAAGATCTTTGGCTGCAAATGCTATATCCTTTACAACGGCAAAGATCATAGAGGTAAATTCGACGCCAAAGCAGATGAAGATATTTTTGTTGGGTATGCCAAACACTCTAAAAATTTTCGTGTTTTTAATAGAACTACTCTAGTAATTGTTGAATCTGTACATGTCACTTTTGATGAACATTCTCTCCTTGAGCCACATTTGGCTCCAAATGATTCTGATGATTCTGCTGAGAATGTTGAGACAGGTACGCAGCCACAAACTGCACCTGCGCAGAATGATAATGAAAATCAAAATCAGAATCAAGCAAGTCCATCGCATGCGCATACACCCGATACTGCGCCAGAAGTTGCAACTCCTGATGCGCAAACACCTCCACCTGTGCATGATGTTTCTCCTCTTCAGCAAATCACCTTTGATGATCTTGATGCTGGAGCTAATGAAGTACCTATTGAAGATCTTCGTATTCCTACTACTCAACCCAACTTACCCCCTGAGGTTCGTGAAGTTAGAGATCATCCAACTTCAAACATCATTGGTGATCTCAATGTAGGGGTTCGTACTAGGAGAGCATCAAACTATGATGATGAATATCACTCCTTTATCTTTCAAATCGAACCAAAGAAGATTGATGAAGCGCTCCAAGATTTAAGCTGGGTTACTGCTATGCAAGAAGAGTTTAACCAATTTGAGCGCTGCAAGGTTTGGACCTTAGTACCCAGACCTCATGACCAAGGAGTTATTGGTACAAAATGGGTATTCAGAAACAAGATGGATGAGAATGGAAGCATCACCAGAAACAAAGCAAGGCTGGTTACGCAAGGCTATAGGCAAGAGGAAGGAATCGACTATGATGAAACTTTTGCGCCTGTAGCAAGACTAGAAGCTATCAGAATTTTCTTAGCTTATGCCTCTCACAAGAAATTCAAGCTTTATCAAATGGATGTGAAGAGCGCATTTCTCAACGGAGAACTCCAAGAGACGGTCTACGTAGCTCAACCTTCTGGATTTGAAGATAGCAGATTTCCAAATCACGTCTTCAAGCTTCAGAAAGCTTTGTATGGACTTAAGCAAGCTCCAAGAGCATGGTACGATACTCTATCAAAATTCCTACTAGAGAAATGCTTCAAGCGCGGTAAAATCGATACAACTCTTTTTATTGCTAAGTATAATGATCATTCTCTACTTGTTCAAATTTATGTCGATGATATTATATTTGGTTCTACAAATGAGTTACTTTGTAAGCGCTTTGAGAAGCTCATGAAAAGCAAGTTTGAAATGAGTATGATGGGAGAACTCACATTCTTCCTCGGACTTAAAATCAAGCAATTGAATGATGGCATCTTCATAAATCTATCCAAATACACAAGAGACTTAATCAAGAAATTTGGACTTGAGAATGCTAAAGCATACGACACTCCAATGGCCACGGAAAATAAGCTTGACAAAGACTTAAAAGGTAAGAAAGTTGATCAAACTTTATATTATATCGAGGTATGATTGGCTCTCTCCTTTATCTTACTGCTAGTAGGCCAGATATCATGTTTAGTGTCTGTGCGCGCTATCAAGCAGACCCTAGAGAAGCGCACTTAACTGCTGTTAAACGCATTATTCGTTATCTTTCTGGAACTGTTAACCTTGGAATTTGGTACACCAAAGATTCGAATTTCGATTTGCTAGGTTATTCAGATGCAGACTACGCAGCATGCACAATTGACAGAAAGAGCACAAGTGGAACTTGTCATTTCCTTGGAAATCGACTTGTTGCGTGGGCAAACAAGAAGCAAGCTGCTGTGTCCATCTCCACTACAGAAGTTAAATACATTGCTGCTGGAAGCTGCTGCTGCCAAATCCTATGGAGGAAGCAACAATTGGTGGACTATGGAATTCATGAAGGAAATTGCCCAATTTTCTGCGACAATATGTCCACCATAGCAGTCTCCAACAATCCTGTCATGCATTCAAAGACAAAGCACATCGACATCAAATATCATTTTCTTAAGGATCACATGGAAAAAGGAAACATTCATTTAGAGAACGTGGGAACAGATAATTAAATTGCTGATATCCTTACAAAGGCTCTTGACGCAAAGATATTTGTATTCTTGAGAGGAGAAATGGGTATGCTTGAACTTAGCTAACTTGTCCATATGATCTGTTAATACTAATAAATCTTGTGTTTGCTTGATAGTGTTCATAATAGGTCAAGATCCATGCTTCTGCACAACCCCTGCGCAGTAATTCATTTGCTCATGACACTAATGTTAATTTTTTAAAAGGGATCTATTGAGCTATTTAAGCTCTGCGCATGATTTTAACATGCGCACACTTTGTGGATCGCAAGTAAGTCTTCTATTTATTAGAAATTACACATAGGTCCCTGACTGAAAAGTCAACGTAGTTCACAAGGGTACTTGTGCAATTAAATTTTTCCCTTGCCTTAATTTTTGAATTTTCTTGGGAAATTACGCTTTTGCCCTTGCGCATGTTCCATTATCATTAATGCATACGACCATTTATGATAGCGCCTGTTAGGATCCCTGAGCAACATTTATGAGGGAGTTGATATGACTGTGACCTGCCTAGACCTACTGACACACGCGCGCGTCAGGTCTGCGCACGCGCGTTCCCTATTCGGCCACGTCACTTCGCTATCGTGCGCCTCTGCGTTTTTCAGCAAATTCGCCGTCTTTCACCAAACCGCCTCGCTGACGTCATACGCCTTTTCCCTTTTTGGTATAAAACCATTTGACTCTTCTTTTTCTCTCTCTCCTGCTCACTCTCCTCTTTCACAAATTCATCATTTTCTCTCCTCTGCAACCTACTCTCCAACTCCCAATCATTTCCTTTTCCTTTCTCTTTGACTTTCCTTTCAATCTCTGCAAATCTCTTCTCTTTCTTCCTCATTTCAAAAACCCTAGTACCATTTAAATGGCTCCCCGAAAATCAAAAGCTAAGGTAGTTGTTGAGGTCCATGAACTGGTTGAAGAGGTTCCTCCCCCAGAAGCTAAGACCGTCGACGACATGGTAACAATTTCTGACCCTTGAACTCATTTTCTGTCAATCCGCCATTGTTGAGTCTCGAGTTCTTAAAACTCCCCTTTTCGATTTTTCTCTCATCTTTTAATCATTTTCAAAATCGTTTGTTGTTTTGGGTTCTTCTCTCTCTGATCTACATTTATATCTACTTTATTTCACGATCAATACTCTTTTCATATGTTTTATGCAAAAAAATTCGTTCGAAAACCACCAAGGCAGTCAAATAGTTATTCTCAATTTCTGGGCTTAATGTCATATTTTTCGGAAATCTTGTTTTCTTAGTCGTTTTCGTCTCTGAAATGCGGTTATTTTGATATGCTTTTTATCCATTTTGGTCAATCCTTGATTTTTGGTGTTCTTGGTGTTCTTTGTGTTCATGTCCTATTATTCCGTGTTCATCAAGTTCTTATTTTTCTCTTATGATTTGGGTCGCATAAGAATTTCTTAGTGTTTGTGCTTTTACGCATAGTTACTTGTTTTTGCGCATTACTTTAACATTCGTTTTTGTATGGAAATGCTGCGCATACGTGTATCTGCGCATGCGCTTCGTTCCATGCGTGATTCTTGTCTAAACTATTTCTTGTTTTGCGTAGAACTCTTTTTATTTCCTACAAGGCTGGGAATTAGATCTTGCTGCGCTACACAAAGACGCTGTCGGACGCAGGATTGTTCATCTTATGGATTCATTCGGCATCTTACCTCTCTTTACACTGGATCAGGACTTCTATGTCCCCTCTCTTGTAGACGAGTTCTTTGAAAACGCAGAGAGAGTCACCATGACGTACAAGCAAACTCGGGCAAAGATTGATGTTATCCGCTCAGTTGTTCATAATTATTCAGTGTGCATTGTTCCTGCCTCACTTAAAAAGCTTTGCGGGTTTAATTTTGATGATGCGCCAGAAGTCTATTCTAAAGCTAAACAAAACAAGCTTGCGCAGAAACTGGTTGGGGAACCCACTCATGTAAAGAAGTGGAGCGTTCATGATCGCAAGGAATTTGGTGAGGTGATGTATCACCTGTGCACCATTATTGGTGACTCAGTAAACTGCAAAAATGGAAATAAGGGCAAGTTCATTTCCAAGCAGTGGGCTTATTGCGCTGCGGTTTATAATGGCGATGCTCTAGACTGGTCCTTTGTTCTATTTGATGAGATATGGGATGCATCGGAGAGTTATGACAAGCGCATGGACAAGAAAGTAGCCAAGTACAGAACTCAATGTAGGCTACTATCTAAGTACCTAACAAACGTCTCTGAGATGCGCACCTTCGTGCAGAAGCGTCCTGAACTCAAAGTTCCATGCACCAAGACCTATTCCATCTCTCACCTCTACTCACTGCGTAATGAAATTGGTCGCGGTGACTATCGCAAGATCTGGAACAAGGACACCAGCCCAAACAAGGAAGATTGGGTTGATAGTGATAATGATGATGATGAAGCCCCTCAACCCAAGGCAAAGAAAACTGCCGCGCAGCCTTCAAAGGCCACTGCGCCTGCTGAACCTGAAACGGCTGCTACACAAGCTAAGCGTAAAGGCAAAGGTATTGCAGATCCTGCGCCAGAAAAGGTGAAAGAAATTCCAAATGTCAGGTCAACTGCTGGCATTAAAATAGGATCTGACTTATCACCTCTAGCTCCCAAGCCTTCAAAGAAGCGCAAAGATCCTCCTGCGCCTGCTCCCTCTCCTGTAAAAACCAAGAAAAAGTCTGCATTTACCAGACTTCCTCCTGCGGCGGCTATGGTTGAAGAAGACAGCGAGTCTCGAATGGATGAGACTGCTGCTGATGCTGATGCTGCGGATGATACCGTGCAGGGGGAGCAAGATCCAAAGGCTCCTGAAGGACCTCCTGCTCAGGGTAAAGGAGATAGTGATGACTGGATGGATGAAGCTTTTCCCGACTCCGGTACACCTTCCAAGGCCCCTGCTGCTGCACCTGCTAAAGATGTTCCTCTTCGAACTCCGCGCAAGAAACAAGTTGTGCGCAGTACTATGAAGGGACAGCCAAAAGCTGCGGATCCACCTTCTCCTGAACCATCAACAAGTGCCTTCCAACGCCTCAATATTCCGGTTGGAAACACTCAACCTGGCACCTCTGTCCTCCATGATGGATTGGACTTGGAAGATAAGGATGAGGAAATTACCAAGTCTGCGCAGGCCGATGATGCTGCGCAGCGAACTGCTGTTGATCCTCCTGAAGGTGAAAAAGAAGGGGATGTGCGCACAACTGATATAGATAGCAGCAGCACGCACTCATCTACGCATAGGTCTCCTGCTGCTGATCTTATTCATCTCTCTCCCTATCTACCCTCACCTAAACACTTTCCTCCCAAAGAGACTCCTCCTCCCGCCTCAGAACAAGCTGCTCCTTCCGTTTTTCCTACTTTTCCCACCGTATCTACCTCCTCTCTCTCTTCATCTGCTGATCTGCGCCAAATTCTCCAGGCTCTTAATACTATTCAAGTCAACCAGGTTGCTGCGCAGTCCCAAATGAATCAGCTCATTACTGCGCAGTCTGCTATTCAAGAGCAACTTGATGCGCAGCGTATAGAGATTGCTGACATTAAGGAGGAGAATGTATCAAAGGCAAGTACCTCCACAGGTCCTTACGACCCCTTTGCACAGCGCGTCCCTGATGCTTTAGATCAAATGGTTTTGGACTCTCTGAAGTCAATAGCTGGGATGCTTGAAAATGTTTGCACCTATACCGCTATCAATGATAGGTTTATAGGACTGCTTAAACGTCTGCGCAAGAGCTTGGCTGATGGGTTGCATGAAGGGTTTGCCGGGTTGGAATCCATGATGTTGGAGAAATTAGAACAAGGTGGTCCTGCGCATGCCAATGCGCTTAATATGGAAATTGTCAGGGAGTGCATAACTCAAGCGATGACTGATTTCACTGATGGGTTTAACGCTAGGATGGATCAAGCTATGTTCGATATTCAAGCCAGCGTAAACACTCAGCGCCTCCACACTGACCAAAGACTCGAAGCAACGCAGGCCACCGTCATTAATACCATTGAAGCTGCGGAGCAGTCATATTTCAACCAGATGACTGGACATCAAGTGCAATACAGAGCCAACTTCCAAGAGCTGCGAGAGGACAACAGAGATATGCGCAGAGGGATGTCTACCTATATCGGTGAGGCTGTGGCGTTCAGAGAGAGGTTTCAATAACTGAAGATTGAACTTATGAATAAGTTTAACAGTCTGCAGAATGAGCTGCGCGAAGCCCTGCACCGGATCAACATAGACTAGGTTCTATGTAATTTTTTGTTTTTGCGTAAGGTATTCTTTTTTGTGCGCATTTTGTTTTTCTTATTCAAACTTGTAATCTGCAACTCTTTACATTTCAAGTTTTAATGAGAAAAATCGCATCATTAGTTTCCAAAACCTTGTTCAATTCAAACTCTTCGTTTGTGGAACAATGATTGCATTATTTCACCTCATGCTCATAATCTTAACTGCTCATATTTTCAACGCATGATGTTTAAACATTCAGTTTAAATGCATACTTAAACTAAAACTCATATTATTTGTATGCGCTGAATGATATTTCTGTCTTTCCCATATTATAAGATAATCTTTTGGATAGCCTAGAAATCTATAGCATTGGCTAGTGTATGCATTGACTTGAAGCATGATTTACCACTTTCATTTCTATGGACATGTTATTTTCAAGTAAAATGAATTGCCTTTGTTATAGTAGGTAATGGCATCAATCATTTAGGGGGAGATTGTTGGGTATGCTTATTTCTTAACCCTCCTACTTATGTTAGAATTGATTGATACCATCACCTATTAATATTTTATGGACTTTAGGACCCTATGTAAGAAGTTTTATAACTTCAATTTTTAGCTTAGTCCATTTTGTAGTATAGGCTTAGAATATAGGACTTGGAGCGAAAAGGAATGAAGATCTAAGCAAGTCTGTGGTCACTGCGCAGGACTACACTGCGCAGAACACCACTGCGCAGGTATCTCATGCGCAGCATTCTACCTTGCTCAGTTTTTGATGCATTAAGATCACCTAACTTGGAAAACGCTTTGAAGATGTACGCTTATTAAAGTGCTGAGGGGTGTAGAAATGACAAAGCAAGCACACTCAGCAGATCCAGCGGTGGAGATGCGCTCAAGAGAAATATTTCAAAACAAAGACAGCTGTCAGCCTTCTAGAAGAAGCTTTTGAATTTGGTCTTCATGCTCAGTCTCCAACGGCTCTATATCACCTGTGCACCAATCATATTGTGCCAGGTCATCAACCTTGATCAGAGCCCTAACGGCTATAAAGGACATCTGCTCATCAATCATATTGTGCCAGCTCATCGTCTTTCCTCAGAGCTCCAACGGCTAGTTTTAAGCTCTCTGCTATAAATAGCCTGCTCATCTTCATTTCCAAGTTTCTAGAGTTTGTGCTTACTAATATCCTAGAAGTTCTGAAGATTGCTGCTTATATTCCCAGATTCAAGATCAACCTTCAAACCTTCATACCTTCAAACTCCTGCCCAGATCCTAAAGCCTTGTATCACCCAGAATTCTTCGTGCTCTTCATCTCATAGATTCTTAGAGCCCAGAATTTCTAACACACACTTACCTCTTGAAGCTTTGATCATATCGATCTAACTTCTTGAGATACACCGGTTTAGTCTAGGATTTGTTCTTCATAGAATAGATTTTGATTTGAGTTTTGATTCATTGTAATCTTGTAAAAGCTCCTCGCATCAATAAATATCTCCATTAGAAAATCCAAGACTAACCATCTTGGTAGAGGACGTAGATCTTTCATCGATCGAACCTCTCCAAATAGCTTGTTCCTTATTCTCACTATTTATTTCCTGCTTAATCATTTCTGAATTACTGCTTTGTTTGATCTTCTCAGATTGCTATTATTGCTGCTGTGTTTGTTATTGCTTATTGCCTTAGAATCCTTTTTATCCAACACTTTAAGCTAAAACTTAGCGCGTGCGTTTTTATATCTGCGCAGCCTTTTCCTGCGCAGTAGCTGCTTAAATTTCCGCTGTGCATTTCACAATCTCTCTGTGCGCATATGCTATTGCTTTGCAAAAGGGTTTGAAAAGAATTTTTAAAACGCTATTCACCCCCTCTCTAGCGATTTTCATACCCTTGTTGCCTCTTTGAGACCAACAAAAACCATAACACCCAAGTAGTATAATACCCCTTCTTGCAAAAGTTAAGATAAGGTAACTAATAATTTGTAACATCATGGTTATTTGGGTGGTACAAAGATATGGCCTGGGACATTTACATCTCTTTGTAGTACCAGTATTTGCCTTTGGTTTCATTAGCTTCATCCTGATCTGGCTCAAGTGGTATAGTATGGTTCAAACCGTGGTTTGAGCCACGGTTTAAACCGCGAAATCAGACCGTGGTTCAAACCGAGCCGAGCTGAATTGTGATGGTTTAGCTCAGCTCGGCTTGAACTATTTTATGGTTCAGCTCAGTTTGGGATTTCTCCAAACCGATGTATAGCGGTTTGGCTCCTAAATTACCCCAAACCGAGCAAAGCCGAACCATTTCCACCCCTATTATAGAGTATTGTTTAGCACATGCTCATGAACAAAGCGATAATCTAGACCAATATGCTTTATGCGATAATGAAACTTAGGATTCCCAGCTACATAAGTAGCGCCCATGTTGCCTATCACACGACGTTCTCTCACGGCTTATTTCATATTTCTGGGTGACTCACCAATCTCGTGGAAAACTAAAAAACAAACTACTATTTCTTAGTTTTCGGCGGAGGCGAATTAGCGTTCCATGGCCAGTGCCACTTGTGAGCTTAAGTGGCTACGTAGTTTACTCTGATCATTTGGGATTAAACATGATGCTCCTATGCTGCTTTTGTGAGACAGTCAATTTGCCTTAAACATGGCCCAGAAACCTGTCGATCATGAACGTACGAAGCATATAGAAGTTAACTGTCACCTTGTGCGTGATGTTGTGCAGACATGTGTCATCACACCTCAGTATGTTCACACTTCCGCTCAACTTGCTGATGTGCTCACCAAGGCATTGGGCAGTCGACAATTTCTTTATCTGCTGAACAAGTTGGGCGTTCGAGATCTACACGCTCCAACTTGAGGGGGTTTGTTAAGATATTCCTGATATCTTCAAGATACTCGGGAGATATTGATGAATATTTGATATTGATTATCCTTTCCTTAGTTAGTTACTTGAATATATTGTTGTTGTAATACCCGGCTTAGAGGGAGTAATTTTCATTTATTTTAAATCTCTCTTAAATCGTTTTGGGCTTGAATAATTAAGAATTGTGCTGGACTTAAACCCGGGCCCAAGTAAATTAAAACCCGTTTGAAATTAGGGAATCCTTTTTAAATTAGTGAATTGGAAACCCTAACCCATAAATACTTTAGAGACCCCTAATATTATTATCATTGTATCACAAAGGAAAAGAAAGACGAGAAGAGGGTGAGAGCGGCAGAGAGATAAAGCGCAGCCGCAGAAAGAGAGAAGAGGCGCCGTACGAGAGAGAGAGAGAGAGGCGGAGAAGAAGAGAGGAGTTCCGATCAATCGATAAGGTACTCCCAATCTCCTAAATCGCTTCTCTTTAAGTTTAAACATCTAGAATTTTGTATAAGAAACCCTAAAAACTATACTGATAAATTAGGGTTTATAAAGATGAGATTGAAATAAAGGAGACGACTGTAAGAGTATGTATATATGTATGCTAGATTGTATATACATGTATATGTGTGTGCATATATATATATATATATATATATATATATATATATATATATATATATATATATATATATATATGTGGAAATCAGTGTGTGTGCATTTGATTATGTGTGTGTGTGTGTGTGTGTGTGTGTGCGTGTGAATCAGAGTATGTGTTAGTGTGTGTTTGAGAAACTGTTTTAGTGTGTGTTGTGTGTGTATGCGTGTGTTTGTGTGTGTGTGCTGTAATAGTGTCTTAGTGTGTGTAAATTTCATAGTTGAATTAGAATGGGGAATTAAAAATAGTAAAATTTACGATGTAATTGATGAAGCCCTAGGGATATTTTGGTAATCCAAAAAAGGGGTATTTTGAGTATAAAATTAATGGATAGTGTAAACCCTAAGATGAATAGTAACCTAAAGGAGTTAAGTGAATGACTCATAAGGTTAGCAAAGTAAAATAAAGTGTAATGGGGACGGAGAATTAAAGTAATCCATGTTCCTAAGAAAGTATTATTTACGTGTTTGTAGATTGTCACGTGACTTTGCAAAGGAAAATAGCGCGAGCTAAGGTAAGGGATTACGTTCCTTAGTTCTTGAATGTCTCAATCCTTTAATGTAGGATTTCATATAATTCTTTCATGAGTAGTTACCTAGTGGAGGTAACATTTGAATTCTTAAAAGTTGTGACCGCCTGTTGAATGTTCCTACCCCTTGACATGTTTTAAATCAATGGGTACCAAAAATATCTTTGAAATTGTATGGTGTTCTCGTACCTTGAACACTAAGTTGAAACTTTGCTATATCTTAATTTGGTATAGACGTTCGCTTAGTCTGAAATGAAAAAGGACTAAGTAGGGTGGTCTGGTCTGAAATGAAAAAGGACTAGACTTTTATACTGCTTATTGAAGTAGTTGATTATCATGATAAATCATACTTAAATGCCCTGATCAGGCATTGCACCTGAAATGGTGACGTTATCTTGGACTTGACGGATTTGAAAGTAAATGCCACATTTGCATTGAAAAGTTTAATTGTTAACTGTCTTGAACTTAACGGTTAAATTGATATTTTATAAAAGCCTATCTTTGAAAAGTTGTTAATGTTTCGTTCTTCCGGTCATCTCTCCTTAGTACCCGGAGAGATCCCGTATGAACTTACTGAGCATTGTTCGCTCACCCTTCCAAAATTAATGTTCTTCAGGTAATAAGTAGGTGGAGGATTCCAAAGGACGAGAAGACGTTGTTAAGGTGAAGTTTGAAGAGCATTGATGACGAGAGGTTTTATGGACGGTGATGACTACCCGTTGGTATTTGAATTATGGTTTAAGACCGTTGTTTTCCCGAGTTAGGGACGGATGTTATTTGAATAAAAGATATTTTATTACTCCGAAAATTTGGGATGTTACAGTTGGTAATCAGAGCTCCGGTTTAGGTTTACATGAGAGACTTTAGAAGGAAGTCAAGACTATTACGAGAAATAGTACTTAACCTTGATTGTGCTTTAGAACTCTGATAAGGAAGATAGTGCTTTTGGGGAAGTTACTATTTTAGGAAACCTACCTTTTGAGGAAACCTTCTAAATTAAGAAACTTTTTAAGTATGAGAACTTTCTAAGTTTGGGAACTTTCCATTTATAGAAACTTACTATTTTGAGAAAGAACCTAAAGTGAGATTTGTAGAGGAGTATAAGTATATACTTGGGAATAATCTTGAATGATTGTGAATGAATGTTGTCTCTTCATTAAGAATGAAGACATTATGAGGTTTATGTGATTCTAATAGTGGTTTGTTTTCATGGTAAATCATGGACGGACCTAGCAAATCAATGATGTTTTGGAGACATGTAGCTCTAAGAAGAAAGTTGATCCAACGTTATGTTTTGGGGATCAAAGGACTAAAGGAGGGAAAGAAAAGTTACGCGAGAAAGCGGAAGTTGAAAGGGAGAGATTGGGCTTCACGTATGATAAATTGGTGAAAAACTGGAAAGAATTGAAAAAAAAAACCAAGGACGAATTGTAAAGCACTAAGAAGAATTGGAAGAGACAAAGACAAAATTGCAAAGGTATAAAGAAGATCTTAGTGACACTGAGAGATATCTTGATCAGACTAGAGAACAAGTTTATATATATGGTTTGATGAAGTGGAACGTTTAAAGGAAGTTATAGTCGTAGAGCAGAACCAATGGCCCCTCTAGGCAATGAGGCACCAAATGAAGAAGAATTGGTAGCTGGAGTTGAAATCGAGGAAGTAGATGTTATCATAGAGGGGAATGAAGCTACCCCAATCATAATTGATGATGATGAGCCACAAGAAGTACCAACCAAAAGGTCTAGAGGAAGACCAAAGGGATCCAATAACAAAGTGAAGAAGGATCCAAAAGTGTCAAGTGGGAGACCTAGAGAAAGGCCTAGAAAAGTTGGAAAGTGGGACAACGAATACTTTTAAATTTTCATTGCTAGTAAAAGTAACTAGTAGTAGTTTGAAGACTCATTTGAGTATCTTTTCTTCACTTTGAATTCGTTTTAATTGTGAACCTATCCACTTATTAATAAAAGTGATTTTCTCTTATATGATTCCTAAAAGTTTTGTGATTTTATTTATGTTCTGTAGTGTTAAAAGTGTGCGTTAACCAAGAACAAGAAAGTATAGTCTGTTGAACGACAAATGAATGAAAGTATGGTCTAGTGAAATGGCCAAATGAAAATGATAAGGGTCTATTGAAACAACCTATGAAAGTAAATGTGGTCTAATGAAATGACTAACGAAAAGTGAAAAAGATCTAGTGAAATGACTGTGATATGTGATTAAGTCAAGTGAAACGACTTACCAAGGAAGTAATGGTCTATTGAAATGACCGAAGTGAATAGTTATGGTTTAACGAAACCCCAAAGAGTCCAGTAAAGTCGACTAATGAAACTAAGTGATGGTCTTTTGAATGACCTATGGGAAATGTTAAGGTCTAAAGAGGCGACCAATGAGTATAGTAAGTTGACTAATGAAAGTAGTATTGGTTCATTGAAATGACCATAGGTCTAATGTTTGACCTTATTTGAATGATTAGTCTATTAAGATGACTTATATGTGTAAATAATGAGTATTGTTAGCATGTGAGCTAACCTAGAGCAAGAAAGTATGGTTCGAGTGAAAAGACCATGAGTATTAATTGGTTTAGTGGGACAGCCAAGTGTGAACAATAGTGGTCAAGTGAAGCGACCAACGGAAGTGAAAATGGTCTATTGGAATGACCGGTGGAAATAGTAAGGGTTTAGTGGATCGACCTGCGATTAGTAATTAAGTCTAGGGAAACGACTACTAAAGTAAGATTGGCCAAATAAACCGACCAAGGAAGAGATAATGGTCTATGGAGGTGACCAATGAGATATAAATGGTCTAATGAATCGACCAATAAGAATAGTAAAATTGACTAATGGAAAGGAAGTCGGTCTATTGAAACGACCAGTAGTCTAGTACGCGACCTATGATTCGAATGATAATCTGTAGACATGATCTACACGTATAAAATGAAAGATGACAAGCATTGATGGTATTAGAGTGCGTGAAAAACGTCTCATATTCATGATAAGCACGGAAAAGTATCATATTATTAGGCGAGTATCCGTAATGCCAAAATGGATGAGTTCTCGATGTTAACTCAAGGAAATATCTATGTCTAAAGGGAGTTCCGGAGGATGGAACCAAGATGAAAAAAAAAAGGATGGAAGTCGATGTGATCGAATTGGAGATTGGTGAATTCGATGTAATCTTGGGAATGGACTGGTTAGCTGTATACCATGCCCATGTGGATTGGTTTAAGAAAGAAGTTTAATTCAGATTACCGTCTGGAGAAGAGTTTAGATTCAAAGGCACGAAGCCTAGAACTAGATTAGATTTTATTTCGGTGATGAAAGCTTGCAAATTATCAAAGAAGGGTTGTTATGGATTTTTGGCCCACAGTAGCGAGAATGACCAAAAAGGAAGTTAGTATTGAATCTTTGTCTGTAATTAGAAATTTTGAGGACGTGTTTCCGGGGGATTTGCCTGGAATACCACCAGAGAAAGAGGTGGGGTTTACTATAGACTTAGTACCCAAAACCGCACATATATCAAAGGCGCCGTATAGAATGGTTCTGACGGAACTGAAGGAAGTGAAGGAGCAACTACAAGAGTTGTTGGACAAGGGTTTGATTAGGATGATTGTATCACCGTGGGGTGCACCGGTGTTGTTCGTAAAGAAGAAGGACGGATCGATGAGAATGTGTATCGATTATAAAGAACTGAATCGTGTGACGGTAAGGAAGCAATACCCGTTACCAAGGATAGACGATTTGTTTGACCAACTACGAGGAGCGTGTTACTTTTCAAAAATAGATTTGAGGTCTGGTTATCATCAGTTAAGGGTGAGAAAGGAAGATATTGCGAAGACGGCCTTAGGACAAGGTATGGTCACTATGAGTTTTTGGTGATGCCATTCGGATTGACTAATGCGCCTGCTGCATTTATGAAACTGATGAATACGATATTTCAAGAATTCCTGGACAAGTGTGTCATAGTGTTCATTGATTACATCATAGTTTATTCAAAGACTAAGGAAGAGCATGAAGAGAAATTGAGGTTAGTGCTGCAAATTTTAAGAGAACAACAATTATATGCCAAGTTCAAGTAGTGTGAATTTTGGTTGGAGGAATTAGCATTCTTAGGACATGTGGTATCAAAAGATGGAGTAGCAGTGGACCCAACGAAAATAGAATCTATCGTGAATTGGGAAAGACCCACTACTGTTAGTGAAATAAGGAGTTTCTTGGGGTTGGCTGGTTATTGTAGGAGATTCGTTGAAGGTCTCTCTAAGTTATCCGTACAGTTAACAAGACTAACCTAAAAAGGGGCGAAATTCGTTTGGTCAGAGGAGTGCGAGAAGAATTTCCAAGAGTTGAAGCGATGATTGGTGTCTGCACCAGTTGTTACGTTACCTTCTGGATCGGACGGATTTGTGATATATAGTGATGCGTCGATTAAAGGATTAGGCTGCGTTTTAATGCAGAATGACAAGGTTATAGCTTACGCATCGAGACAATTGAAAGTCCATGAAAATAACTATCCGACTCATGATTTGGAGTTAGCTGCGGTAGTTTTTGTATTGAAGATTTGGAGACATTACTTATATGGGACTACATGTCATATTTACATGGACCATAAGAGCCTTAAGTATATCTTTACTCAAAAGGAACTTAATATGAGGCAAAGGAGATGGCTCGAATTATTAAAGGACTATGATTGTGAAATCGTATACCGTCATGGGAAGGCCAATAAGGTGGCGGACGTGCTAAGTAGGAAGAATCATGGAACCCTAGCGATGTTAAAAACCTAAGGAGGTAAGCGCATGGAACCGTATTGAAGTGTTGGGCATGAAAGTAAGAGTTCAAGGGTATATGACACATTTGAGTGTACAGCCTACGCTGCTGGACAGGATTAAAACGGCACAAGCAACTGATGAGGAAATGAGCAAGATACGTGCGAATATAGTGGAAGGTAAAGGGAAAGACTTTCGGGTAAGAGAAGATGGGGTTGTGAAGTACCAATCAAGGATTTAGGTGCCAATCAATGAGGACATCAAGAGAGATTCTGAATGAAGCTCACTGTTCGAGGTTTTCTGTACATCCGGGAAGTACAAAGATGAATAGAGATTTGAGGGAATCATATTGGTGGAACCACATGAAGAGGGATGTGGCAGAATTTGTGTCAAGATGTTTGGTGTGTCAACAATTGAAAAGTGATCATCAAAGGCCTGCTGGACTACTACAGTCGTTACCTATTCCCGAATGGAAGTGGGAACATATAGCAATGGACTTAGTGGTTGGACTACCAAAGACGTTGAAAGGGTATAATACGGTTTGGGTCATTGTGGACAGACTCACGAAATCGGCCCATTTTCTGGCAATCAAAGTGACAGATTCTCTAGAAAAGATGGCTAAGTTGTACATTGATGAGATTGTAAGGTTACATGGAATACCAGTTTTAATAGTGTCAGACCGAGATACAAGACTCACGTCAAAATTTTGGAAAAGTCTGCAACAAGTATTGGGGACAGAGTTGACAATGAGTACAGCTTTTCACCCGCAGACCGATGGGCAGTCAGAGAGAACTATTCAGACATTGGAAGATATGTTAAGGGCTACATCATTGAATTGGCAAGGGACTTGGGATGAACACTTGCCATTGGTAAAGTTCGCATATAACAATAGTTTCCATGCTAGTATCGGAATGGCACCGTACGAAGCATTATATGGACGAAAGTGTAGATCACCGACTTGTTGGGACGAAGTAGGTGAAAGGAAGTTGACTGGACAGGAAATTGTCCAAGTGACGGCAGATAAAGTACAGCAGATACGAAATTGGCTTTTGACCGCTCAGAGTAGACAGAAATCCTATGCCGATCGTAGGAGGCGGGATTTAGAATTTCAAATAGGGATAGAGTGTTTTTGAAAATCTCACCAACTAAAGGAGTTATGAGATTTGGTATTCGTGGGAAATTAAGCCCAAGATACGTGGGACCGTTCAAGATTTTGGAAAGAGTTGGGGCAGTGGCCTATAAATTAGCCTTACCACCTATGCTAGCGGGAGTGCATAACGTGTTCCATGTATCGATGTTAAGGAAGTACATTCCCGACCCAAGCCATGTGATCGAGTATGAGCAGCTTAGAGTTCGCGCTGATTTGAGCTACGATGAAAAGCCTACGAAGATTGTTGATCGCAAGGACCAGATTTTGAGGAAAAGAGTAATTCCTTATGTGAAGGTGCAATGGAGCAACCACACTGAAAGAGAAGCTATGTGAGAGTTCGAGAGCGAAATGCGAGAGACGTATCCCGATCTATTTTCAGAATGACGTGCGTTTGGATTGGAGGACCAAACCCTTTTAAGGAGGTAAGAATGTAATACCCGGCTTAGAGGGAGTAATTTTCATTTATTTTAAATCTCTCTTAAATCGTTTTGGGCTTGAATAATTAAGAATTGTGTTGGACTTAAACCCGAGCCCAAGTAAATTAAAACCCGTTTGAAATTAGGGAATCCTTTTTAAATTAGGGAATTGGAAACCCTAACCCATAAATACTTTAGAGACCCCTAATATTATTATCATTGTATCCCAAAGGAAAATAAAGACGAGAAGAGGGTGAGAGCGGCAGAGAGAGAAAGCGCAGCCGCAGAAAGAGAGAAAAGGCGCCGCACGAGAGAGAGAGAGGCGGAGAAGAAGAGAGGGGTTCCGATCAATCGATAAGGTACTCCCAATCTCCTAAATCGCTTCTCTTTAAGTTTAAACATCTAGAATTTTGTATAAGAAACCCTAAAAACTATACTGATAAATTAGGGTTTATAAAGATGGGATTGAAATAAAGGAGACGACTGTAAGAGTATGTATATATGTATGCTAGATTGTATATACATGTATATGTGTGTATATATATATATATATATATATATATATATATATATATATATATATATATATATATATATATATATATATATATGGAAATCAGTGTGTGTGCATTTGATTATGTGTGTGTGTGTGTGTGTGTGTGCGCGTGTGAATCAGAGTATGTGTTAGTGTGTGTTTGAGAAACTGTTTTAGTGTGTGTTGTGTGTGTATGCGTGTGTTTGTGTGTGTGTGTGTGTGCTGTAATAGTGTCTTAGTGTGTGTAAATTTCATAGTTGAATTAGAATGGGGAATTAAAATAGTAAAATTTAAGATATAATTGATGAAGCCCTAGGGATATTTTGGTAATCCAAAAAAGGGGTATTTTGAGTATAAAATTAATGGATAGTGTAAACCCTAAGATGAATAGTAACCTAAAGGAGTTAAGTGAATGACTCATAAGGTTAGCAAAGTAAAATAAAGTGTAATGGGGACGGAGAATTAAAGTAATCCATGTTCCTAAGAAAGTATTATTTACGTGTTTGTAGATTGTGCACGTGACTTTGCAAAGGAAAATAGCGCGAGCTAAGGTAAGGGCTTACGTTCCTTAGTTCTTGAATGTCTCAATCCTTTAATGTAGGATTTCATATAATTCTTTCATGAGTAGTTACCTAGTGGCGGTAACATTTGAATTCTTAAAAGTTGTTAACTCCTGTTGAATGTTCCTACCCCTTGACATGTTTTAAATCAATGGGTACCAAAAATATCTTTGAAATTGTATGGTGTTCTCGTACCTTGAACACTAAGTTGAAACTTTGCTATATCTTAATTTGGTATAGACGTTCGCTTAGTCTGAAATGAAAAAGGACTAAGTAGGGTGGTCTGGTCTGAAATGAAAAAGGACTAGACTTTTATACTGCTTATTGAAGAAGTTGATTATCATGATAAATCTTAATTAAATTCCCTGATCAGGCATTGCACCTGAAATGGTGACGTTATCTTGGAATTGACGGATTTGAAAGTAAATGCCACATTCGTATTGAAAAGTTTAATTGTTAACTGTCTTGAACTTAACGGTTAACTTGATATTTTATAAAAGCCTATCTTTGAAAAGTTGTTAATGTTTCGTTCTTCCGGTCATCTCTCCTTAGTACTCGGAGAGATCCCGTATGAACTTACTGAGCATTGTTCGCTCACCCCTTCCAAAATTAATGTTCTTCAGGTAATAAGTAGGTGGAGGATTCCAAAGGACGAGAAGACGTTGTTAAGGTGAAGTTTGAAGAGCATTGATGACGAGAGGTTTTATGGACGGTGATGACTAGCCGTTAAGAAATTGAAAGACAATCTAGTACCGTTTATTTTTGAATGTTGGTTATGAACTAGCCGTTGGAATTTGAATTATGGTTTAAGACCGTTGTTTTCCCGAGTTAGGGACGGATGTTATTTGAATAAAAGATATTTTATTACTCCGAAAATTTGGGATGTTACAGTTGTATATCTCTAGCTAAAATGTAGGGATTAGACTAAGGTAAATCCCATCAATCACGGGACTGTACTTTGTATATACGTGCGGCTCTTTTACGAATACAAGACGAGAAATCCCTCTATCTTTTTGTGTGAATTCTAACTTAAGGCAATGTGACCAAATAGTTCCTCTACAAATAATATGTAATTACATTTTATTCCACGTCTGATTGGTGGAGGAATTATTTTATCGCAGGTATCATACATGTAAAGAAAGTAAATACAATAGAAATTAGGAATATAGTACATAATTTATATCAATAAATATGGTAAGGATAATTTGGGACGGAAAGGAGTATGTTAATAAGGTAAGGATAACTAAAAAATTTGAATTTATAGTAAGAATTTTGAAATGGTAAATATTGGTTTGACTTTTCTAGTAACCCCAGACTTATGATCTTTTTTTGGCATGATTTGTCTTTAAAGTATTTTACATTGTTTACCAATCAGCTCCAGCAAGTTCATGACTATTTTAAAGGGTGTAAGAGTTTGCCCTTGGGTAAATAACAATAAACATAAATTTACAAAAGGAATTGATACGTAACGAATTGTAGTGAAAGAAATACCAATTTTGAAGAGACTAACGGAGAAGATGGTAGTGGTGGTGGCGATTGATGAACCCTGGCTTTTTGGGTATACTTTTGCGTACCCTCATACCGCTCTTATACGATCCTTATACCCCTCTCATACGGTTTCTATACTCCTGCCTTGTACCAAGGGAAGGACCTCCTGAAAGGACAAGTATACCCCTCATCCCTCATATATATATACCCTCCCTTATCTAAGGTAAAAGGGGGGATTTCATTCTCTACTCTCTCTTTTTACACTCTCTAGAGTGCTCTCCTCTCCCTCTGTCTTACACATTCACACACCCAAGGCATTCTAGGCCTTGTTCTTAGTTCCCTCGGAGTCTTACTCTCACACCCGAGGGCCTAAGCCGGGGTCAAACCCGGTTTTGGTCCTAACGGTGTGCTCATCTTGCAGATCTTCTCAGCTAGGAGCAGGGGGCAGCAAATCGGAGATCTAATCTCCATGATCCCAAAATCTAGGGCGTCATCAGCGATGATGTCAGCAAGTTGTGGAGGGTGGAGGTGGTGGTGCTAATGGTGGGACATGCATATGTGGCGACAATAATGGTTGTCGCAGCAATGGGGGCGGTGATGGTTGTGGTAGCGGCAATGGGTGGTGGTGATGGTGGAGGAAGTACATGGGGATGGGGGTAGTATGGTGGTGTTAGTTTGTATCAAATTATATTGGGTATACTCGGATAATATTTATGAAGTAGTCATAAATTTGGGTATTATTCATTCTTAAATATGGACGAAAAAGTATTATAGATAGTATACGTACTGACCATCCAAATCTCTGGGTGCGCACTATGTTGGGTGACTGGAATACGTATTTTGAAGTATTTTGGATGGACAATAATGCATAAACCATAGCCAATTTATTACTGAGAGCAACAAGATAAAAATTGAAACATACCAATGGAAATATAACACTATAATACCTAACTGTTTCTGTAAATGACTGCGAACTAGATAGTCGTTTCACAATGCAGAGAACTTGTGATCACTATATTCATTGAATCAAGCAACAATAAGAAGAATGTCGTAGCGTAAATCGTATTTAAAAATATTATCAACTATGTCCGAAAATAAATGTCTGAAATTGTTCTTGATCAAAATTAATTAAGAACATTTATTTTGTGACGGAGGTAGTAGTAGAATTTTTTTTCAAATAATAGGGATTGGAATTTTTATCTACCAAAGTACTACCCAAATTCAACTATGTACCAAAATGACACTTTTTTATGAAAGCGTCACTGGCACTCACGTTTTTACCTAGAAAACGGCACTCAGTGTTGACCAAAATCCAAAATTTGACTCCTCAGCCGGGTTGGTTTTGGGTGGGTTTAATGGACCTTTTGAACCGGTTTAGGGTTTTTTAAGTGCGCTGACACAAAAAAAAAAAAAAAAAAAAAATGAAAAGCGGCATTACAAGTGACGTTTTTAGGGTTTCAAAAAATTCGAAAAACGTCACTTGTAGTGACGTTTTCAGCTTGAGGTATATTATATATGCGCAGCCTCAGTTCTACATACATACACTGCCCGCTTGCAAAAAAAAAAAAAAAAATACACTGCCCACTCTCCTTTCCTTTCATTATTTTCAACTATCTTCTTCTCTCACATTTCATTCATACCCAAGTGCTGCTCAAGTGCTGAAAAAAAAATTGCAAATTTTGTGAGGTGAAGATTCAAAGCATTTAAGGTATATTTTAATCTTTCTTATATGTGTTAATTTGTTTAATATAATTAAATTTCGAGTTATTAGATGCTTTTTTGTTATATGCATTGCTAATAAATTAGGATTTTGACAGTCGAATTCATTTGTTTAGGAGTAAATATGAGTGGAGTTCCACTTATTTTCATGTGCTACTGGGGAGGAGATGATGAAAACCCGTTTGAAGGTAGCCATTTTGAACAGGGGCCGAAATGTGCACTTAAAGCAAAAACTCGATAGAGGTATAAAAAATTGATTAAGAAGTTATATAAGAAAATTGGGGTAGATCGAACCAATGTTAAGTTGAAAGTTATTTGTAGATATCCTCATCTGGTCGGCAATGGGTTTGCAAATTACATTTCGTTTCCAGTCGAGAATGATATGGGTATGGAAGTCATGTTTGATGTTTCTGCTCAATTAGTTGGGATGAGTAGCTTGCAGTTGTATGTTGTCATGAATTTTGTTGATAATGTACCTTCTAATGAGTTTGAAACAGGAGAGGAGCCGATACAAAATGAGTATTTTCATGAGATGGATAACTTTCAGATGGGTTCTTCAAGTTACTACCCTGAGAGAGATGTTGATGAGTTTGAAACACATGTGGAAGAGGAAGAGGAAATGGAAGTGGGGGAGGAAGAAGAGGTAGAGGAACGTGAAGATGATGATGATATAGATTATGAAGCTCATTTCCTTGAAAATGAAGAGGGTGATTCTGGATATGAAGATTGTGCGAGTCCAACTGATGTTAGCGACAATGAGGGTGATGATGGGGAAGGTGATGATTTGGGAGCACACATGATTACTTTTAATGAGCCGCAGAATCAACTGTATGATAGAGGAGACTATCAATTTTACCGCGATATTGGGGAAGGATCGGAGATTTATGATGATAGTCAATATAAGTTTTCAGAATGGGATGCGGAGAAAGATGAAATCGCCAAAGGTATTCGCTTCTCAAAGAAGATTGAAGTGCAGTATGAAATAAAGAAGTATCATATTAAGAAAAATCCGCGGTTCAGGGTGAAAAGGAGCACAACGGGAAAGTGGACTATTGAGTGTTTGGTGAAAGAGTTTCCATGCAATTTCTATGTGAATGTGAGCATGAAGAATGGTGGGTATTGGGAAGTAACTAAGTACAACGGTCCACATTCTTGCTTGGCATCAGATGTTACCGGAGATCATCCCAACTTAGATGCTCAGTTTATAGGACGAGAAGTTATGGAATTCATCAAGGCTGATCCTGAGTACAAGATTGCGCTTGTTAAGGCAACAATAAAAGCAATGCATGGTAAGGATATTTCATATCGGAAGGCATGGTGTGGCAAACAGAAAGCCATCGCTCAAGCATTTGGGGACTGGGAAGAGTCTTACAAAAAGTTGCCACGTTTGTTAGGAGCTATTCAAAAGTGGAACCCTGGCACCATTATGGAGTATTCTAATCGTCCTCATGTTGGTCCTCCAGGGGCGTTTGACCGTGTGTTTTGGGCATTTGGCCCTTGTTTGGAAGCATTCTCTCATTGTCGTCCTGTCATATCTGTTGATGGCACTTTCTTGCATGGAAGATATAAAGGGGTAATACTTATTGCTATGGGTGCTGATGCAAATGATAGTTTACTTCCACTTGCTTTTGCTATTGTTGAAAAAGAGGACCATCCAAACTGGTATTGGTTCTTACATCTTGTTATCAAACATGTTATTAGGGGTCGAGAAGTTTGTTTGATATCTGATCGTCATAGTGGCATCCTTGCCACGGTTGGAGATAATTCATGGCCACGAACTATTGTGCACAGGTGGTGCATGTTGCATTTGCGAGCAAATTTCCTTTATGCTCACAAGGGTGTAGGCTTGAAAGATCTTTTTTGGCGTGCTTTTAGAGCCACCCAGGACAGGAAGATGAAAAATTTTATGGCTCAGATTCGTATAATCAATCCCGAGGCAATTAAATGGTTTGAGTTGTTGGATGCGAGAAAGTGGTCATTGGCGCATGATTCTGGATATAGGTACGGCATTAAGACTACCAATTTGTCCGAAGTTTTTAATGGTGTCATGAAAGGAGCACGGGGGATGCCTATTTCAGGAATTGTTGAGACTGCCTTCTATAGGTGTGTGGAATACTTTCAGAATAGACTCTCAGGATCAATAAGGGCATTGGGGGGGTATCCTGGTAACCCCAACATAAATGCGAGACTACAGTTCAGTCAAAGGGTTCAACTTAAATATGACTTCAACTTGAAGAAGGCTGGCTATCATCATGTTATAAGGTTTAACAATACGTCAATGGGGGTTTATCAAGTGACAACTGGAAAACGCGGTGAAAGAGGTGGAAGGGTTCAAGTCGTGGAGTTGGGTCCTCGAACATGCACTTGTGGCAAATGGGTGCAATATCATTACCCTTGTTCGCATGCTCTTGCGTGCTTCAAAGCCCAACATGTCGATGGTTTGAATTTCATTGATTCCTTTTACAGTCTTGAGGCGTACTACAATACATGGAGGGGCACTTTTAATCCGATCCATGACGAGGCTTATTGGGATGTAGATGGTCGTGTCCCAAGTTTTTATCCTAACCCGATGCACCGACGTGATAAGAAGCAAGGAAGACCTAAATCAAGGCGGATTAGAAATAGGATGGATTGGCAGGTGGAGAAAAGGAAGTTTCGTTGCGGGATATGCAAGGGAGAAGGTCACACTAAAAGAAGGTGTCCAACTATTAGGGAGCAGAATTAAATGTAATTTTCTAGTACTTGTAATATGTTTGTTTAACTATTCGTGAATGTTTGTTTTATTTGAACTTTGAACTTGTAATATGTTTAGGTATTATGTTTAACTATTCGTGAATGTTATTTTATTTCTTAAACTTAAATTACTAAGTGTTATTATTTTAATTGAACCTGTAATATATATATTTACTTGTGAATGTTATTTTATGAAGTGTTTGAAAAAATGATGTGGAATATTGGTTTTTTACTTGATAAAAAATAAAAATATTCAGTGACCACATCCCAGTCACATAGGAAAATATTACATAAATAAAAATATTCAGTGACCACATCCCGGTCACATAGGAAAATATTACATAAATAAAAATATTCAGTGACCACATCCGGTCACATAGGAAAATATTACATAAATAAAAATATTCAGTGACCACATCCGGTCACATAGGAAATCCAACATAAATCCAAATATTTCATGTCCAACAAATTAACTTAACAATCCTTAGGGAATACCTTAAAAACATTGGAAAGTGTAATGTTAAGGACTTTTTTTGAGCGTGAGACGGCGAAGACAACAACCTAATAGATCAAAAAAACAAAACATTTAGAACAAAACGTTAAGGAAAATATCCTTAAGGAGTGCAATGTTAAGGAAAATATTTCATACCTGCTTAAGAATCAGAACAGCACCAACACCTATGTCACTTCCATACTCACTTTCCTTAACCACTTTGTCACCAATGGTAGCTTCAATTGTATCCGTAGGATCCTTCAAAGTCACAAAAAGAGAGCCATAATCACTTCGTGTGCACTCCTTGACAACAACAACAACCTAATAGACCAAAAAATAACGACCAATTATTTTTAAATATTAACCTTAACTATAAATAATGTTTGTATTATACCTGTTCCACCCTGTCATATTTATCGCATTTCTCCTTGATCATTTTCAACGGATAATATGTACCCTCTGCAGTGAGATAGTCCATTGCAGATAGCCAAGGTCTGCGCTGGAAATGATCATCCTCCACCGGCTCTTCAAGCTTTCTCCTTATGGCCTCTTGGGTCGACTGGGGGGTCCTTGAGAGGCGTGAGCTTTTCCGGAGCGATGCCGACGCATGGCGGAATGTGCGACACCGGCGGGACCAGGTATAATATGAGGCGGTGGAGATTCTAACTCTCGTTCGATTTGAGAGAGATTAGATTGCGGATTAGAGGGTTGACCGGGATGACCAGGAAGAGGTTGTCGTCCAAGATACCAACGGGGGAGTGATGGATCCATTTTGACAGTTATAAATCTTGTTTTGAGAGAGATGAATTAATTTTGAGAGAGATGGATGAATTAGTTTTGAGGTCACCGAGCCTTTTAAAGGGAAAGTATTCTGAATAAAAAGGGCAATGCCAGTACCGTTTTTGACAGTTTTGATAAAATCGGGCTTAGTAGTGCCGTTTTTGACAGTTCTGATAAAAACGGTATCAGTAGTACCGTTTTTGACAGCTCTGATACATCTATTTTTGGGACTGATGTCTAGTCTTTTCGATGTACCTGTCTCAAAATTCATGAAATCTAAAAGTGATGGTTACAGATCATTTTTTTTTTACCCTCAGATTTATACCCACAAAAGATCCATTTTATTCATAGACATACAAATACTACATCAATCCAAATATGTAGTGACCACATCCCGGTCACATAGAAAATCCATCAGGGATATGCAGATGGGGTGTAATTGTTAGGAGGATTACGTGTCCGGTCACAAAAAATTGGTAAAAGTGTTGTGTAGTATTTAGCTTACCAAACCCTCGTATCGACTACCATGTGCCGTGTACCCCTCCCCCTCTACATCATTTGGATGCTGGATCAATAACCGGGTAATCTGTCTGTACCATGACATATAGATATGGGTGTAATGTACATCCTCGACACCATACTGCCCAGCAACAACCATATGATTTCGGTTGTTCCACAATCCTATGTACTGTCCGTGGAAGACCACCCAATCAACCTCTGACCGACCTCGCCGATCAAGTGCATGCAGGTACGTACTCGTGTCATATGCCGCAGGTATAGGTTGTAACAGCCCGAACTGCCTCATAACGCGATCTGGAAGGTGCCACTCAACCCTATGAAAACAAATAAGGGGCACCTTCGTTCTCCATATACCCTGTCCCTGCAAGCAATAATCTGGAACTTGGACACCTTCGTATGGCCGCCACACAACCTGACTCTCATTCAGATACGCTAGTTGATCTCGGTATCCATGCAGGTTGTGCCCGGTAATATGTGTAAACGACAAGGGACCTTGCCACCTACATATGGAGCAATTGACATAAAAAGTAGTAAATAAAAAACCTCATAAATAAATAACATATTTTGTGCAGTTAGTGAAGTAATTTTAGAATACCTGCAACCATATGGCAAGAATTGACCATCTTGAAGTATGGCATCTCCCCGTGTCCTTCTTGGTCGTGTACACAACAACCTTTCCCAAGCCCAAAGCTGCAACCAATAAAGATAAAAATAACTGTCACGTACAACAAATATTTTATTCACTACTATAATACAGTATAATTAAATATAATTGACATACCTGTACTAGTGTTAAAAATCCAACACAGCCTTTCGAATCGGGCTTCGTCGCTACACATAGCTCCCGATATAAAAAGGCTAAAACCGCACTACCCCAACTGTAATTCTTAATCGTGTCCACGTTTCTAAGCAGTGGGAGGTACATCAACTTAACCAAAGAATTGCTTGTATCCGGCATCAGATATGCCCCTAAGCATAACAAAATATACGCCCGAGTATACATGTCAATCAAATCGGGGGAGGCATCCTGGGGAAGCGCTCCGAACAAAGGCAATTGTTCCATAATCCACTTAATCGACAATCTACCACCTTTCAAGTCTTCGGGTTGTGGTTGAATCCCAAGTAACTCTACGCATAACTGAATCCATTCGGGTTTTGTCTTGGTGGTTTCGGAACTTGTCACAGCTACCCCGTCTATAAGAAGGCCACATAACATGCCAACATCCTCCAGGGTGATTGTCATCTCCCCAACTGGCAAATGAAAAGTGTGGGTCTCTTGACGCCATCGCTCAATCAAAGCCTCTATCAAATGTCAATCATATTTGAAATGGCCTAGGCTATATGCTCCGAAAAACCCCACATCTAACAGTTTTTGTTTTATCCTAATATCCAAATCCTTAGGCAGATCCGGACCACGCCTGCATCTAAGACTCTCAACGTCTTGTTGAGCCCAGATATAATGAGATCGGTGGGATGTCTGTAATGTAAGTACAGACATATCCAATGGCCCGGGATCAACGAAGGGTCTGTGTTCATGTTGGTCCATCTAAAACAAACAACAATACCATAGTTAAATTGCTCTTTAAATTAACAAAAACAAATTTTAACTATATAATTAATCATCGTTTGATGCAACAAAAGAAACGTGCGAATGCCGTTATATTTCTAACAGAAACGAGGCTGCTCCGTTAAATTTATAACAGAAACGTGCAAATCCCGTTAAATTTCTGACATTTCTAGTTAATATTTTGACAGAAAGTGATATTTTTGTGACATTTCTGACAATAAACACAAATATTTAACATATATTGCCAAATTTAAAGTTAACATACATACACATAAACACAAACTAATTTAAAAAAAAAAAAGGTGCAATTCCCATTAAATTTGTAACAGAAACGAGGCTGCTCCGTTAAATTTTTAACATAAACGTGTGAATCTCATTAAATTTCTAGCAGAAATGAGGCTGCTCCGTTATATTTATAACAAAAACTACGCTGCTCCGTTAAATATAAAAAAAAGTGTGAATCCCGTTAATTTTCAAAATCACAAAAACTTATAAACACAAACTAATTAAAAAAAGAAAAAAAAAGTATGAATAATACTAACCTTATGATTTTAAAAACGTTACTACGAGTAACGACTTCACCAAAATTTTCAAAAATTTCCTCTGCTCTTTCTCAGCTCAACAATGGCAGTTTTTTTTTTTTTTCTTTTTCTTTTCGTGTGTGCTCTGTGAAGAAGGGAAGGGGTGCTAGGGTTTAAGAAGGGAGGGAAGGGGTGGGTGGGTGGGGAGCTAAACTGACACCAACCGTGACTTTCCAGAAAACGGCATTGACAGTCACGTTTTCTACTTTCCCAGAAAACGTGATTGCCAGTAACGTTTTCTTCTTTATTTTTTGTCTTTATCGACCATGTACCCTAACCCCAATTACCCTAAACCGGTTCAAAAGGTCCATTAAACCCACCCAAAACCCACCCAAAACCAACCCGGCTGAGGAGTCAAATTTTGGATTTTCGTCAACACTGAAAACGGCACTGGTAGTGCCGTTTTCTAGGTAAAAACGTGAGTGCCAGTGACGCTTTCATAAAAAAGTGTCATTTTGGTACATAGTTGAATTTGGGTAGTACTTTGGTAGATAAAAATTCCAAACCCTATTATTTGAAAAAAAATTCGTAGTAGTACTCAAATAATATTTCAAAAACAGTACGTGAGTAAAACAAATAGTTTACTCAACTTGATGTTGATGAACTAAAAATTAGTTGTATCAAGTAATAATAAGCTCTCTCTCAAAGTCATAACATCCATTGCATTCCTCAAGACCTCAATGTTAGCGATTTTGGAGCGGTCATATTTCACCTGTAATTTATCAATATCAAACACCATATGACGTTCCAGATTAGTGATTGTCGAGAAAATAAGTTGGTTTCTTATCCGCTGTAATCTAAACAAATCAACATGTTCTAGAAGGGGTACTATGCCGATATTCCATAGCTTGATCCAAGAATCCTTCATCACCCAAATGCAAGGAGACTTGAAATTGGAAATATCAGTAAAAGATAACATAGCTAGCGATTCATTATAGTTAAAGAGGGATTATCTGCGTTCCCCATAAACTGAGTCTGCGTTCGATTTTGATTTCAGTAGGAATGCTAATCTCCTTTAGGGGCATTTACCATATAATCCCTCAATATTATTTTATTTACCTCCTAGGACAAGGAATATTTTAGCTAACCATATAGTCTCTAGCTTACATCTTCCTTAACATTTTACTAACTACACCCTCTCAACATTTTACTTTCACCCCAACCACTATCCCCTTAGGCTGTCCCTCACTACCTTCTCCAGTCAACAACTCCGGCGACCACCAACTCCGGCGACCACTCCGGTGCAAAAAAAAAAAAAAAAATTATTATTATTTTTTTTTTTTAGCTTCAGTGACCTTCCAGCAACCAAACAGTTGAGAACTTACTCAGTAAGTTCTCAGTTGTCAACTAAACTACTAAAAACATGAACAACTCTGGTGACCATCAACTCCGGCGACCAAACAACTGAGCTACTAAGAACATGAACAACTCCGGCGACCAAAACAACTGAGAACTTATCAGTAAGTTCTCAGTTATCAACTAAACTACTAAGTATACGATCAACTCCGGCAACCAAACAGTTGAAAACTTATCAGTAAGTTCTCAGTTATCATCTAAAACTACAAGAACAAGATCAACTCCGGCAACCAACTTCGGCGACTAAACAGTTGAGAACTTATTATCAACTAAATTATCTTTCAAGAACAAGTTCGCAATTGATTTTGTTTCAAAAACAAGTTTGCAATTGTTTTTACTCTAAGAACAAGTTCGCAATTGTTCTAAGAACAAGTTCGCAATTGTTACAAAAACAAGTTCCCAATTGTTCTTGTTCAAAACAATTTATATAAAATCAACTAACCAGTTTCCATTATGGAAGGCATACAGTGAAAATCAATTTACATAAAATCACATACAAATAAAAAACACAGCATGAAAACATCCAACAATGGTTTCTCCATTTCAAATTGCACCAGAAAAGCCAATTATACAACTAGTACAGCGGGTGAAGATAAAATTCATTGGATTGATCAAAGAAAAAAAAAATACAGCTTGTACCAGGTTTCTCACATACCTCAAGCAACAATTTCTTCCCCATTCCAACTAATCCCTGTAATTCTTCTTCACTTTTTGAACTCAATTGTTCTAAGAACAAGTTCGCAGTTCGCACTTATTCCAAAAACAAGTTCACACTTGTTTTGAGAACAAGTTTGCACTTGTTCGAACAACAACTGTGAACTAACCAAACCAAATCAATCTATTAAATCATCGCACCGTACTCTACAATACTGTGAACTTAGCAAACCAATTGATCCAAAAAACAATCTTACAATTGTTCCCTTGTCCTGCCATAGCCGCCTTTGAAGGAAAACCAAAGTTTATTCCTTGCAAACCTTGTGAAATGGCCTCCTTAATCCCCATGGCAATAGCCCCACTTAATGTTAATGGATTAGAGGCATCCCCAACACCAATTGACCCCCCTCCTTGCAAATTAGGGATTTGAGCTCCCATTTACACCTTCCACACCAAACAAAGCTGTACCAATACCCTTCCTAGTCATGGCCACACCTACCCTAAACCTAGGCGCCGGTCAAGATCAAGAAAACCTGGGAAAATTCCGGCCAAAAGGCAAAAAACCGAAGCAAAATCGCATCCCGTCACTTTCCCGATCTGGACCAGAAAAAATCAAATTCCGGATTCATCAACCGTTGGATCGTCTTCAAATTTCTGGAGCAGGTTCGAGACACCTAGGTGCACATACTGACCGTTGGGATCTGAAAAATATTCACCGTAGAGGGAGATATGGTCGTCGAAAAAAGACTGGCGAGATCCTCAAAAAGTTACCCTCACTCACTATCACCTTACCGGAGATGGGGGAGGAGGAGGGGAGTCGTCGGAGGTGTTAGAGGAGGGGTGGGTTGCCGGAGGTGGGGAGGGAAGTGGTTGCCGGGTTTAGGGGAGAAGAAAGGTTGCGCCGGTGACGGGAGAAAGGTCGTCGGGGCTAGGGGAGGTGTGGGTCGCCGGGGTTAGGGGTGGGGTCGCCGGTGGTGACGGGAGAAAGGTCGCCGGTGGTGACGGGGAGGTCTGGGTCGCCGGGCTTAGAGAGAGAGTGGGGGCGTGCGTGTGTGCGTGAAAGGGAGGAGGGGGGTGGGGTTTTATTTATATTAGGGTAGTTTCGTGATTTAATAATTTTAATGGACTAGGTGGTAAATATGAAAATTATCTTGGACTAGATGGTAAATGGAAATATGGCCTTGGATTAGA
This sequence comes from Campanula takesimana, assembly GCA_026119855.1. Taxonomy (NCBI): domain Eukaryota; kingdom Viridiplantae; phylum Streptophyta; class Magnoliopsida; order Asterales; family Campanulaceae; genus Campanula; species Campanula takesimana. Next base: position 616,300 of record JAOWBW010000235.1, read on the forward strand.
TGGTAATTTCAGTTAGAATGGGGGATTAGGTGGTAATTTTCTCTCCCCTTAAATGCCTCTTCCCCTATATCAAATGAAATATTTCATATGGGCAAACGACCAATTTATGCAACGTAGTGTCCGATTTATATCAATTAATGCAACGTGGTAGCGAATTCTTACATTGTGAAACGTACTTGAAATAGTTGTATCAAATAATGCAAAATTCGAACAATTTGACAAACGTACTTGAAGTACGTTGTATCAATTAATGCAACGTAGTAGAGGCTAAAAAGTTATTACGTTGCATTATTTGATACAAAATAAGCAAGTACGTTGTTTATTTTCAAAAGTAAGCACTACGTTGCATTAATTGACTTTTAACACCCGATACGTTGCATATTTTAGTGATTTTCCCAATATTTCTGGAACAAAATCTCGACTAAATGTTCCAATGATGAGCTCCGTTGACGTAGACACTCGACCTTCGTGTATGTGGGCCCTCTCCAAAGTCCCTAATATTCGAAGGACCAATAGCTTTAATTGTCCTCCATGAATCCAAAGACAACGAGTAAGTCTCAACTTCGTCCCCAAAATATCGAAATTTAATCACCTTGTAATCGTTAGACTGGCTATGAAATCCAAATCCAAAAAATAATCGTTTATCAAATACGGCATGATGATTGACATGGCCATCAGATTTTTTAATATACTTAGTAATTTTCAACGCGGGATTCCACAAACACGTATATTCAGTAAATGTATCATCAATTGCAGAATAAGCTATACCATCAACACAAACACTTCCATTACAAGAACTAACCAAAGTTCTATCAGTATAAGTTTTTTTGTAATTATCCAATTGAGGATCGAGATCGAGGCGACAATGAACTTGGGACGATGGATCCATAACTACAAGCTCCCTAAACCCCAGCCGAGCAGCACAGTTTTCTTGTTCGTCTTCCCCATCATGTATGTAGGTGGAAAACAAAGAACAAAAATATGGAGTAGAAGGTTCGGTTTGATGGTAGCCCTAGTCTGATGTAACGGGAGGGTGTTTGGGCCGGGTGTGGTGTACGATAAATTTCGGGGCTTGGACTCTAGGGCCCCTAAGCCCAGATTCAAACCCAAATAAGGAAAATCCAAATGAAAAATTCCTCATACACCCCTCACTAGCAAAAAGATGCAATAAGACTAAAATGCCCTCATATCTCCTCCCACCCCTCACCAGCAAAAAGATGCAAGAAGACTAAAATGCCCTCATATCTCATCTCATCCTTACTTTTTTGGTCAAATCCTAGTCAACTCTTATAACTTACACATAATTATATATAAGAGTAAAAAAAAATTATTTTTTTCATTTTTTTTAGAATTTTTTTTTATTGTTTTGGTCAAACTCGGTCAAACCGAAGTCAAACTCTTATAACTAACACATAATTAACATATAAGAGTAAAAAAAAAATACTTTTTTTTATTTTTTTAGAAAAAAATATTAATAATATTTCGTCAAACTTGGTCAAACGATAGTCAAACTCTTATAACTAACACATAAGAGTAAAAAAAAATCATTTTTTCCATTTTTACCAAAAAAAAATAACAATTTTTTTGGTCAAAGTTGGTCAAACTGCAATCAAACTCTTATTACTTACACATAATTATCATATAAGAGTTACAAAAAATACTTTTTTACATTTTTTTTACAAAAAACTATATATTTTTTTGGGTCAAATTTGGTCAAACTCGGTCAAACAGCAATCAAACTCTTATAACTGGCACATAATTAACATATAAGAGTAAAAAAAATTGTTTTTTTTCACTTTTTTAGAAAAAAATATTAATAATATTTGGTCAAACATAGTCAAACTTGGTCAAACAGTAGTCAAACTCTTATAACTAACACATAAGAGTACAAAATTTCACTTTTTCCATTTTTTTACAAAACTAATAATAAATGTTTTGGTCAAACTTGGTCAAACAGCAGTCAAACTCTTATAATTAAGACATAATTATCATATAAGAGTTACAAAAATTAATTTTTTTTTCAGTTTTTACAAAAAAATAATAAATGTTTTTAGTCAAATTTGGTCAAACTTGGTCAAACAATAGTCAAACTCTTATAACTAACACATAAGAGTCAAAAAATTCACTTTTTCCATTTTTTTTAAAAAAATAACAATTCTTTTTGTCAAACTTGGTCAAACAGCAGTCAAACTCTTATTACTTACACATAATTATCATATAAGAGTTACAAAAAATATTTTTTTCATTTTTTTACTAAAAAATAATAATTTATTTTGGTCAAATTTGGTCAAACAACGGTCTAACTCTTATAACTAACACATAATTAACATATAAGAGTCAAAAGTCTTATGAACATGTTTTAATGAGATTGAAAAGTCTTATGAACAGTTTCAATAAGACTTTTAGTCTTATGAACACAGGTTCAAATGAACATATTTTAAAGAGACTGAAAATAGCTCTTATAATACACAGGTTCATAAAATCTGCCCTACTGGCCCTCCCACCAGTCAAGTCTTATAACTGACACATAAAATCTACATTAGTTAATTGGCTCACCATTTAACATTGAAATTTTAAAGAAGCTACAACAATAATAGAAGTACCAACACTTGTATTTTTATTAAAAAATGACAAGTTTCACTGTAAGTGCTTGGTTCAAGCCACTAATTAAGCCCACCAAAACCAATGTAAAAGATAAACGAAAATGAAAAAAAAAAAAAAAAAAGCACCAAAAAAGAGCAGGAACACAAGCAACTCCAAGCAACTAAATCTCGGTTTCAAGATATGAACAAAAACCAAAAGGCCAACTCAACAATACCACAAGATTACCATCCTTTCTCCACAAATTGACTTTCCGGATTTGCAGTCACACTACTGTGATTTGAAACTAAAACAAGCCGGCGGATTCCGACGTAATTAGGATCGGAGGAGCGAAAGGAGATGTACCGTGGTAGTGAGACTCGGATGGAGGCTAGGACACCGAGGTAAGTTGAAGAGCCTATGAATCCGGCCAGATTTGGAAAGGTGAGGAGGTCGATCTTCACAAAGGACTTGAATTTGTTGAAAAGTCGTGGTCGGATCTGCATATCTAAACTCAGATCTACTCAGATCTGTTGAAGATCGTTGTCAGAGTTTGAGAATGTGGATGGCGGATGGAGTTGACGGCATTGCGGAGGGCCGCCGGTGACGGTCAAGGAGAGCAAGAGAAGTCCTTTGTTCGCCGGAGAAGAAGATCCGTCGGAAAGGAGAAGAGAGACCGTCGGTCGGAGGCAAGAGAGGAGCGCCGGCGAAGGTGAAGGTCGCCGGCGCCGAGTGTGGGTGTCTGTCGTGTTTCTAGAAAGAATGTGTGTGCGTGAATGAGGGGAGGGGAGGGGAGGGGAGAGTGAGGGTTTTGTTTGTAGATGGGGATAGTTTGGGCATTTATGAATTATGTTTGATTGGTCAAAAGGAAGCCAGGGGTGTGTAGGGAATTTTAATCTCGCCCCAGCTCTTATGTGGCATTTGATCTGGACGAGGTTTTATTTGTAATAAAATCTGGCATTAGGGGCCCTAGGGGAAAAAATCCGATAAATTTCCTGTGAGGAATTTGCATGGGAGTGTATTATCGCTGCCGGGTTTATATTGGTTTAGGGTTAGATTTTAAATGGTGAGGATGGGTCGTTTTGGGAAATACACATATTTTATGTTTTACGTGTCTATTTCCTTCCGTCTCACCCGAATTAAGATTTTTAGGTTGGGTACGTGGATTAAGGAAAGACAAATTCTTGCGTGCGGCAGCCGCACCATATGCGGCGGTTCCGCTGCTTCTCGCGTCTTCCTGCTTCGCTACATCCGACCGTTGGATCCAGCCCTCCCACTTCCTAGATCACGACACATGTCTTCCCTAAAAAAAAACCTCCAATAACTTTAAAATGCTATATCTTGAGATTTATAACTCAGAAAAAAAAATTTAAAAATACCGTTGTGTTCGTCTTGACGAGACTAATAAAACTACATAGGTCATGATATGGTTTGATTTTTTTTTTAAAACATAATTTTTTACACACAAAAAGTTTGAGCTGCTCATCAGCTAAGATGTAATACTCTGTTCTGATAAAAGTAATAGTTTCATCTTCAAAAAGTAACACTTTTCACAGTCAAATGTAACAATAATTTTACAAGAAAATTTAAATTGTTTAATAGTTTTTGTGGTTAGAAAAAATAATATTTGAAGTGTAACAAAGTGAATATATAATTATAATTTTCTATATAATCGAGTTGCATTTCAATTGTTACTTTCTTAATAAAAAATTGTTACATTTCAGATATAATGTTACATTTAAAAATATAAACTGCAACAATTGAGAAAAAAAATGTTACATTCATTTTTTTATAAAATGTAACATTAGTTTAGTTTGTTAATCTTGTGTTAATTTTGAAAAAAAAAAAGTGTTACATTTGATAAAAAAAGAGTGTTACATTCCTTTATAAAAAGTGTGACATTAGTTTAGTTGTCAATCTTTATGTTATCTTTAATCTATTGCAGCAAAATTGTGATACATTTTTTTTTTTTAAATGTTACATTTGAAAGAACAAAGTGTTATATTTCGTTATAATAAGTGTTACTTTTGTTGGGAGGAAAAAAAGTTTTGGGTGGGAAAAAAAAAAAAAAAAAAGGCTCGCCTGGCGCCGTGGCACGGTGCGGTGGTTGCACAGGAGACATCCTCTTAAGGAAAAAGTGTTAATGGAGTAGGTGTTGTGATTATAAAAGTAAAGTAAGAGAGAGAAAGTGGGGTAGATAATAATGAGTGGAAAATTGTTGTGAGTGTGAATGTGGGTCCCATAAATTAAAACACTTCCATTTTTGGGTTGTCCTAATTAAAATGGGACATCCAAAATAGAAATTTGTTCTAATTCGAGTGCGACAGAGGGAGTATATCAATTGAAACCGGCTAAAATACGTTTATCCCTCCAAAGTATCCACCGATTCCAATTTGCACCCTCATTTGAAAAGTCATTCTGTTTGGTATCCAAACTTTCAAATCGTCTCACTTTGCACCCTGGCACGAACAAACATTAGAAGAATTAAGAATTAACTGATTGTTAGAATGTTAACAAACAACAACAGCAACAAGGCCAAAATATGTTTACCCCCCTAAGTATCCACCCATTCCCACTTTGCACCCTCGCGCGGATTTTGTCCCAAAGTGGCACCTTAAGTATCCCCCGTCCCACTTTTGCCCCCTACCACGTAACGGTGTTAGAAATTTAACGGAAAATGATTATGTGCAAGTCATGTTAGGGCTAGTTTAGTCATTCTCATTTTAACTTTTGATAATTTTTAATTTATTATTTTTATATATATATCAACATTATTAATAGTAATAAATTTATTTTTAGTAAAAAATTCATATATTAAAATTACTTTTTTTAAAAAAAAACAGATATATCATTTTCTTTGTTAAAAAAAATGAATATATATATATATAAAAACATAATATATCCTAAGTTACCTAAATTAAAAAGACTAAAAAATATAAAAAGACACCATACGAATATACGATGTATTCATCATCTTCATCTCCCCCAACTCCACCTCCCCCCCCCCACCGTGTTCTTCATCTTCTTCCTCAAGTCCGCCCCAAATCCTCTCTCCGCCCCCACCATACCCTCCCTATATCCGCCCCTCTTTCCCCCCCCAAACCCCTTCTTCCATTTCCCTAGTTCGACGCTCCTAGCCCCTTCTTTCCCAGTTCGGCCCTCCCCTTCCTTCTCCCCCGAATCCGACCCTCCCCCACCCACAATCCAACACTCCCTCCATTCTCAGCCGCGTCGTGACTATCTTTCCCTCATCTAAGCCCGACCAGCACCTTCCCAGTTGCACCAAGCATTATTGTAGAATCCCAGATCTTCATCTTCTTATTTTTTTTCTTTTTTTGCAAAATCCCAGATCTGGGTTATTGTTGTTCATTTTCGTCAATTTTGATATCTAAAATTGTGAGGAATTATTTATTTGGTGTTTAAAAATGTATTAATTTGTTAATTTGGATTTGAGTTTGAAGAATCATACTAGAAATTGATATTATAATTCCAAATGAGTTTTTGAATCTCTTAATGATGGTGGTGGGTGGTGGTGGATGGTGGTGGCCAGATTAATGGAGGTGGTGGTTGTAACTGGTGGTTCTAGCCCATGCCTAAAAGACGTAAAAGCCCTCTCTTTTTGATGGTGCCGACCAAATCTGGGTTGTGGTTGTCGGAATCTGGGTTGGGGTGGCCGGAATCTGGGTTGGGGTGGCTGGAATCTGGGGAAAATGGGTGGTGCTTATGAACTGTTGGTGAGTTGTCTAGGAAGATGTTGATTGCCACAACCAACAACAAATTGACATTTATGCCCTTCTATTTTCAAAGAAAATGACTAAATAATCCCTCACATGACTTGCACATGATCATTTTCCGTTAAATTTCTAACACCGTTACGTGGTAGGGGGCAAAAGTGGGACGGGGGATACTTAAGGTGCCACTTTGGGACAAAATCCATGCGAGGGTGCAAAGTGGGAATGGGTAGATACTTAGGGGGGGGGGTAAACATATTTTGGCCCAGCAACAACAACAACAACAACAAAGGTTTAGTCCCAAAATAGTTTGAGGTCATATGACATCCTAAAGGAAAAGATATAAGCAAGGTCGTTCCTAGGCTTTTGTAGCTCCGGAACAAAGTGAGATGAAGAGGCCTTTAGTAATCAACAATTTTTGTACGATGCTACTATTTTTTACCATCAAATAAATATTTCCTCCGTCTCATACCAATGAGCACTTTTGGTCAAACCTACTTGAACTTTGACTAACATTTATGCTAAATAATTTATCTCCATAAAAATTTTAAAATAATTATTGATAATGTTTCTATTACTAATTTAGTAACTTTTTAATTTTTTTTTACGGAGATTAATAATTTAGCGTAAAATGTTAGTCAAAGTTCAAGTTTGTTTGACTGAAAGTGTCCCTTGGTATGGGACAGAGGGAGTATACTGTACACTCATGCTATAAAGTGTACTTCAAAATTTTAAATAATAATAAAGCAAAATGAATGGAGAGAGTATTATTTTCAATATAAAGTGTACTTCAAAATTTTAAATAATAATAAAGCAAAATGAACGGAGAGAGTATTATTTTCAACCAAGTATACCACTGATAACAATCAACAAAACACATAATAAAGTGAGACTATATTTTGAGACAGATGAGTATATATAACAGTTAAAGCTTCCAAGTAATTGAAAGAACAAATTTGAAATTCTGTAAATCAATTCACAATTGCAAACCAAAGATTTAAGAACAACTGAAAATAATAATTTTGTTTAGAAAAAAATAATTCAAGAACAAACTTAAAATATTGAATTTTGTATATCAACATATGCAATACCTTCACGAAATTGATGTTGCAATTAGCGCAGGAAACCGTTGGAGATCGACAAATCATTGATTGTCCTTCTTCCATAAAAGCGATTAAGAAAGGAATGCGAAAGGGGGAGCTGTGTGGGGGAGGAGGAGGAGGAGACATGTGAATGTGCGAGACAAAGGGATTAATGTATTTGTAATTAAATCGAGAAAGAATACTAATAGATGCTTATCTAACACAATCTTAGTGTAACTGATAATTAATTCTTTAATTAGATATGATACTCTAGCAATAATATTTATCATAGTTAAATAAAATAAACAGATACATACTATATATACACACCTATAGCTTAGAAAAAGAGGTCCCCCTAAAATTATGGGTCTCGGGCAGTTGCCCTCACTGACCCCCCTTTGGGGGTGAATTTTTTTTCAAATAATAGGGTTTGGAATTTTTATCTACCAAACTACTACCCAAATTCAACTATGTACCAAAATGACACTTTTTTATGAAAGCGTCACTGGCACTCACGTTTTTACCTAGAAAACGGCACTACCAGTGCCGTTTTCAGTGTTGACCAAAATCCAAAATTTGACTCCTCAGCCGGGTTGGTTTTGGGTGGGTTTTGGGTGGGTTTAATGGAGAGAAATGAACCGGTTTAGGGTTTTTTAAGTGCGCTGACACAAAAAAAAAAAAAAAAAATGAAAAGCGGCATTACAAGTGACGTTTTTAGGGTTTCAAAAAATTCGAAAAACGTCACTTGTAGTGACGTTTTCAGCTTGAGGCATATTATATATCGCAGCCTCAGTTCTACATACATACACTGCCCGCTTGCAAAAAAAAAATTTACTGCCCACTCTCCTTTCTTTTCATTATTTTCAACTATCTTCTTCTCTCACATTTCATTCATACCCAAGTGCTGCTCAAGTGCTGAAAAAAAATTTGCAAATTTTGTGAGGTGAAGATTCAAAGCATTTAAGGTATATTTTAATCTTTCTTATATGTGTTAATTTGTTTAATATAATTAAATTTCGAGTTATTAGATGCTTTTTTGTTATATGCATTGCTAATAAATTAGGATTTTGACAGTCGAATTCATTTGTTTAGGAGTAAATATGAGTGGAGTTCCACTTATTTTCATGTGCTACTGGGGAGGAGATGATGAAAACCCGTTTGAAGGTAGCCATTTTGAACAGGGGCCGAAATGTGCACTTAAAGCAAAAACTCGATGGAGGTATAAAAAATTGATTAAGAAGTTATATAAGAAAATTGGGGTAGATCGAACCAATGTTAAGTTGAAAGTTATTTGTAGATATCCTCATCTGGTCGGCAATGGGTTTGCAAATTACATTCCGTTTCCAGTCGAGAATGATATGGGTATGGAAGTCATGTTTGATGTTTCTGCTCAATTAGGTGGGATGAGTAGCTTGCAGTTGTATGTTGTCATGAATTTTGTTGATAATGTACCTTCTAATGAGTTTGAAACAGGAGAGGAGCCGGTACAAAATGAGTATTTTCATGACATGGATAACTTTCAGATGGGTTCTTCAAGTTACTACCCTGAGAGAGATGTTGATGAGTTTGAAACACATGTGGAAGAGGAAGAGGAAATGGAAGTGGGGGAGGAAGAAGAGGTAGAGGAACGTGAAGATGATGATGATATAGATCATGAAGCTCATTTCCTTGAAAATGAAGAGGGTGATTCTGGATATGAAGATTGTGCGAGTCCAACTGATGTTAGCGACAATGAGGGTGATGATGGGGAAGGTGATGATTTGGGAGCACACATGATTACTTTTAATGAGCCGCAGAATCAACTGTATGATAGAGGAGACTATCAATTTTACCGCGATATTGGGGAAGGATCGGAGATTTATGATGATAGTCAATATAAGTTTTCAGAATGGGATGCGGAGAAAGATGAAATCGCCAAAGGTATTCGCTTCTCAAAGAAGATTGAAGTGCAGTATGAAATAAAGAAATATCATATTAAGAAAAATCTGCGGTTCAGGGTGAAAAGGAGCACAACGCGAAAGTGGACTATTGAGTGTTTGGTGAAAGAGTTTCCATGCAATTTCTATGTGAATGTGAGCATGAAGAATGGTGGGTATTGGGAAGTAACTAAGTACAACGGTCCACATTCTTACTTGGCATCAGATGTTACCGGAGATCATCCCAACTTAGATGCTCAGTTTATAGGACGAGAAGTTATGGAATTCATCAAGGCTGATCCTGAGTACAAGATTGCGCTTGTTAAGGCAACAATAAAAGCAATGCATGGTAAGGATATTTCATATCGGAAGGCATGGTGTGGCAAACAAAAAGCCATCGCTCAAGCATTTGGGGACTGGGAAGAGTCTTACAAAAAGTTGCCACGTTTGTTAGGAGCTATTCAAAAGTGGAACCCTGGCACCATTGTGGAGTTTTCTAATCGTCCTCATGTTGGTCCTCCAGGGGCGTTTGACCGTGTGTTTTGGGCATTTGGCCCTTGTTTGGAAGCATTCTCTCATTGTCGTCCTGTCATTTCTGTTGATGGCACTTTCTTGCATGGAAGATATAAAGGGGTAATACTTATTGCTATGGGTGCTGATGCAAATGATAGTTTACTTCCACTTGCTTTTGCTATTGTTGAAAAAGAGGACCATCCAAACTGGTATTGGTTCTTACATCTTGTTATCAAACATGTTATTAGGGGTCGAGAAGTTTGTTTGATATCTGATCGTCATAGTGGCATCCTTGCCACGGTTGGAGATAATTCATGGCCACGAACTATTGTGCACAGGTGGTGCATGTTGCATTTGCGAGCAAATTTCCTTTATGCTCACAATGGTGTAGGCTTGAAAGATCTTTTTTGGCGTGCTGTTAGAGCCACCCAGGACAGGAAGATGAAAAATTTTATGGCTCAGATTCGTATAATCAATCCCGAGGCAATTAAATGGTTTGAGTTGTTGGATGCGAGAAAGTGGTCATTGGCGCATGATTCTGGATATAGGTACGGCATTAAGACTACCAATTTGTCCGATGTTTTTAATGGTGTCATGAAAGGAGCACGGGGGATGCCTATTTCAGGAATTGTTGAGACTGCCTTCTATAGGTGTGTGGAATACTTTCAGAATAGACTCTCAGGATCAATAAGGGCATTGGGGGGGTATCCTGGTAACCCCAACATAAATGCGAGACTACAGTTCAGTCAAAGGGTTCAACTTAAATATGACTTCAACTTGAAGAAGGCTGGCTATCATCATGTTATAAGGTTTAACATAAAAAGTAGTAAATAAAAAACCTCATAAATAAATAACATATTTTGTGCAGTTAGTGAAGTAATTTTAGAATACCTGCAACCATATGGCAAGAATTGACCATCTTGAAGTATGGCATCTCCCCGTGTCCTTCTTGGTCGTGTACACAACAACCTTTCCCAAGCCCAAAGCTGCAACCAATAAAGATAAAAATAACTGTCACGTACAACAAATATTTTATTCACTACTATAATACAGTATAATTAAATATAATTGACATACCTGTACTAGTGTTAAAAATCCAACACAGCCTTTCGAATCGGGCTTCGTCGCTACACATAGCTCCCGATATAAAAAGGCTAAAACCGCACTACCCCAACTGTAATTCTTAATCGTGTCCACGTTTCTAAGCAGTGGGAGGTACATCAACTTAACCAAAGAATTGCTTGTATCCGGCATCAGATATGCCCCTAAGCATAACAAAATATACGCCCGAGTATACATGTCAATCAAATCGGGGGAGGCATCCTGGGGAAGCGCTCCGAACAAAGGAAATTGTTCCATAATCCACTTAATCGACAATCTACCACCTTTCAAGTCTTCGGGTTGTGGTTGAATCCCAAGTAACTCTACGCATAACTGAATCCATTCGGGTTTTGTCTTGGTGGTTTCGGAACTTGTCACAGCTACCCCGTCTATAGGATGGCCACATAACATGCCAACATCCTCCAGGGTGATTGTCATCTCCCCAACTGGCAAATGAAAAGTGTGGGTCTCTTGACGCCATCGCTCAATCAAAGCCTCTATCAAAGGCCAATCATATTTGAAATGGCCTAGGCTATATGCTCCGAAAAACCCCACATCTAACAGTTTTTGTTTTATCCTAATATCCAAATCCTTAGGCAGATCCGGACCACGCCTGCATCTAAGACTCTCAACGTCTTGTTGAGCCCAGATATAATGAGATCGGTGGGATGTCTGTAATGTAAGTACAGACATATCCAATGGCCCGGGATCAACGAAGGGTCTGTGTTCATGTTGGTCCATCTAAAACAAACAACAATACCATAGTTAAATTGCTCTTTAAATTAACAAAAACAAATTTTAACTATATAATTAATCATCGTTTGATGCAACAAAAGAAACGTGCGAATACCGTTATATTTCTAACAGAAACGAGGCTGCTCCGTTAAATTTATAACAGAAACGTGCAAATCCCGTTAAATTTCTGACATTTCTAGTTAATATTTTGACAGAAAGTGATATTTTTGTGACATTTCTGACAATAAACACAAAGATTTAACATATATTGCCAAATTTAAAGTTAACATACATACACATAAACACAAACTAATTTAAAAAAAAAAAAAAACGTGCAATTCCCATTAAATTTGTAACAGAAACGAGGCTGCTCCGTTAAATTTATAACAGAAACGTGCAAATCCCGTTAAATTTCCCGTTAAATTTCTGACATTTCTAGTTAATATTTTGACAGAAAGTGATATTTTTGTGACATTTCTGACAATAAACACAAAGATTTAACATATATTGCCAAATTTAAAGTTAACATACATACACATAAACACAAACTAATTTTAAAAAAAAACGTGCAATTCCCACTAAATTTGTAACAGAAACGAGGCTGCTCCGTTAAATTTTTAACAGAAACGTGTGAATCTCATTAAATTTCTAGCAGAAATGAGGCTGCTCCGTTATATTTATAACAAAAACTACGCTGCTCCGTTAAATATATAAAAAAAGTGTGAATCCCGTTAATTTTCAAAATCACAAAAACTTATAAACACAAACTAATTAAAAAAAGAAAAAAAAAAGTATGAATAATACTAACCTTATGATTTTAAAAACGTTACTACGAGTAACTACTTCACCAAAATTTTCAAAAATTTCCTCTGCTCTTTCTCAGCTCAACAATGGCAGTTTTTTTTTTTTTTTTTTTTTTTTCTTTTTCTTTTCGTGTGTGCTCTGTGAAGAGGGGAAGGGGTGCTAGGGTTTAAGAAGGGAGGGAAGGGGTGGGTGGGTGGGGAGCCAAAGTGACAACCGTGACTTTACAGAAAACGGTAATGACAGTCACGTTTTCTACTTTCCCAGAAAACGTGATTGCCAGTAACGATTTCTTCTTTATTTTTTGTCTTTGTCGACCATGCGCGTACCCTAACCCCAATTACCCTAAACCGGTTCATTTCTCTCCATTAAACCCACCCAAAACCCACCCAAAACCAACCCGGCTGAGGAGTCAAATTTTGGATTTTGGTCAACACTGAAAACGGCACTGGTAGTGCCGTTTTCTAGGTAAAAACGTGAGTGCCAGTGACGCTTTCATAAAAAAGTGTCATTTTGGTACATAGTTGAATTTGGGTAGTAGTTTGGTAGATAAAAATTCCAAACCCTATTATTTGAAAAAAAATTCTTTGGGGGGTGGGCCTGAATGTAAGTAAAAAATATTAAAAGAAAAAATAGGTGGCCAAAAAAAAAAAGAAAAATTAACAGAATGTTAAAAAATTAGCATATTAAGTGAGGGCTATATTGGTCATTCTCATTTTTCTAGTCATTTTATACTTGCAAAATTAAATGTTTACAATGTAGATAACAAAAAATTATATTTATACATCTTTACCATTAAAATGTGTAGAATATAAACATATTCTAAATGTCCCATAAAATAAAAAATTTAAAATTTATTTAAGAACAGAGAGAGTATTTCAATATGATATAATTTTCTTTTTTCTCGTGTTCTCTACCCACACTCACATTTCCTACACCATTTTTTATACCCACAACTCTACTACACTAGCAAATATTTTGGACAATTTTATCATTATAAAGTTAGTAAATTAAAAAAAAAACGGTTACTTACCTAACTTATTTTTCACAGACTTGCTTTATGAATGTTGTTCTGAACAATTATGTCTTTAACTCCTTAGTATTTTTTTTATGTAGCTAAGGGATTTTTTTTTTTTTTGGGGGGGGGGGGTCTCACATATCCGCCTAACCCATAGCAGTCCAAACATAGAAAATAATCAACACCAATAATATGAAAGAAAATAACACCGATATTGATAATCCAGTTTGTCAACACATGACTACATCTGGGGGTACCAAGCGAGGATATCATTATAATAATAATATGAGATTGTTATCATTTGCACATGCACTCACTAAGATCTAAGATCTAGAATGGCTACCCTTTATGAAAAACCCTCACACATATTATCTCACCTCCCCAAGAACACCCACAACATGGTCATGGCCGGGTGTAGGATTCTCCCTATGGCTCTCCTAGGCACCCGGCCCACTCCTTGAGACTATTTTTTGCTCTCTTTTGTATATCATAGCACTCTCTAACAAGCAAAAAGTAAGCATACAATATTTTGGACGAAACTATGTTTATATAGGTGTAGGAGAAACCATAAATCTATCCAAGGCAGAGATCTCATCAAAATAGGAAACAAAAAATGAGTAGGATTGATCATCTGCCGACATACACGACCGTGTTCCTTATAGTGCACCTTCGTGCACTAGCCCCAAAATCGACATCCCTTCTGTTTAGCCTTGCACGGCCGCGTGCTTCATCTAGGACGACCGTGCAACCCAATGTATGGTCAAATTCTGGTTTCCTTCTCTCATTTTTGATCTCAACTTGATCTCCACTAATCCCTCTTGATTTAGACTCCTTTTTCTCCTCCGTCTCCTCACAACTACATTTTTTTAGCAAATGCAACACATTAAGAGATAGCAGAAAGTAATAAATGCAAATCAATAAGTAATAACACAGAATTTTATATGGTTCACCAACAACCTATTGGCTACGTCCACTGGCAAAGGGAAACATATATTATTAATATGGCCGATCCACGAACATATTACAGATGATCTATCTTGTGAACCAGGAAACACAAAAGATCTCGAAAAGAAAACCTAGAAACCAGTGAATCTAGTTTTATACAAATATACAAATCTCACTAATCTAGTTGCACGAATTATTGATCAGAATAATTATTGATTGTGCAAACCCTAGATCTAGAATTACAGATTTGGAACTTATGTCCAACTTCTTACACTTCTTGAACTACTCTCTAGTTCTAGTTGATAAGTTAATTATTATGCTAGGGCGATGGTTGTATTTATAGTCACATAAATACCAAAACCTTTGGCAATAAGGAATCCTAATTCTTGGAGAGAAAGAAACTCTATTCTATAAGGAAACCACAATCCTTATTCTTGAACAAGTCCTTAGTCCTTATTCCAATAGGAAACCTCTTTGATTCAAAAATACATAATCCTAACAATCTCCACCTTGACTTTGAATCCTCCATAGCAACAAACAGACGATGAACATAGAACATCTCCACCTTGAGCTGCATCTTTCGTACCAAAACAGATTTCTCAACATTTGTCTCAGTCTGCCTTTCGTCAAAGACACTAGATTTGTCCTCCGGACAACCAGATTTTTCACTAGCCTCAGATGTATCTTCAAGACACTCAGAATTTGCCTCACCAGACAAATAACTTTGTCCTCTAAACAATCAGATATTTTGTATGCATGTATCCCACTGGACACCCAAACGTGCACCTACGGGCACTCAGAATCGCCCCAACGGGCAACTAACAGTCATTCAGTTGTGGACCATCCAGTCGACATTGGATCCTGCCAACCATAACAGATAAAATTGGTGTGTGTTGATCTTCTAAGTGTGGCTTGCCCAGTTCACTCCCGCCTAGAGTATGTCGCTGCTCCACCTTCTTGTCAACACCCTCACCCATCTCAGAACCTTAGAGGATATACAAGGAACCTTTTTTTCTCACCCTTCAGAATCACATCTGAACCATTATAGACATTCAGAACTCCACCTTTACCTTTGAAACTATATCCCTTCTTGTCCAACCGACTAAGCGATATCAGATTCTTTGCTACTTGTGGAACATGTCTCACCTTGTTCAATGTGAGAAATTTATCACCAGAAGTTCTCACCTTTACAGAACCCATGCCAACTACCTCGTAAACAAATCCATTAGGCATATAAATACGGTCTCCATCCTTCTTCTCGTACGTTGTAAACTGCTCCTTGCGCGAACACATGTGATAAGAAGCACCCAAATCTAGAACCCATGCAACTTTCTTGCACGCTTCTTCTTCAGTCACTAGGGCATAATCACAATCCTCACCCAGATTGTCACTCCTCTCCATCGCTGCAGCCGACTCAGAATTATTCAGATGCGAAGTCAGATGTATAACTCTGAAATCTAACCATATTATTGCCTCAGGCAATACAGATTTTGTATCTATTTCTAGATCACTAGAGTAGACTACTGTTGGAAATTATGCCCTAGACCCTTGAGAAAGGCCTTATGTTACATCATGTTCTCATTTGTTATGGAGATAACAACCCTGGACTATTATATGTTTTACATGTTTATTATAATAATCCCCGTCCCTAGTACTTATGAAGAACTAGTATAAGTTTAATTGATGATCATGTGTATATGATACAAATTAAGCTTATGTGTACTTGTTGGTGAACACGTACTGGACATGACCCACTTATGAGATTTATGTCATGGTCAAATGTCATAATTAAATCTCATAATAGTTATATCATTTATCCTTAGACCTCAGATTATCATAGTCTTCCACATGATGAACATTATGTTTGACGTACTCAAACACTACCCCTAACTGGGTGGTTATAAAGGCTACGATTGGCATAATCGGATTCATGTAGGGAAGAATGATAAGTCAAGATGGTATTTGTCCCTCTCTCAAGAGAGATATCTGCTTGACCACTCGATGAGTGAGATTGATAATAGTGTACGGCCGTACCCAAATGAATTGAAGTGTTCAATGTTATTTGCTCATATCAATCTACTCAAGATCGATAAAGCATTGAACAATATAAGTTGACGTGGACCATGACTTATGTTCAATATGATATCGTGTGACAAAAGGATTGTGATATGTTCTATGAGGATAACGAACTTCTTTAAGTTATATTAATTGGGTAGTCATGATGGCTTGCTAGAGTCTGCTCATAACTTGTGGGTTTGACCTTGGTTAGACTCATTTCCAACTTAATATAATCCTATGGGGCCACACACAAAAGAACGAATCAAAAGAAAAGGCTAAAATTGGAATTGTGTAAAAGAGCGTAAAAAATCAGAATTAAGGAAATCTTTGAAAATAAGGTTTCTAGAAGGGTGGTCCGGGCGGACCTATGTTGGTCCGGGTGGACCACCCCTCCAGAAAGTCTGTTTTTCCTGATTCAAATTTTGACGAGATTTTCTAAATGGTTTAGGACTTTTGAGTTTAAATACACCTCTGTTTAAAATGTATTAACCTAATTGATATTGTATCAGATTTGGTAGCCTCCATGTGTTTGAGAAACATATTCTTGAGTTTAGATTACGAATCAAAAGCTCAAGAACACCAAATTTTCATATAGCATTTGAAGATTAAAAAAGCTTGTTTTCTAATGGGTCTAGCAATCCAGATCTAGAATGGTTCTAGATATTCGTTCGCGTGTGGATACACATAGAGGATGTTTGCTTTAACATATCAAGTTCGTGTTCCTGATCCAAAGAACGCGAAGAACGAGGAGATCAAATCTTACAGCTTGAAGACTTGAAGATTTGAAGATCCGAAAAATTTAAATGCACAACTACGGTTAGTAGTCTAAATTCATCTCGTCATTAATTTAATTATCATGACTGGATCTTGGGGCTTAGGGTTTTGTTGATTGTTATTGCTTTCTTCCGCTGCGCATGTTGTCTCAAAACCCAACAATGGTATCAGAGCCCCGTTCATGTATGATTATTTTAATAATATCATGTTGATAATATAATTGGATTATATGTGTTAACATGCTATTTGAATTTAGATTCATGGTGTATATGTGGTTTATGCGTTTTATGTGGTTTATTATTTTTGTAACTTTAATCGCACTATTCAATCGCAATAAAAATTATGGTGGATTTAAAATTGTTTGGGTTATCAATTTTTGATTGGATCAAAGTTTTGATAATCTAGAGATTCAAGAATAAATAGTTTATTCAAGGTTTTGATGATCATGATGATTGGATCA
Organism: Campanula takesimana; assembly: GCA_026119855.1. Taxonomy (NCBI): domain Eukaryota; kingdom Viridiplantae; phylum Streptophyta; class Magnoliopsida; order Asterales; family Campanulaceae; genus Campanula; species Campanula takesimana. Next base: position 634,014 of record JAOWBW010000235.1, read on the forward strand.
TCAAGAACATCAAATCCTAAATTGAATCGGGGAAAAACAATACAATTTTGAGACAAAATTTTGAATTTTGAAATTTCTGGAATTTTTCCGAGGAGGTCCGATCAGACCCAAGTGATGACCCGGCCGGACCTATTGGTCTGGTGCGGGCGCGGCTTGGGGTTCGGGGTGGATCTCAGGGTTTAAATTTCCTATTTGTTTTAGTCTTGTGAATTCTGAGATTGGATCAAGTTTTGGATGGCTAGCCTACGTTCTCGAGACTGTGTTTCCCAAAATTGATTGCAATCAAAGATTCTGTTGGGTATGCCCACACATATCTCAGTTTTAATGTAATAGGATTTATTAGATTTGATTGATCCATCACCTAAGTTTTATTTCATGGACTTTAGACCCACATGTAAGAAGTATTTATACTTCATTTTTTAAGTTGTCCATTGTTATAGAATAGGCTTAGAAATAGGGCAAGAAGATCAAGTTTCAAGAAAAATCACTCAGTGAGTTTGAGCCGCGCTTATGCGCCTCCTGCGCCACGCGCCTTCTACATTCGCGCCACGCGCCATTTAGAGCGCGCGCATAAGGATTTCTTCATAAGCTATGTTACGCGCCTCTGCGCCCCTTGATTTAAACGCACGCTTACTGTGCGCTTATTGGCTCAATGCGCCTCTTGGCTCAAACGCGCCTCAAAGTATTTATTCAACACTCAAGTGATTTATTGAAGACTCGAAGACTTGAAGAGAATTCAAATTATGCCAATGATCCAACGGTGGTTAAAAGATGCATATGCGCCTAATCTGTTGACACGTGTCCATAACGGTCACATTTATGTTGAGTGTCAAAATGGGCATAATATATGCATGCTCCAATCAACGAGCGACAGCTCATCTTATCCACAAGGATTTCCAACAGCTAGTTTTTTGAAGTTCACTATAAATACCCCATAACTTCAACATTTTGAAGTTGCTGAGTTTTGCTAAGAATTTCAAGAATTTCTCTCTCAAAGCATTTGTTGAAGATTTGAAGATTGCCTTCGTTTTTCCAGATTTCCTCAAGAACATCTTCATACCTTCATCCTTAGCCCAGATCTTCTAGCTATAACACTTTAGTTTCATTGTGCTCTAAATCATAAAGATCTAAAGAGCCTTGATACTAAACACACACGCACCTCTTTAAGTTTGATCATTTAGATCCATCTTTTAGAGATACACCGGTTATTGTTTTGGATTTGTTCTTTCATAGTAATAGATCTTGAGTTAGTGTATAAGCTCAAACATTGTAATTTGTAACACTCACTCATTATATAAGATCTCCATTAGAAATCCAAGACTAACCATCTTGGTAGAGGACGTAGATCTTTCATTGATCGAACCTCTCCAAATAGCTTGTGTTATTATCTTGTCGTTTCTTTCAAGTTATTATTTTCACTCACTATTTGCTTGTTTACCCATTGTAGATTGATTGAACTGAATTGTGTTGTGTTGTTATATCATTTGCCTTAGTTCCTTATTTCAACCACTTTGAGCCAAAATACTTAGAGTGTGTGTGCGCCCCTTTATCACACTTTGCGCCTATTTTCATTACTAAATTCCGCTGTGCATTTCACTCACTCACTTAGGCGCATCTCATAACGCTTACTTGATAAAGTGCGCATTTGCAATTGAGTTTTTCAAGGGTACGAAAAAAATTTTAAAACAGCTATTCACCCCCCCTCTAGCTATTTTTCATACCCTTGTTGCCCTTTGGGACCAACAAGTGGTATCAGAGCAAACACCTTTATAAAACATTTTTCGTTTTTCAAGCTTAACAGCTTGGGTGCCGATTCTAAATGGCAAACTCAAAACCTATGGCAACTGCAAATTACACTCACATTCCGGTCTTTGATGAAGATCATTTTGACGTGTGGAAATTCAGCATATTGACTCATCTCAACTCAATCGATGAAAGGCTCCATGACACCGTCATTTATGGACCTTATATTCCGATGAAGGCAAATCCAAATCCACGCACCAATGCTGCCCAACCTACAGTTCTCAAACCAAGGGAAGAATGGACCGAGGAAGAAATTAGAAGAGTTGCAAATGATGGGAAAGCAAGAAACATTCTTCTAAGCACTCTAAGCACGGCTATGAAACAACAAGTCATGCATTGTGCTACTGCAAATGAGCTATGGGATGCTATTGAAGAGCATATTGAAGGAGACACCGTCTGCAAGGAGAACAAGAAATACGAAGTTCAAAAGAGGTTCAACAATTTCTCTCAACTCCCCGGTGAAAACTTGAGGCAAACTTATGAACGCTACTGTGAAATTATCAATCTATGTATTTCACTTGGCATGAAGTTTACCAACAAAGCTTTGAATGTAAATTTTCTACAAGCTTTTGGATCAAGATACCTACATAAATCTAGTGCTCTTGAAGACGCTGGAACTTTAGATGTTTGGACTTTAAGAAACCTTTATGCAAATCTCAAAGTTTATGAACTCAAACTCCAACGAATCAGCGAAACTGAAGGAAAGTCAAAATATATGGCTATGATGGCGCACAGAGAAGTTGCGCCTACACCTGCGCCTAATCCTGCGCCTGCACAAGATGAGAAAAGATCTGATCCCAAAATTTCTACTTCTGAGATATTAGACATGGATGATGAAGACTTCGCTTTATTTGTGAAGAAATTTCAAAAATTCAGAAAATTCTCAAGACCCGGCTCAACCAACAAATTTCAAGGATCTACCAGCAAAGCTCCTCAAAAGTTTTCAAGGAGCAGTGATTCAAAAAGAAAAGAAGATCTTGTTTATTTTAATTGCAGGAAACCCGGACATTTTGCATCAAGCTGCCCGATTCCCAAATTTGAATATATGCAGAAGAAGAGCAGCCATACTCCCAAATTCACTCCCAAGTTTACTCGTCACAAGGGAATGGTTGCTGAAGAAGAAGCTCCAGCAAATGAGCACAATACTTGGATTGAAACAGACTCCGATGAGAGCGATGAAGATTCCGATGATGGACTCGTTTGTTTGATGGCAAATGATGATGAAGTTGATGCTTATGATTCGGATGATGACTTCTCCAAGGATGTTCCCGATATGAATGCCTTGAATAAACATATCAAGAAATCTGCAGGTTTTCAAGAAGTGAAAAAGAAGAAAGGACCAACCATTAGCGAGCTCGTTGAACAAGGATTTCTCACTCCGGCTCAAAACGATGGTGGATTGTTATTCTCACGATGTGATCTTGGAGCAAGGAACAAATTGAGAAAAGGAGCATACATTAGACCACAGGTTGAACCAACTGCTCCAATCTCCAAAATCAATGATGAAGTAATTGCTGAACAAGAAAAATTGTTCAAGAAGGCTGAAAAGGTAATTACTAGATTTGATAGTATGAAGGAAGCTTTAGCACTATCATGTGATGAAATTTCCCAGCTTAAGACCGAGAAATCTCTACTTAAATCTGAACTCACCCTCCTTAAGGAGCAGATAAAGAGCATGACCCCTCTTACTGTTAAAAACACTTTTCTAACAGAACATAACTCACTTCTTAAAGTTCAAAACGATGAATTGGTTGCTCAAATTACTGATCTTAAAAAGATTACAAATGAGTGGTCCAATTCTCGTGTCACTATGGAGAATATATTTGAGTCCCAAAAGTCAGTGGTGATAAAAGTGGCTTGGGATTCTCATCAACTAGTGACAACCTTAAATGTGATGTCTGTGCTGAAAGAGATAGTGAATTTACCAACCAACAAACTTTTGAAATTCCCAAGGAAAAACATTCTAATTCAATGGGTAAAGGACAGGAAAAAGTCAAGAGACAAACATTCCATTATGTCTACCCAACGAAGCAATTTGGGAAAGCTAATGGGAAAGATATAGCTACAGATGAACAATCTCCTAGCAAAATCATTCTTGAAAATAGGCGCGCTCCTTCTCTGAGTGCTCATTATGCGCCTAAGAGCCACGCGCCTCATCGCCGTGCGCCTCCTAGCCCTATGCGCCCTCCGAGAAAAAGCGCTCGAAAATTTCAAAAGAAAGATTTTGTTAAGGCTAGTTCATTTGACCCAAAGAAGAATGCCATCCCCAAGAAAAGTAAAGAGTTTGTGAAAACTCATGTGATTGGTGGCTTTCATCATTGTTCTATTTGTGATTGTTCAGGACACAAGGCCGTGGAATGCCTTTTGCGATTCACTCCCAATGCCAAAGGACGTAAAAATCCTAAGGTCAAGCAAGAGTGGGTTGTCAAAAGTTGCTAACCCTAGGACCCAAAAAGAATAAAGGGGACCTGCTTAAATGTCTATATTTCAGGTTCTTTGTTTCATGGCTGGATCTTCAAAAGCTAGAAATTATGAATGGATTCTCGATAGTGGGTGTTCAAGACACATGACTGGAGATGAATCCTTATTAGAAGATGTCCATGAAGAAAGAGGTCCCTCCGTAACATTTGGCGATAATAACAAAGGTCAAGTTGTAGCATATGGAAAGCTCAAGAAAGACAAAGTGTGCATTGAAAGAGTCTCACTCGTCGAAGGGCTCAAGCACAACTTATTATCTATATCTCAATTCTGCGACAAAGGATTAGAATGCCATTTCACTTCACGCAATGTCTTATCAAGAATGGCAAAACTGGAGCTATCTTACTCACGGGATATCGTAAGACAAATATTTATATTATTGATTTCCATAGTATGAACTCTAGTACTAATCTTTGTTTTGTAGCAAAAAGTGTGAACGAAAATAGTTGGCTGTGGCACAAGCGCTTAAGTCACTTGAACTTCAAGTATCTATCTAAACTCAGCAGGAATAATCTTGTCAAAGGACTTCCCAAGGTTGCTGATCATCATGACAGAAAGTGCGCCGCATGTCAACTTGGCAAACAACCGAAGCAGTCATTTTCAAGCAAGTCTAATCCTTCAACTACAAGATGTTTGCAACTGCTTCACATTGATCTATTTGGACCAGTTTCCACCGCAAGTATTAGAAGAAACAAGTATACTCTAGTTGTGGTGGATGATTATTCAAGATATACATGGGTAGAGATGATGATTACAAAAGATGATTGTTATGATATTCTCACTACCTTATTTCGACTGCTCCAAACCCAAAAAGAAGATGACATCATTAGTGTTCGATCCGACAATGGAACAGAATTCAAGAACAACGGTGTTGCTCGATATTGTGAAGATCATGGGATAGATCACAACTTTTCAACCGCCGGAGTCCCTCAACAAAATGGCGTTGTTGAACGAAAGAATAGAACGTTGATTGAAGCGGGAAAGACGATGATAGCTGAAGCTAAATTGCCTAAGTACTTTTGGGAAGAAGCTATCAACACTGCATGTTTTACTCAAAATCGTTCCCTCATCAACAAACTTCACAACAAGACTCCGTATGAACTTTGGCGTGTTAGAACTCCCAACATTGCATTCTTCAAGATCTTTGGTTGCAAATGTTTTATCCTCTACAACGGAAACGAACATAGAGGTAAATTCGATGCCAAAGCCGACGAAGGTATTTTTGTTGGGTATGCCAAATACTCTAAAGCTTTTCGTGTTTTTAATAGAACTACATTAGTGATAGTTGAATCTATACATGTTACATTTGATAAACATTTATACATGTTACATTTGATGAACATTCTCTCCTTGAGCCACATTTGGCTCCAAATGTCGCTGATGATTCTATTGAGCTAAATGATACAGGTGCTCCTATTTATGTTGCGCCCACTCAAGATCAGAATCTATCAACACAAGGAAATCCATCTACATCAAATGCGCCTAATTCAATGAATAATGCGCCTGGTGAATCCTCTATTGCGCCTCACTCAAATGATGCGCCTCATGATTCCTCTCACGCGCCTATTTCTACTGCTGCATCTGGTGTAAACCCAAATTTCAATTCTGAGCCAGTTCAACCCCCAAATTTCAATGACTTTGAATCTGATGAAGATGTACCAATTGAAGACCTTCAAATTTCTACGACTCAACCTAACTTACCTCCTGAAATTCGTGAAGTTAGAGGTCACCCAATTGCTGATATCATCGGTGATCTTCAAGTTGGTGTTCGTACAAGAAGAGCTACAAACTTTGATGCTTACACTACTTTTATCTCTCAAATCGAACCAAAGAAGGCTGATGAAGATCTCCAAGATCCTAATTGGGTTGTTGCTATGCAAGAAGAACTCAATCAATTTGAACGATGCAAGGTTTGGACTCTAGTTCCAAGACCAAATGATCATGGAGTGATTGGTACAAAATGGGTGTTCAGGAACAAGATGGATGAGAATGGAACCATCACGAGAAACAAAGCAAGATTGGTTGCACAAGGCTATAGGCAAGAAGAAGGAATTGATTACGATGAAACTTTTGCGCCCGTAGCAAGACTTGAAGCTATCAGATTATTTCTAGCTTACGCCGCTCACAAGAACTTCAAGTTATATCAAATGGATGTGAAGAGCGCGTTTCTAAATGGTGAACTCCAAGAACAAGTCTATGTTGCTCAACCACCTGGGTTTGAAGATTCACAATTTCCAAATCATGTGTACAAACTCCAGAAAGCTTTGTATGGACTCAAACAAGCACCAAGAGCATGGTATGATACACTATCAAAGTTTCTCATTGAAAAAGGCTTCACTCGCGGTAAAATCGATACAACTCTTTTCATTGCCAAACATAATGGTCATAAATTACTTGTTCAAATTTATGTTGATGATATTATATTTGGTTCTACTAATGAATTGTTGTGCAAGCGTTTTGAGAAACTAATGAAGAGCAAGTTTGAAATGAGCATGATGGGAGAACTCACATTCTTCCTCGGGCTTCAAATCAAGCAAATGAGTGAAGGCATTTTTATCAACCAATCCAAATACACAAAAGACTTAATCAAGAAGTTTGGACTTGAGAACGCTAAATCATACGATACTCCAATGGCCACCGGCAACAAACTCGACAAAGATTTAAAAGGTAAACGTGTTGATCAAACGCTCTATCGAGGTATGATTGGCTCACTCCTTTATCTTACTGCTAGTAGGCCTGATATTATGTTTAGTGTTTGTGTTTGTGCTCGTTATCAATCCGACCCTAGAGAAGCACACTTAATTGCTGTGAAACGTATTATAAGATATCTCTCTGGCACTGTTAACCTTGGACTTTGGTACACCAAAGATTCGAACTTTAAACTTGTAGGTTATTCAGATGCGGATTATGCAGCATGCACGATTGATAGGAAAAGCACTAGTGGCACCTGTCATTTCCTCGGATATCGACTTGTGTCATGGGCAAGTAAGAAACAAGCTTCTGTATCTGTTTCAACAACCGAAGCCGAATATATCGCTGCGGGAAGTTTTTGTTGTCAAATACTTTGGATGAAGCAGCAATTGGTGGACTATGATATCATCGAAGAAAATTGTCCCATCTACTGTGACAATACATCAACAATTGCGGTTTCTGAAAATCCTGTCATGCACTCAAAGACCAAGCACATCAACATCAAATATCACTTCCTCAAAGACCACGTGGAGAAAGGCAGTATACATTTGGAACACGTGGGAACCGACTATCAAATCGCCGACATTCTAACGAAAGCACTTGACGCGAAACGGTTCATGTTTTTGAGAGGTGAAATGGGTATGCTTGAACTCAACTAAATTCAATATAGTTTTGTCAATACTAATGATTTTACGTTGTGTTGAGTTATGAGTATATTAGGTACAAATGATTAAATCAATTTCTCAAAGTTTCAAGGAAACTATGCGCCACCTATGCGCCTTACTAACTGCGCGCCCATCTCTCATTTTCTGCGCGCACAATATCAGCGCGCCTATCAATCCATGCGCGCCTAGCACCCAATGCACTTCAAACTTATGCGCCCTCAACCATCTTTATGCGCCTTGATGTGTAATGCGCCTTGATGTGTAATGCGCCTAGATGAGTATGCGCCTTGCTGAAGTAATGCGCACCTTCATGCGCGCATTAACTATTGCGGCTCAATCATTTCTCAAAAATTCAATTTCAATGATTGAACGTATTAAATACACAAGTACCAGGTATGTTTATTCTGTTCATTTATTATAAGAATCTATGTCTTTTGACATTCCATTAAATTGTTCAAGGGTACTTTTGCAATTAAATTTTTCCCTCGTTTTACGCTTTTCGAAAAATTTTATTTTCTGGGATATATTTCTTGCACCCCAAACTTACACCAAAATAGATGTTTTGGTGTTTGTGCAAAAATTAGTCAAAATTGCTCATACACTTAAAGGGAAAGTGGAGCAGTTTTTCAAAAACCTAAATGTCACATCATGACACTTTAGGTCATTTAGCCATTAATGCCCTTCAAATCCCAAAAATCCCTCATTAATGAATGTCCTTTTTGTCATGATGAGCCGCCGTTTTTCAAAATCCCTCATAAATGCCATCCTTTCAACTTCCCATCTTTTTAAATTTTTGACTGTATTTTTTCCATATCTGTGCAAAATTTTGAACCTAACCTATAAATATTCATCATCACCTACATTCTCACCTACTCTATTTCTCTCTCTCTCCCCGTCTCATTCTCTCCCCGACTCTCGCCTCTCTCTCTCTCTCTCTCTCTCTCTCCATCTTCATTTTTTTCTTCTTCATTTTCTATACATATATATATAAGTTTATGGGTCCTAAGAAAGCATCAACATCTACACAAGACGAAATGGTATGAATTCTCAACCTTTAATCTCTTTATTTTTTTTGAATTTTTCTCTTTTTCGTCGTTTTTTTTATTTTTTCGTTATTTTTTTTCGGATTCGTTTATCCTTGATTTTTCTTGTTTCGATGACCCGTTTTCTATATCGTTTGTTGGGTTGTGTTCTATTCTTGTTTTCGAATCTTTTAAAACCAACATTTCAACGATCAATGCTTTCTTTGTTACAAATCTGATTTTTTTGGTTTCAAATTTTTTCAAATTTTTCGGTCATTCTTTTGTTCATTGTGCCTTCATTATTGATTTGTTTATGTTTTTGTTTACATATTTAGATTCCTTGTTGTCATGCGGTCATTTTGATATATTATTTGTCTAGTTTGGTGAAGTTTCATGATTTTCGTGTTCTTGGTGTTCTTCGAGCATTCAAGGGTCGTTCTTCGTGTTCTTCGTCATTCTTGCATGTTTTGGTCTCTTAAAATTTTCTATCGTGTTTTCAAAAATTTGAACTTTTTGATTTTCATTTCTTTCATTTGTATACTTGTTGTTTTGTTTTTGCTAAGTAAAATTTTACACGATATGCGCCTATATACTTCTTTATGCGCCTATTCTTTTATGCGCCTGAATGCTTTCTGCGCCTCTACTTGTATATGCGCTTAAATCATTCTTCGCCTAAAACCTTATGCGCCTAACTTCGTACTTGGTCAAATTTCGTTGTTTTTTTTTTTTTTTTTATTCACATAGAACCACATTATGCGCCTTGTAACTCTATGCACCTTTAATATTTCATGCGCCTAATTCAATCATGCGCCTTGATTCTCTATAATTTTGTGCGCCTGATTCTATTATGCGCCTATATATTTCATGCGCCTAATTCAATCATGCGCCTTGATTCTCTATAATTTTGTGCGCCAGATTCTATTATGCGCCTATATATTTCATGCGCCTATGTTACTTTGATCATTTTATGTTTCTATGCGCCTATGTCACTTCTAACATCAATCATTTTTTCAGGACCTTGCAAATTTCAAATTAGAAGAAACTCTTGATCTATTAGAGTTGTCTGGTGAAGTAATTGGGCGAGAAATCATAGAGACTCTGCGCGTAGCTGGTCTGCTCCCCTTATTCACCATGGATCAAAATTTCTATTCTGCGCTCCTCGTGGATGAGTTCTTCTCCACTGCTGTTCTAGTGGAAATTGATGTAAATGGGCGCACTCACTACCGGATTGAGGCTCACGTTCAAAATGTTGATGTCCATATTTCATCATCTGTGATTCGACACTTGCTTGGTTTTCCATCTACGGGTGAAGATCGCATTATTGGGCGTCCGATGACTTACTCTATTGATGATCAGAACAGGATGGCTGCTTCACTTCTAAATATTCCCACGCTTCAAAATAATATCAAAAACACCGAAATTTGAGATGGTGGAGAACTCTTGACTCACATCGCGCACTTGGTGGGAACTTCAATTGTTTTCAAAACTGGGAACGTGAACCGATTCACGGTGGAACAATGGGAATACACAGCTGCCATCATGACCAAGGAAAAGCTTCACTGGCCTCACATTCTATTCAAGACGTTGCGTGAGCAGATTGATAAATTTGTGAAGAACAAGAGTGATGGAAAGACCCTATTCCGCTCACACTGCCTTCTTCTCACAAAACTTTTTCTAACTTACCCTGAGTTAGCTAAGTTTTTGAATGAGAATCCTGAATATAAGATCAATGATGTTCCAATGTTTGGTAAAGCGAATTTGGACCTCAAGAAGCGCAGAAAGAAGCCTACAAAGCACGCCAAAGGTATTCAAATCAAGACTGTTGAAGGCTTAGTTGATGAAGACACAGAGTCCGATGATGCGCCAGTCCTTAAAAGCGCACCTTTAATAATGAGCGCAGTGAAGGCAAGCGCTAGACAAAGCGCTGATCCCTTGCCAGGCGCAGAGAAGAGCAAAGGAAAACGGGTAGTTGATGACCCTCCTCGTGCGCCTATCAAACGTACCAGATTCGAAACTGATGAAGAGCGTGATCTAAGGCTAGCGCAGGAAGCCAGCAGACTTGAGGCTCAAAGAAAAAGAGATGAAGATTTTCAAGCCAAACATGCTGCTGAGTCAGAAAAGTTAGAGCGCATGAAAGGCGCTGGATCAAGCGCTGATATTGAGAAAGGGCCTTCTGTTCCTGCGCCTACCCAGCGCGCGCCTACTCAACGCGCCCCTACTCCCCGAGCGCCTCCGGTCAAATTTCAACGTACCAACGTGTCAAGGGTACAACTCCTTTCTGATTTCTTCGGCGATGACATTTCAGACATAGAGGAACCAGTTCAGGGGGAGCAAGAGACCATCCCTCAGCGCACTCCTTCTCCAGTTGCGCCTCCACCTGGACCAGATCAAATCACAACGGAAACTGTTGATGTTGAAATAGTTGTTGTTGAAACTGTTGATGTTGAAACTGAAGATGAATTTGAGTCTCCTACTCATTCACCTCCTCGTGCGCCTCCATCTCCTTCTGCGCCCCTTCAAGATGTTGCGCCCCTTCAAGATGATGCGCCACTCTCTACCCCTGCGCCTCCACCATCTGCTCCTGATTTGAGCGAGGTACTTTCCATTCTTCATTCTTTACAGCAGGGGCAAGCAAATTTAGAGCAAGGACAGATGCATATAAAGTCTCAATTTGAGCTTCTTACTTCCTTACTCACTGATCAATCTGAAGAGATCGCTGCCATTAAGGGGGAGATGAACTCTCTCAAGGACAAACTTTCTGCTCCTTCTCCTCCTCCGGCGCAGACTCAGGTTCTACCTCATACTGATCAGGCGCAAACCACCGCTTCTGCGCCTACTTTCATACCTCAGTCTGATGCGTCTCAATCCAACATGAACGTGCTAGTATCTAAGTTGGATGTCCTGAAAGAATTGGTCGTCACTCATTTCACTGCTGCTCACTCTAGTTCTGACAGACGCGCCGAACATATTTCTTCCGACATTATCACGGCTCAAAATGCCATTGAAGCTCACATTCAAATCTTGGAAGAAAATATTTCTCAGCAGCAGCAAATCACTCAGCGTTCCATTAATGAATACCAAAACATCAATGTGAATCACTTGAGTTACATTAGAGACGGTATCACTGCCACTCACTCCAGTGTCACTGACACTCAAGGGTTAGCGAACCGTAGTCATCAGCTCGCAAAACAAATTCAGCGTTCTGTTTCAGAGATCGTTGAAGGATTGAAGGAAGATGATGCGCCTCCCAACCCTTAGGTTCTATTTTTGATTGTAAGTTATTAGAACCTTTTTGTAATAGAATCATCTCTTTTGTGTTAGTGATTTTGTGCTTACTTGTTTTAGCACCTTTTGTTTTTGTTCTATTCGAAACTTGTAATTTGTAACTCCTACACCCCAAGTTTTAATGAGAACAATGCATCACTTATTATCAAACCTTGTTCATTCAAACTCCTTGTTTGTAGAACAATGAATATTGTTTAAATTCATATGCATCATATTGAATTGTTTCATACTTTCATGCATCAAGTTTAAACTTGGTTTAAACACATTTCAAAACTAAAAATCATATATCATCTTGAATGTGTTAAACTGTTGTTTCTATCTTTCCATATGTAACTCTTTATTATTATTGGAATAGATTAGGAATCTATATTTTGGACTAGTGTGTACATTAACTTGAGACATGAATTACCAATTTCATTCATTTGGACATGTTTTTATCAAGTATAATGTTTGTCCTTGATATAGTAGGTAATGGCATCAATCAAATAGGGGGAGATTGTTGGGTATGCCCACACATATCTCAGTTTTAATGTAATAGGATTTATTAGATTTGATTGATCCATCACCTAAGTTTTATTTCATGGACTTTAGACCCACATGTAAGAAGTATTTATACTTCATTTTTTAAGTTGTCCATTGTTATAGAATAGGCTTAGAAATAGGGCAAGAAGATCAAGTTTCAAGAAAAATCACTCAGTGAGTTTGAGCCGCGCTTATGCGCCTCCTGCGCCACGCGCCACGCGCCTTCTACATTCGCGCCATGCGCCATTTAGAGCGCGCGCATAAGGATTTCTTCATAAGCTATGTTACGCGCCTCTGCGCCCCTTGATTTAAACGCACGCTTACTGTGCGCTTATTGGCTCAATGCGCCTCTTGGCTCAAACGCGCCTCAAAGTATTTATTCAACACTCAAGTGATTTATTGAAGACTCGAAGACTTGAAGAGAATTCAAATTACGCCAATGATCCAACGGGTGGTTAAAAGATGCATATGCGCCTAATCTGTTGACACGTGTCCATAACGGTCACATTTATGTTGAGTGTCAAAATGGGCATAATATATGCATGCTCCAATCAACGAGCAACAGCTCATCTTATCCACATGGATTTCCAACGGCTAGTTTTTTGAAGTTCACTATAAATACCCCATAACTTCAACATTTTGAAGTTGCTGAGTTTTGCTAAGAATTTCAAGAATTTCTCTCTCAAAGCATTTGTTGAAGATTTGAAGATTGCCTTCGTTTTTCCAGATTTCCTCAAGAACATCTTCATACCTTCATCCTTAGCCCAGATCTTCTAGCTATAACACTTTAGTTTCATTGTGCTCTAAATCATAAATATCTAAAGAGCCTTGATACTAAACACACACGCACCTCTTTAAGTTTGATCATTTAGATCCATCTTTTAGAGATACACCGGTTATTGTTTTGGATTTGTTCTTTCATAGTAATAGATCTTGAGTTAGTGTATAAGCTCAAACATTGTAATTTGTAACACTCACTCATTATATAAGATCTCCATTAGAAATCCAAGACTAACCATCTTGGTAGAGGACGTAGATCTTTCATTGATCGAACCTCTCCAAATAGCTTGTGTTATTATCTTGTCGTTTCTTTCAAGTTATTATTTTCACTCACTATTTTCTTGTTTACCCATTGTAGATTGATTGAACTGAATTGTGTTGTGTTGTTATATCATTTGCCTTAGTTCCTTATTTCAACCACTTTGAGCCAAAATACTTAGAGTGTGTGTGCGCCCCTTTATCACACTTTGCGCCTATTTTCATTACTAAATTCCGCTGTGCATTTCACTCACTCACTTAGGCGCATCTCATAACGCTTACTTGATAAAGTGCGCATTTGCAATTGAGTTTTTCAAGGGTACGAAAAGAATTTTAAAACAGCTATTCACCCCCCTCTAGCTATTTTACATACCCTTGTTGCCCTTTGGGACCAACAGATTCAAAGATAAAACGAAGTTAGAATTATGAAGAGTTCATAATTGCTAAAATTCAAAAACAAAGTTCTTGATTCAAGTTTGGAGATCCATGTGGAATTGTGAATGCAATTGGCCTACGTTCATCGAGACCATCTATTGCTTAGTTTCGGCCACATGGACTACTTCCTTGGTTTCTTGAATTAGTGCGGAATTGTGGTTGCCTATGACTTAGTTCGGCCGCACTTCTTGTTGTCTTGATTTGATGATAACCAAAGTTTAAATACTCTCATCCTCATATAATTATAGAGAAACCAATGACACATAAATATTATGCTTGAATTAATGGATATTAATTTAATGACTAATCTTGATGCTTTACATGTTATGTGCTCATAAACATGTTCCATGCTATATGAAAGAACCTTCTTGAAAATTTTAAGTCGTGTGCCAACCCATGATGGATACTTGTGAGTACACCGGGTATTTTTATGTGGGCTCTGCCAAAGCAAGGTGCATTAATTCTATCAGTGTATGAGCAAGATGAGTGAATGAGAGTTTCCTATGCGTCCAGCATAGTTTGACTTAATTAGGCTATCAAAAGACAAAGTTTTAGGCCTAAGGCACAAGATGAGATTAAAACATGTTTGACATAAGATGTCTAATTAAAATCTCATAAAAGTTCTAAGAGTCACATATGATGTGATTGATAAGAGTTATCTACCTAATTAATTTAATTTTGAGCAGTATCGCCAAAGCGGGACTTGAAATTAAATTAAAGTTGGATCTTAGCCCACATAAATTATATTATACAATTGTTGTATATGAAGGTTATATAATTTAGTGGGAGTATTTATGAAATACAAATAATTTATCTCTTAAATGATTGGTATGAAATATAGGTATATATTTTTTTGCATATTTATGTAGAATGTTATACTATGCTTTAATTGTGTTTGTTACTGCGATCTGTTCTTTAAAAGGACAAAAGTTAAAAGAGAATGAAATTAACTTCCTTGATTGGATCATGAGCTTAAGAATTATTCTAAAGAAAGAACGGAAATTATACATTCTTAATAATCCTAAGTAACCTAAATTGCAATATTAATTTGATTAATATGTTCCGTAGGATCATCAAAATTTAATTTGATTAACTTGTTGATGATCTTAGATTCATGAATAAATTGTTTATTCTGGGTTTTGATAATCATGATGATTCGATCACCATGAACACCAAATCTTAATTGAATCAAGGAAAGCAATTTCAAGGTAAATTTTGGAAATTTAAAATTTACCGCTTTTATAATAAATATTTTGAGTTGAATTTAATTGTCAGATGGCTGATTTTAGAAACCGTGTTTCCTGAAATTAAATATCAAGTTAAAAATTAATCTGATATTGAATCTAGTTTCAGACGGCTGGTTTGCGAAACCAAGTTTCCTGAAAAGTGACGTCAATTCAGAATTCAGATAAACTAAAATCAGAATCTTGAATTGTTCTTGATTGCTGAAATTAGTTAAATTGATGAGACATGTTTGTGCTCTTAATATCTGAACTATTATGCAGAGAGACGATGATCTAAGTCGAAAATTTGATTTTTGACTTAATGAATTTCTAAAAGGAAAGAGGATTAAAAGATGAAGGTAATACAAATGTTGTCAAACCTAAAAGAAATAATTGTGGCTAAAATTATAACTCTTAATGACGCAATTTTGTAGCATGGCAATTGGATTGACCACTTAAAATTGTAATCAAAATTCTGGATGATCAAAGAAAGTGAATGGTAGTGAGACTACCACTTCGGACATATATGTTATAAGATTAATCTTTCTAATTTTAATTATTGGGTATTGGATACCGGATGTAGATCTCACATTTGTATAAATGTGCAACAATTAACAAATAGAAAGACTACTTATGAGAAGTAAAGTTAATCTACGAATGGTAATGATGCAAGGGTTGCAACATTGCTCGTAGAACATTTATGAAGTGGCTTTATTTATTAAGTAGAAGGTATTATTTTGTTATAAGATAATGAAGGATATTTATTTCTTATTCAGAATAATAAAGTGCTTTATTTATTATGATTTATTAAATCATATAAATAAATCTAATATCCTAAATCTTTAAGAACAAAATAATGAATAAGTTTATAACATAAATTATTAAATTCTTAAGGCATTATTGTTTTGATCAAATAAATGAGAAACGTATATATAAAATTCCATGGGACGGAGTTTTAAAGTCATATGATTTTGAATCATGTGCTATATGCAAATCTTATTTACTTGGACCAAGGCATCTTTTACTAGAAATAGTAAAAGGCTAATATCTTATTAGACCTAATACATATTGATGTATATAATTCATTAAGTAGCAATGCTAAAAGAGGATTTTGGTACTATTTGGTAAAACTATCCAAAGACTCTGATTAGATCGAGATGATGGATAATTGAACCAAGAATTTGATAATCGTCTTTAAGGTTGTGAAATTGTTTCACAATGAACTCCACAAAGAACACCATTTTGGAATGATGTGTCTACGTGGAGGTATAGAACCTTATTGGTTATGATTCATTAGATGATAAAGTCAAATTGATCTTCCACTATTTAATTTTGGGTTATACATTGGAAACCGCTATACTTACACTAATTGAGTTCCATCAGAATAGGTTCAAAGGTACCATATGTGATATGGAATGAAAGAAAACTTGGTTTGTCTTTCATGAAGATTTAAGAAAGTGAGACTTTTACGAAAAGACTTGTTTGGAACAAGCTTACACTTAAATTTAATAAATGTATTTTCATGGGATATACTAAGAAAACTTAAGGATATTATTTTACTTATAAGAAACAAATTGTTTGTTGCTTATGATGGTACTTTTCTAGATAAATTGTTTATCTCTAAAAGAACCAGTGGAAGTAAAATATATCTAGAATGGTTCGAGACCTAAAAAAATTACATTGAACCTTTGATGGAAGTTGAACAAAGATTCACAAGGAGTTGTGAAAATTCGTTCAAGTTACATAAGTTACTTGCATATGTGATAGAATACAATCTATAACAAGAAATATTGGATTTCTCAAAATAGAATGTATTGAGGTAAAGTTCATTGAGAATGCAATATTTACCACCTATCAAAATGCGAAGTCCGCTCCGTATTTATATTAATGGCTTGGAGTCATAAAATCTAAAAGGCAATCCATGTTGTATAATCAAGTTTGGAATTTGATCATTCTAGCCTAAGGTGTAAAAACCAAATGATGGAATTGAGTTTTCTTGGAGAAAACATGCATGGATAGCAAGGAACATACGAATTAAGCAAGACTAAATGTGAAAAGGTTGACTCATATTTTGACTATGATAAAACTTTCTCACTCGTAGTCATGCTTTAAGTTATTAGAATTCTCATTGTCATATCTTCATGTTTGGAATATGAAATTTGACAAATAAATATCAAGACAGTGTTTCTTGATGGGAATTAACTTAAGGATGTATTGGATACAACCTAAAGGTTTTGATAGTCTAGAAAATTCTAATAAAAATATGTTTAGTTGCGGAAATCCATGTGATGGATTGAAGCAAGCTTCTTAGAGTTGAAACAATCATCATGATGAAGTTGATTGATTTGTGTCAAAGACTTAGGAAAGACTTAGGAAGAAGGCGCTTACATACTTGGGATTAATATCTATTGATATAAATCTAGGAAGTTGATTGATTTGTGTCAAAGTACTTATAAAGACAAAGTACTGAATTGTTCAGTATGCAAGACTCTTGGAAAAGAACTTGCAAAGTTGTCTAATGACAATATTCTTGACAAGACTTAGTCTTATTGGAAGATTAATGAGCAAGAATACATGTTTAGGATTCCATATGCTTCGCCAATTGGATCTATTATGTGTGTCATATTATGTACTTAGACGGGATAACTCGTATACTTGGAATATGATGAGAATAAACTAATCATATCCTAGTGAAAGTCACTAGATAGTGATCAAGAATGTCCTTATGTACTTGAGAAGAACTAAGGATGCATTCTTGATGGTTGTTGACATGGGAGATGATCTAGTAAATGGTTACATAGATGCACTACAACAAAAACAGTCATTTACAACGTTTTTTTTAACAACATTTGCTAAGAAACGTTGTAATAAAGCTGTAATACAACGTTTTTACAACAAACGTTGTAATATATCATAAATAACAACGTTGCACTTATTCAAACGTTGTAATATTGGTAAAAGACAACTTTTTCTGAGACAAACGTTGTAAACAGTACAACGTTTTGGACAGTAAACGTTGTAAAAAAAATATTACAACGTTTATTTTAAAAGTTGTAAAGCACATTTAATACAACGTTTCTTAATTGGGTTAAAATAATAAGAGAAAAAAAAACTGAAAATTTGAACGGGCGCTCAAATTTCACTCCGCGCACTCACTCTTTCGCGCCCCCCCCAACAAAAAATCAACATTGCAACAAGGGGAAAGAAAAACCCCTAGCCTGGCCTCTCTCTCCCTCTTCTCTCTTGTGCCCTAACCCCTCCACCAAATTGATTCTCCCAAATACTAAATGTAAGAATCGACGATTACTGAGCATCAAATCTGGCGTCGATTTAGTCGGAGGTGGGGAAATCAGTTCACCTCCGGCTCTGCACAACGACAAGGATCGTCGGAGCCTCTGGAGATGACTTCTTGACAGCAGACCGGCCATTCTCCGCCTCCCCAACGAAATCTAGAGTTCTTGCCATTCCTATCTCAGATTCTCAGACTCAGTCACTCAGGTAAGCGAAATCAATCCTTCTCCTTCTAATTAATTACGAAAATTCATCAATTCCTTCTAGAGCCATCAATTCTCTTTCTTTATCGACTCTCCTCTCTCTCTATTCGACAGTCAAGTCACCGGACCACTAACACCCACTGTAACCAGTCGCAGCGCCACCATCGCCATCGCCGTCGCCGCCTTCTGGTAACTGGTGGTAAGTCCTCTTCTTCGAATTCAATCTTCAACTCGTATATTCTGAATTGTTGATCAGATTTTTCACATCGACCGTCATCAATTCGTATATTCTGATTTGGAAGTTCCTGAATCGGATTTTTTTTTCTTTTTTTTTTTTTTTTTTTTTTTTTAATTTAAGCCTTGAGAACTGGAAATGATTGGGTTTCTTGACGTAACTAGAGAAATTTGACAATGCATGTGTTGATAAGTTGTCTTCGTTAACGGTTTCCCAATTCTTTGTGTTACTGTCAATCTTTTTCTTTGGCTCTCCAAAACCCAAACCCTTTTCGGTTCCTTCTCTCTGCTAAGGTTCTCTTACCCCCTTTCTCTTTAGCATTTTCTGCTAGTTATTGTATTTTAAAGCATCATTTTATGTTGAGTATCATGTGTGCATTTTTACTGATATGCTGTTGAGCTACTTGTCTTAGTGTATACTTTTAGTTGGTTAACCATACGGTTCAGCCTACTACACTAATCTTATCAACTTTTGTAGTGCTCTTGATACTTTAGGTGAACTCGTAATTCTTATTCGATGGATAAAGCTTGGGTGAATATGCCAAGGTTTTATTCTAAGCTCAAAAGTGGTTTTAGTACTTAGATGTCTTCTTGTGCTAGCTTGTACATAATATATATACTTTTGTTTGTAGGCCAAGTCCGGCATACATGGAAGGGGTAATAAAATTTGTAGCAGTAAGTTTGGGAAAGCTAGGAAATCCTTCCAAAATTCGATGTCCTTGTACTCGATGCAGAAATATGGATTACTCCCTCAGTCTTATAACAACTTGCACCAATATCTTTTTTGGTTATCCTGTTTAAGTTGTGATTCACCGTTGCAGTTTTAAATGTCTGAATGAATCAAGAGCCCCATTGAATAATAACTTTATGAATTACTCCCTCAGTCTTATAACAACTTGCACCAATATCTTTTTTGGTTATCCTGTTGCTACGTCCCACTTTCCTAAAATGTTAAAATATTTCTCCCTCCCTCCCAAACTAATGGCTACTTATTTCCGTTTTGCAGTTAAATAACCTGGAATGGAACAAAACATAAGTGTAATTATAAGCAACAAATATATTTATTGCCTTTAGAATTGCAACCTAGAATTACTGAAGTGCCCTTTAGGATTGATTTTGGCAATTCTTCTTCTTCCTTATCATCTTCAGCAACCTCACAAACGGGACCAAGTTCTTCCAAATCTGTAATCACCTTTGCAACGTACTGTAATAACCAGGTTATTACAGTACGTTACAAGGGTGATTGCAGATTTGGAAGAACTTGGTTCCGTTTTGTGAGGTTGCTGAGGATGATAAGGAAGAAGACAAAGAATCGCCAAAATCAATTCTTCTACAGGTCATTTCAGTAATTCTACGTTACAATTCTGAAGGCAATAAATATGCTTAAAAAATACGTTGCTTATAATTATGCTACCAGCAGATGGAGTGTTATATGCAAAGGCATCAATTCTTCTACAGGTATTCTTTGCCAATTTTGACTTTTGTAATAGCTACCATATTAACTCGAGGTTAGTAACTCAATTTAAATCATTTTGTTTATCATTAATTTCATTAACTAAAATTGCAGCTTAGAGATACCATCTCTATAGATTCTGTCTTGTGTGTATGAGGTGCTCTTGTTGTGAGTGTGTGTACTATGTGTAGCTTGCAATTGAAGATGAACAATTTTTATGGGTTAAACTAGTGTTAAACATGATTTGCTAAATTATCTTTTAATGTGAAGAGATCAATTGTTTATGGTTGTGCTGCTGGTGTGTGTTTATGTATCTGACAATAATTAAAGAAGGTGAATTGTTGTAATATTGATTAATTTTTTAGATTTTTATGAATATGATACTAGTATGTTCTTGTCTAAATGTGCACTGCTTGTGTATTGAAGAAAATGAAACATAATAGTTGCTGGGTTCATGAAAATGGAATTAATTTCAAAATTCCCTATTTGGTCCCTGAACTCTAAATATTTCCGTTTGATTCCTGAGTTTGTGATGTTTATAATCTGGTCCCTGTACTTAGAAATTTGCAGGTTGGTCTATGAGTTTAATTTAAATTCTGTTTAGTCCCTGTTATGTACTGTTAAAAAAGAATTGATCATAAGTTGCTCGTTTTTTATCGGAAAGAAGTCATCTTTGGGTCTAACTTGACTAATTTTTCGAGAGCTATTGAATGGAATAGGTTTTAGAATCTGAAACCTTATAAATGTTTCCCAGAATCTCGGTTTTTGACAGAAGGATAGTAAAAATCGTTAAAAGAAAAGTTAATCTTTGAAAATTCATAGTAAATTCATCCGGACTCGGAATCAAGTGATTTTAGTGTCTAAATTGGATGTTTTTCTGTAAGGCTTCCAAGTATTGTACTTTCAGATCAAGAGAATGTGTTTGTTATTCTCAGAATACCTGTTTCTGGAGCAGTCCATGGTAGAAGCTTTCCGAATCCCGTCAACTTAGAAAATTCATAAATAATTCATCCGAACTCGGAATTAAATGATTTTTGGGTCTAAACTCATTAGCTTTTAAAGGTCTTTCTAATGAAATAGTTATCTGTTGCCAAAGTGTTACATATTTGTCCCAGGTTTAGGATCTTTGTTGCTGCTGTTTATGATAGTTATGATCTAATTTATTCTTCTGAATGGATGACATTATTCTATAATATTGACTTGCAGGTCTTTTGTTGACATTGGCTGGCATGGGCGAAGAAGGAATGTCTGTGCGTATGGCTTGAGTTATCTCTGTTTTGCTTTTATTATGATCACATACGTTACTGCCAATGTTGCTGCATAAGTTAACATGATTTTCCTATTATCTGAAGGTAAATGCGTGGGGTCCATCAGATTTTAAGTATTTAGTTGATGCAATGAAATCATTCATCCCTAACGCGGCCATGGTTCACACACGTAGCTTCGGCCCCACTGTAACTGAACCAAATAGGTTTGTAGACCCTCTTGTTCTTATAGATGATGAAGTTGTTAAAATATCAGCTATTTTATTACAACCAATCTCCACGACAAATGGTCCAGTCCTTGAAACTCAGCTTGCATCAAGTCCTGGTGATATTTCTGTGATTTATGTTTGCGAGTTGCCAGAAATTAAAGGTAAACTGGTCAGTCATGGTTTTCTCTCTCTTGCCACATTCTACATGTCCTGTTTCCTTGACACATCTTTTGGTGATTTAGGTCCCTTACTTGTAATTGGTGATGCTAATGGGAAATTGATGCTTGCTCATGCAGCAAGTGCACAAGGAATCTCCGGTAAGCTTCACGCTTGTTGTTTTGGAGGTTCTGCATAAAAATGCATAATCTTATTGAAACTATACTTTCCTTCTTCTTGTTTTTTTTTTTGAAAATAGGATTTACTATTTTTTCAGGTCAGTGAGTGGGGGCAAGTACTTGTGGCAGCTAATGAAGATAGAAGCAAAGAAGATTTGGTCTGATGCATTATTTGTACAGGTTGTTGATAGTTTAAATCGATTTTAAATTATGTATCTTAGCGAAAGAGCAGTAGCACCTATTGTATAACTACTATTTTTAATTTATGTTATTTATGAAATTTCTCAAACTCCGGTCTTTCGCTATTTGTCAATTTGTTTTATGGTTTTTCAACTGAAATTAATAGTGGTGATGGGTGGGGGGCAGGGGCGCGGGGGCGGGAGAGGTGGTGGGGAGGAAAATAAAATAATTCTTTTTTTTTTTTTTTTTCTTGACTGTTACAACGTTTCTAAAAAGTTGTAGAAATATATCTACAACGTTTAACTAAACGTTGTATAATGATATCTACAACGTTTAATATAAACGTTGTATAAATAGATCTAAAACGTTTAACTAAACGTTGTATAATGATATCTACAACGTTTAATATAAACGTTGTAGAAATATATCTACAACGTTTAATATAAACGTTGTAGAAAATATTACCACGTTGAGGAAAACGTTGTTGCCAGTTTATCACAACGTTTATCTTAAGCTTGTAAAAAGTGATTTTACAACGTTTAAACGTTGTAGAAAAACATGTACTACAACGTTTATTTAAACGCTGTAAAGTGATGTTACAACGTTTCAAACGTTGTATAAAACGCGTAGTACAACGTTTATTAAACGTTGTAGTAGTCTGGGACCTATTACAACGTCGGCTGTAACAACGTTTATACAAACGTTGTAAAAAGTCTATTACAACGTTTTTCAAACGTTGTTAATGAGTGTTTTTGTTGTAGTGATGCATGCTTCCACATCGACAAGGGTAATTTAAATCGCAGTATAAACATATGTTTAAAGTGAGTTCTATTAGTTGGAATAGTTCCAAGCAAATACACTGTAAATTATTCTACGAATAAAATTGAGTATTTAGTTACAAGAGTTGTAACTAAGAGAGTTGTTTGAATATAGATGTTACTGGTAAAACTATAAATAGTTTCTAGTGATACTAATCCTATGGACCTTTATTGTGAAATAATGGTTATTCCACAAGCTAAGGCGCCAAAGGCTCATCTATGATCCAAACACACACTCAGACATTTCCATCTCTATGAGAAATCGTTGACATGGTAGATGTCAAAATATGCAAAATACTTTATGATGATAACAAGGATAATCTTCCTACATAAGATTCTCCACATGCAGTTATGATGGTCATAAGCTAAGCTCAATGGTATTGGATACGCATTGATTGGGCCTAGTTGAAGTGGGAGATTGTTGGAAATTATGCCCTAGGCCCTTGAGAAAGGCCTTACGTTACATCATGTTCTCATTTGTTATGGAGATAACAACCCTAGATTATTATATGTTTTACATGTTTATTATAATAATCCCCGTCCCTAGTACTTATGAAGAACTAGTATAAGTTTAATTGATGATCATGTGTATATGATACAAATTAAGTTTACAGGTACTTGTTGATGAACACATACTGGACATGACCCACTTATGAGATTTATGTCATGGTCAAATGTCATAATTAAATCTCATAATAGTTATATCATTTATCCTTAGACCTGAGATTATCATAGTCTTCCACATGATGAACATTATGTTTGACGTACTCAAACGCTACCCCTAACCGGGTGGTTATAAAGGCTACGATTGGCATAATCAGATTCATGCAGGGAAGAATGATAAGTCAAGATGGGATTTGTCCCTCTCTCAAGAGAGATATCTGCTTGGCCACTCGATGAGTGAGATTGATAATAGTGTACGGCCGTACCCAAATGAATTGAAGTGTTCAATGTTATTTGCTCATATCAATCTACTCAAGATCGAGAAAGCATTGAACAATATAATTTGACGTGGACCATGACTTATGTTCAATATGATATCATGTGACAAAAGGATTGTGATATGTTCTATGAGGATAACGAACTTCTTTAAGTTATATTAATTGGGTAGTCATGATGGCTTGCTAGAGTCCGCTCATAACTTGTGGGTTTGACCTTGGTTAGACTCATTGCCAACTTAATATAATCCTATGGGGTCACACACAAAAGAATGAATCAAAAGAAAAGGCTAAAATTGGAATTGTGTAAAAGAGCGTAAAAAATCAGAATTAAGGAAATCTTTGAAAATAAGGTTTCTAGAAGGGTGGTCCGGGCGGACCTATGTTGGTCCGGGCGGACCTCTTTGGTGCCCCGGGCGGACCACCCCTACAGAAAGTCTGTTTTTTCCTGATTCGGATTTTGACGAGATTTGGACTAAATTTCCTAAATGGTTTAGGACTTTTGAGTTTAAATACACCTCTCTTTACAAGGTATTAACCTAATTGATATTGTATCAGATTTGGTAGCCTCCATGTGATTGAGAAACATATTCTTGAGTTTAGATTATGAGTCAAAAGCTCAAGAACACCAAATTTTCATATAGCCTTTGAAGATTGGAAAAGCGTGTTTTCTAATGGGTCTAGCAATCCAGATCTAGAATGGTTCTAGATATTCGTTCACGTGTGGATACACATAGAGGATGTTTGCTTTAACATCTCAAGTTCGTGTTCCTGTGATACTGATCCGAAGAACGGGAAGAACGAGGAGATCAAATCTTAAAGCTTGAAGACTTGAAGATCCGAAAAATTTAAATGCACAACTACGGTTAGTAGTCTAAATTCATCTCGTCATTAATTTAATTATCATGAATGGAACTTGGGGCTTAGGGTTTTGTTGATTGTTATTGCTTTCTTCCGCTGTGCATGTTGCCTCAAAACCCAACAACTACACCAGATGTTAGTTCTTCAGATTATACCAGACAGATAAATTTTGATCACAAAACACTAGCTTCATATCTCTGACTTCAGATACAGATACAGAAACTAGAACATTCCAGATGCGCTCTTGGATCACCAATGAACGCCAGATGAACTTTCAGATATAGATCTACCAGATTTTCTATTGTTAGCACAGATGAGCAATCACTGACTGCTCTCAGATTTATTGATTCTCGATCCTCTACAGTGAAGAGTTTCATAATAACCATAAAAATCCCAAACTCAAATATGTCAGAGGTAACAGAATATTATACCAGATGTGTCCAACCTAGACACCTAGATTTCTGAATGGACCCTGCACGTGCGATGCACAGAAACTGCACGCGGACTGCACGTGCACCGCACGTTTTCTGCACGCGGTAATCTTCTACCATAAAATAAATCTGTTCTTCCCGTCAGACTTGTCAATCTTCTAGTCCATCCCGGAACCCATCTCTTCTACTGCAGCGGAATGCCCTGATCTTTCTTGACTAATGTCCCGACCCCGAACCCCGCGGGCCCGAGATCGCGAGCTGGACGTCGACTTAAACAATAAACTCTAAAATAATGAAGATAAAAATTTCCTTTTATACCAAAAGACGAAAACACAAAGTTTGAAATCCACCTGAACAACAAGTAAGACTAGTATAAACTCCATAAGCTTATACGCCAAAGTTATAAAATATACAAATCCTAATGACGTCAATGTTTGGTACAAATATCCCAAAAGGGTTACACATTTATATAATGTAAACCCACCAATATCAACCTGCCCCAAAAGCTCGAACCCACTCGACGTCCTGTCTCGTGATCAGCGAGTCTAATCCTTTCCACCTGGGGGGGGGTTAAGGAAAAACAAAGACAAAAGAAAAGGGGGGTGAGATAAATCTCAATAAGTCACTAATGCAACTACATGACATGCTATGATGCAATAATCAATAATAAATCACATAACAAATAGCAATTATCATATATCAGATAGCAGCGGAAATAAACACATAACAAAGGATATATCCAAGGTTTTCCAACTGATAGAACCAAATAAAAGGTCGCTGCGCAGCTTCAACAATCAACCAAATCAACATCTTCATAATAGCATGAAAGCTAAAGAGAAACCCCCGGTACCGGAACCAATAACAAAGTAATGTGCCACAAAGGGCGGGAGCCATGCCACAAAGTCATGCTCCAAACGTCTCAACCAAGGACGATCTGGAAGAGGAAAATAAGGGCAAAACAACGGTCGACACCATAATGGACTTGGCCGGTGCCATCACAATATCTCACATCGCGCGACACAACCACAAATACCAGCTGGACTTTCAAATAAATGCTAAGTAATAAAATACTAGCACAATAAACAACTAATGATTCCAAAGTAGGGAACCAACCCAAACAACACATCAAGGATGGACCATATTCCCAAAATGATAGTTAACCAAATTCCATAACATAATTATTCACAAGAATCAATTCTAATTAATAAAGTGTTCCACGGTGTTATCCTAAGTTAATTTGAAGAATAAAACCTAAACTAGTTAAGCCAATAGTCCTAAACCAAGCAAAAAGGGCAAAATTCCAAGCAGGCGGGCGGGCGGGCGCCTGGAAGGGGTCGGGCGCGCGCTTATTTCAACAGAAGGTCTGGCCGCTGGAAAAAGGGGGGCGGGCGGGCGCCTGGTCCAACCCGGGCGGGCGCCTGGTCTGTCTTCAAGGTCGGGAAAACAGAGCTGGGTTCATCAATTTCTTACCCATTTCACACAACACTTAAAATCAAACACAACCAACAAGTTTACTAAGGTACCCAAACAACATTTAACTAAAAGGGAACCTAAATAACACCATAAATGGCCCCAACTCAAGAATCAAACCCAACATTTATCAATCACCATTTTAACTAAAAATCCAAATAAATTCCAAACAATTTCCAAACTCAATCAAACTTCAAATATTACAACTAAAGCATTATATAAACATGATATGAACAATTTAGCATAGAAATGGGGGAAAAGTAACTTACTTGAATTTTCCCAAAGTTGACGGATTTCAAATATTTTGGCTTCCTACGATTCTATCGACGATCTAAACAAGTTTCATGTTTTAAGAAATGAGAAATAACAAGAGGAAGATGGTTAGATTGAAGAGAGAAGGAAGAGAGAAATTCTTACCCTTTTTCTTTTGAGAGAGAGAGAAATGAGCTGGGAGAGAGATGGAGTGAAAGAGTGAGGGAGGTGAGGGAGAAGAGTAGGGAGGGAGTAGGAGAAAGATTATTTGAACATTTTACACTTAGGCCCCTCCCCTAATACTACCCTTTCTCAAATAAACTCCCCACTAACAAATAAGACTCAACACTTCTACACTAGCACAAATGACCCAAATAAAATGCTAGGCATAAATTATTATAGCACATAAAATGCACACATAAATATTTAAATCAAATAAATAAATAAATAAATAATTATTTATCAATAAAATAGAGACGGGTTTTCGGGTCGTGACATTCACTCTCCCTTAAAGAAATTTCGACCCGAATTTTAACGAGACTTACCCGAATTAAAAAGCCACAGATATTTCCTCTCTATCTCATCACGAAGCTCCCAAGTCGATTCCTCAATATTGTGATTCCTCCAAAGAACTCTAACCAACGGAATGCTTTTGTTTCTCAATTCTTGGACTTTGGAGTCAAGGATCCTAACCGGTCGTTCCTCATAAGTCATATCGGGCTCAATATCCTCCGGTACCCTCGGTAACACGTGAGATGGATCATGAACATACTTCCGAAGCATAGAAATGTGAAAAACATTATGTAACCGGTCCAAAGATGGCGGTAACGCAAGGCGATACGCAAGAAGTCCAACCTTTCCCAAAATCTCAAACGGGCCAATAAACCTCGGAGCCAATTTGCCTTTCTTCCCAAACCTACGAATACCCACCTTCGGAGATACTTTCAAGAACACCAAATCACCGGTCTGAAAACTAAGATCTCGCCTTCGGTTATCTGCATAGCTCTTATGACGACTCTGGGCTGTTTTCAATCGATCCCGGATAACTCTAACTTTCTCAACTGAATCCTGAAGCAAATCAATACCCATGATCTTCGCTTCACCGACCTCATCCCAACAGATGGGCGATCTACATTTCCTCCCATACAAGGCCTCATACGGTGCCATACCAATGCTCGACTGATAGCTATTATTGTAGGCAAACTCTGCAAGCGGTAGGTGTGAATCCCACGAATCCGGAAAGTCAACTGTGCATGCCCGTAACATATCCTCGAGAATCTGAATGGTCCTCTCGGATTGACCATCGGTCTGAGGGTGAAAAGCTGTACTAAATCGCAAATCTGTACCCAAAGCTTCCTGAAATGCCTTCCGGAATCTAGAAGTAAACCTCGGGTCTCGATCTGACACAATACTAACCGGAACCCCATGCAATCTAACGATCTCATCGATATAAAGGGTCGCAAGCTTCTCCATCGAATATCTGATGTCAATAGGCAAGAAATGGGCACTCTTGGTCAATCTATCCATTATTACCCAAACACTGTCATACTTCCTACGGGTACGAGGTAGTCCCGTAATGAAATCCATAGTCACATGCTCCCATTTCCACTCGGGAATCTCTAACGGCTGAAGTAGTCCCGCGGGTCTCTGATGCTCGGCTTTGACCTACTGACACGTTAAACACTTCGAAACATACTCCGCTATGTCCCTTTTCATATTATTCCACCAAAAATGTCGCTTCAGATTCTGGTACATCTTCGTACTACCCGGATGAATAGTATATCTCGATTTGTGACTCATCTAGAACTTGCCTCTTTATTCCACCAACGTCGGGTACGCACAAACGACCACGGAAAGTTAACGCCCCATTCGAACTCCTAGAAAAATCCTCGAAATTCTTTTCCTTCATTTTACCCATTACCTTCACTAACTCGGGATCTTCCTTTTGAGCTTCTTTTATCCTCTGAATTAGGGTCGGAGATACCCTAATATTCGCAAAAATAGACCTATGACTCGATTCACGAGGAGACCAATCTCGAACATCCTCAAGCATTTTCCACTCTCGAACCATCATCGAAGCCACATAAGACTTCCTACTAATCGCATCGGCGACCACATTCGCCTTTCCCGGGTGATAGGAAATCGTACAATCATAGTCCTTTAAAAGTTCCATCCATCGGCGTTGCCTATTATTCAACTCTTTCTGGGAGAAAAGGTATTTCAAACTCTTGTGATTGGTAAAAATTTCAAACTTCGCCCCATAAAGGTAGTGCTTCCACTTATGTAACGCAAAGACTATCGCAGCCAACTCCATATCATGGGTAGGGTAATTCTGTTCACTAGGGGTCAACTTCCTCGAAGCATACGCAATCACTTTCCCATTCTGCATCAAAACACAACCCAAACCCTCTTTTGAAGCATCACTATAAATTACTAAATCATCATTCCCATTAGGCAAGGTCAAGATCGGTGCGGTAGTCAACCTCTTCTTCAATTCCTCGAAACTCTTGTCACATTTCTCGGTCCACTCAAACGGGACATTCTTCCGGGTCAACTGAGTCATCGGAGTAGCGATCCTCGAAAACCCTTCTATAAATCTTCGGTAATACCCGGCCAACCCCAGAAAGCTTCTAATCTCTGTCACTGATTCGGGTCTCTTCCAATCCACTATTGCCTCTATCTTTGAAGGATCTACAGAAATCCCGTCTTTAGAAATCACATGGCCCAGAAATGACACTTTCTCGAGCCAAAATTCGCACTTACTAAACTTCGCAAATAATTTCTCTCTCGCAAGAACGGATAAAAATGTCCTCAAGTGTTGCTCGTGCTCCTCTCTAGATTTAGAGTAGACGAGTATATCATCAATAAAGACCACCACGAACGAATCAAGATAAGGATGGAAAATCCGGTTCATCAAATCCATAAACACGGCCGGCGCGTTAGTCAACCCAAACGGCATAACCAAGAATTCATAATGACAATACCGAGTGCGAAAGGCAGTCTTCGGAATATCCTCCGATCGAATCTTCAACTGATGGTACCCACTCCTCAAATCAAGTTTAGAAAAAACAACGGACCCTTGAAGCTGATCAAACAAATCATCAATGTGAAGTAGAGGATACTTGTTCTTCACTGTAACCTGATTCAACTTCTGGTTATCTATACACAATCTCAAAGAACCATCTTTCTTCCGTACAAACAAAACCGGTGCTCCCCACGGGGAAACACTAGGGCGGATAAACCCTCGATCAAGCAACTCTTGCAATTGAACCTTTAGTTCCTTCAACTCTGCGGGAGCCAACCTATACGGTGCCTTTGAAATCGGAGTTGTACCCGGCAAAAGATCTATACAAAATTCTATCTCATGATCGGGAGGCATATCATATTCAGAAGAGAAAACATCGGGAAATTCCCTAACTACCCGAACACTTTCCAAACTAGGGAATTCATTCCTAGTATCAAGAACACTAGCCAAATACCCCTCACAACCACGATGCAATAATTTTCTCGCCTTCACATAAGAAATGATACGAAAATTTCTACCAAAAGGCATAGCCTCAAAAGTAAACTTAGGCACATCAGGGATGGAAAAATTAACGACCTTTCTACGATAGTCAACAGAAGCATGAAACTTGCTCAACCAATCCATACCCAAAATAACATCAAAGTCCTGAATAGGAAGGACTACCAAGTCCGCACACAAGACATGACCACATATAAGCACGTCACAAGCACGGAAGACTCTATCGGTCACCAAACACTCTCCCATAGGAGTAGACACCTCTAACACATAAAGCAATGACTCAAATGCAGCATTTAGCAGAGAAGCAAATTGCACAGAAAGGTAAGAATGAGATGATCCTGGATCTACTAACGTACGCGCGCTCACATTAGATATGGAAACAATACCTCCAATAACTGTGGGATCATCTCTGGCTTGTTGTTGATTCATTGCAAACACTTTCCCTTGGACCTTGGGCTTTCCCGTAGCGTCTCTTTTCTGACCCTGTGGAGCACCAGCTCCTACCCCAGTCGGTTGCATTCTATTCCTCGGACAATCCCTCACATAATGCCCCATTTGACCACGATTGGTACACCTTCCCTGTTTCTTCCAACACCGGTCCTCTGAATGGCCTTCCTTTTGGCAATAGGAACAAAGTCTCCTATTTCAGTTCCCTTGGTTCCCGGAAGTAGTGCCCGGGTTCCTTGGGGTTGGTTGCCCTCGGAACTGAGATTGTCCCCCAAAGTTACCTCGGTTATCAATCCTTGGTTGTGACTTGCTCTGCGCTCCTTGCTTACTTGGGTTGGCTACCTCGGTCTTCCTCTTATGTTCCCCAATATCTTGCTCTATAAGATAGGCACGGTCCACCGCATCCTGGAATGTCACAATCCTCTGGGCTATAAGCTGAGTACGGATAGAAGTCTTTAAACCCTGGATGAATCTCATAGCCTTCTGTTCTTCGGTCCTCACAAGATAGTCACAATACCGGGCTAATTCTGTGAACTTAGCCGAGTACTGAGCTATAGACAACAATCCTTGCTCCAAGTTGAGTAGCTCGATCTCTTTTCGGTTCTGATCCACTACCGGAATGAAATGCTCTTTGAACTTTCGTACAAACAATTCCCATGCATACACTGTGTGAGTGTCATCCCAACTAGCTTTAACTCCTTTCCACCAATGCTCGGCGGCACCCACAAGCTTATAAGCCGCGAACCGGACCCTATCCTCGTCCGTGCATCCAAACACATCATAGATTTTCTCCATAGACTCAACCCATAGTTCCGCCTTCTTCACATCGGGCTCACCATCGAACTCTACCGGTTTCAGTTTTAAGAATTGCTCCAAACCATATCGGGGTGGCGGTGCTTGCTCTACTCTCGGTCCTTGGTCATGAATAGCCTTCATGGCCGCCTCAAACATGCCTTGGAACATGGCACGGTTCTCTTCCCGAAGATCATTCTGATTCTGAGCCCCACTAGAACCTTCACCTGTCCTTCTTCTAGCCATTGAGAACAATTACCTGCATAAAACATCAACCGTTACTCACTCCGAACACAACTACCCTCCTAGGTCATACTAGTCCACCTAGACTTATACTTAGAGCTAAACCATTGCTCTGATACCAACTGTCGCGACCCCGAACCCCGCGGGCCCAAGATCGCGAGCTGGACGTCCACTTAAACAATAAACTCTAAAATAATGAAGATAAAAATTTCCTTTTATACCAAAAGACGATAACACAAAGTTTGAAATCCACCTGAACAACAAGTAAGACTAGTATAAACTCCATAAGCTTACACGCCAAAGTTATAAAATATACAAATCCTAATGACGTCAATGTTTGGTACAAATATCCCAAAAGGGTTACACATTTATATAATGTAAACCTACCAATATCAACCTGCCCCAAAAGCTCGAACCCACTCGACGTCCTGTCTCGAGATCAGCGAGTCTAATCCTTTCCACCTGGGGAGGGGGGGGGGGTTAAGGAAAAACAAAGACAAAAGAAAAGGGGGGTGAGATAAATCTCAATAAGTCACTAATGCAACTACATGACATGCTATGATGCAATAATCAATAATAAATCACATAACACATAGCAATTATCATATATCAGATAGCAGCAGAAATAAACACATAACAAAGGATATAGCCAAGGTTTTCCAACTGATAGAACCAAATAAAGGTCGCTGCGCAGCTTCAACAATCAACCAAATCAACATCTTCATAATAGCATGAAAGCTGAAGAGAAACCCCCGGTACCGGAACCAATAACAAAGTAATGTGCCACAAAGGGCGGGAGCCATGCCACAAAGTCATGCTCCAAACGTCTCAACCAAGGCCGATCTGGAAGAGGAAAATAAGGGCAAAACAATGGTCGACACCATAATGGACTTGGCCGGTGCCATCACAATATCTCACATCGCCCGACACAACCACAAATACCAGTTGGAATTTCAAATAAATGCTAAGTAATAAAATACTAGCACGATAAACAACTAATGATTCCAAAGTAGGGAACCAATCCAAATAAATTACCACAAGGTAAACCAATCCAAACAACACATCAAGGATGGACCATATTCCCAAAATGATACTTAACCAAATTCCATAACATAATTATTCACAAGAATCAATTCCAATTAATAAAGTGTTCCACAGTGTTATCCTAAGTTAATTAGAAGAATAAAACCTAAACTAGTTAAGCCAATAGTCCTAAACCAAGCAAAAAGGGCAAAATTCCAAGCAGGCGGGCGGGCGGGCGCTTGGAGGGGGTCGGGTGCGCGCTTATTTCAACAGAAGGTCTGGCCGCTGGAAAAAGGGGGGCGGGCGGGCGCCTGGTCCAACCCGGGCGGGCGCCTGGTCTGTCTTCAAGGTCGGGAAAACAGAGCTGGGTTCATCAATTTCTTACCCATTTCACACAACACTCAAAATCAAACACAACCAACAAGTATACTAAGGTACCCAAACAACATTTAACTAAAAGGGAACCTAAATAACACCATAAATGGCCCCAACTCAAGAATCAAACCCAACATTTATCAATCACCATTTTAACTAAAAATCCAAATAAATTCCAAACAATTTCCAAACTCAATCAAACTTCAAATATAACAACTAAAGCATTATATAAACATGATATGAACAATTTAGCATAGAAATGGGGGAAAAGTAACTTACTTGAATTTTTCCAAAGTTGACGGATTTCAAATATTTTTGGCTTCCTACGATCCTATCGACGATCTAAACAAGTTTCATGTTTTAAGAAATGAGAAATAACAAGAGGAAGATGGTTAGATTGAAGAGAGAAGGAAGAGAGAAATTCTTACCCTTTTTCTTTCGAGAGAGAGAGAAATGAGCTGGGAGAGAGATGGAGTGAAAGAGTGAGGGAGGTGAGGGAGAAGAGTAGGGAGGGAGTAGGAGAAAGATTATTTGAACATTTTACACTGAGGCCCCTCCCCTAATACTACCCTTTCTCAAATAAACTCCCCACTAACAAATACTGTAAGACTCAACACTTCTACACTAGCACAAATGACCCAAATAAAATACTAGGCATAAATTATTATAGCACATAAAATGCACACATAAATATTTAAATCAAATAAATAAATAAATAATTATTTATCAATAAAATAGAGACGGGTTTTCGGGTCGTGACAACTAATCTGGCTCTGGTGCTACTTGTTAGTAAATCAGACCCAAGAGATAGCAGAAAATAATGAACGCAAATCAACAAGTAATTACACAGAATTTTACGTGGTTCACCAACAACCTATTGGCTATGTCCACGGGCAAAGGGAAACATATATTATTAAAGAAAAAAAATACCTTATTTGGTCACTTTGTACAGGTTTGGTACCTAATGTCATCTTTTTTGCAAGTATAGTACCTCAAATGGTCATTCTGTGCAACCAAAGTAACTAAAACAAACATCGTCAATATTTGTACGTTAAAAACCCATGTGCTTGTTCATGTGCTATTTTCTGAGGGGTAAAATAGGAAATCTGAGTGAATAGTAAAAAATATCCCCACCCTTTCTCCTTCATCTTCTTCCCTCCTCCTCCATCTCTTCCCCGCCGGCCACTCCACCTCCATTCTCTGGCCACCGGCCACTCCATCTCCATTCTCTTTCCTCCTTGCACTAAAATTTACCCCACCCCCACATAATCTTTTTCATGATATAAAGATTATATAGATCCCCAAAACAAGGATAAAGACCCAGTCATGATTTCTACCTCCCTGTGATGTTTTGATCTATTCAAGGAAACATGAGTCTTCCTCATTAAGAATGTGATAAACAAAATTTCCAAATAAAAATTAACCCAGAAGTCGGGCTCAGTGCTTCTCATTTGCGAGTTTTGACGAATTCAAAAGTGAATCTTATAAATATTTCTACTAAACATTAGTATTTCAAAACACAATAATTTTCAAAATTTAAATCAATCAGAAGCATATTTTAAAACCAGATCTAAAATCAAAATTGAAACGTGGTAGGGGTGAACGAAGTTGCAACGCAAGGGGTGGGGGGGTGGGAAGGGCATACCGAACAAGGCGTGTGTGTTTAAAAGGTAGGGAACTGGGCAGATTCATGAAAGGTCAGAAGCATCTTCCATCGAGGCCGAAGGAGGAGAGACTGGAAAAAGGACGATTTGGTCATCGTTCAATTAGAAGGAGGGAACTGGGCAGACTCGAACGGAAATAATTAGGATCCTTCAATACGTCAACGTTGACGTTTAGTTCGTCGTCGGAATTAGAAGAAGATGAAGATTTGGTCATCGTTCAGGGAGTATTTAGAAAGGACGATTGGGTTGGGGGAGGGTGGGTGGCCATGGGCTTTTCAATTTTAATTGGGTTAATTTAGGTAATGATTTGATCGGGTTTGGGGGTGATTTTTCTGCCCTTTGTTCACTTCTGGATAATAATTTATTTTGTTGATGTTTGGGGGTAAGAATTGAAGTTGATTTTCCAGATCCAGATTCTTATCTAAAATGTTGTGTATACTCAGTTAGGTGGTGATTTTCACGGTTTGAAAGGATGGAAGGACTGCCATGAAAGAGGGTGGGGGAGGGGGAAAGCATTGCAGGTGAAGATGAAAGAAGTAGAGAGTAGGGGTGGAAATGGTTCGGTTTAGCTCGGTTTGGGGTAATTTAGGAGCCAAACCGCTATATATCGGTTTGGAGAAATCCCTAACCGAGCTGAACCACACAATATTCCAAGCCGAGCTGAGCTAAACCATCACGGTTCGGCTCGGCTCGGTTTGAACCACGGTCTGATTTTACGGTTTAAACCGTGGCTCAAACCGCGGTTTGAACCATGCTATACCACTTGGCACTTAGCAGTTAGCACTAGCAAGGAAGGACTGTAACCGTAATCTTAAGTTACATATAGTACTACCATCAAAAAATATGTGGATAAAAAGAGTCAAATTAGGGAGAGCAAACGTGAGAGGAATATATAGCCTCAGTGTATGACAAGTTTGGAACTGCATTTAATATTAGGCTCCAGTTTTGAAGGATAATGTTGAAGTTCAACATGTATTAATGAGAGCCAAATTATTTTCAGTCACAGAATTCTTATAAATAACTTTGAAACTAAAGATGACATGTGTTGTTTTTGATGAAACTATAATAAGAAATACTCCCTCTGTCCCTAAACGAGTGCCCAAATTTCATTTTAAGGGACACTAAAAATCTCAACTTTTTTAACAATTTGGTAACAACGATTCATATATAATCTTGTAATCTCCTTTCCAAACATTTAGTTTTGCACGTATAAAGAAACCGGTGAAAAAATTTCGAAAAAAAACGTTTAGGGAGAAAGTTATGTTCAAAAAAGACACTCATTTAGGGATAAAGATTTCTTGAAAATGGACACTTATTTAGGGACAGAGGGAGTATAATTATTTTGTTATAATCGGCAATATAGATGAGTAGTTCGGGAAGCACCAAAAGCCTGGTAAACACAGGGATTTAGTGAAACTGAATAGATATTTAATAGAGTTTCAGTAAATTGAAGCTAAGGAAGGAAGGATAATTTAGATTGATATTTGAAAAAGGTTGGATATGGTAAGAAATAATAAAAACTTTTGTTTGTTTGTTTGAACAGCTGAAAATCACGAATTAGGTATGTGGGGAATAATAAAGTAAGCATGAAAGGAATGTAATTGTAATCTTAAGTTACATATAGTACTACCATCACGGTTCGGCTCGCCTCCACGGTTTAGCTCGAAATGGTTTGGCTCGGTTCGGCTTGGAGAGTCAGACCGTGAGCCAAACCGAACCGTGTGGTTTGGCTATTTTCGAAACCGAGCTGAACCGCATAAGTTTAAAAACCGAGCTAAACCGCACGGTTTGGCTCGGCTCGGTTCCGAACCGCGGTTTGAGCCAAACCATTTCCACCCCTAGTAGAGAGGGTTTTATTTTGACAATTTTACCCATGTTTAAAAACATCATGTGCATTGCACATGAATACTTAACGGCCAAAAATGGATGGAGTTAGTATTAGTGATCTCCATTACACAAATTGACCAGTTGAGGTATTTTTCTTGCAACAAAAATGATATAAGGTACCTAAGTCGCACAAAGTGACCAATTGAGGTACTTTTTTTCCATTTCTTCCTATTATTAATATGGCCGATCCAAGAACAGATTACAGATGATCAATCTTGTGAACTAGGAAACACAAGAGATCCAGAAGAAAAAAACCTAGAAACCAGGAAATCTTGTTTTCTACAAATACAAATCTCACTAATCTAGTTGCATGAATTATTGATCACAATAATTCTTGATTTTGCAAATCCTAGATCTAGAATTACAGATTTGGAAATTCTGTCCAACTTCTTGAACTTCTTGAACTACTCTCTAGTTCTAGTTCTAGTTGACAAGTTAATTACTCCCTCCGTCCCGCTCGAATTAGGATTCTTGGTCAAGTAATTTATACTTGACCAACAATTTGAAGAGAAATAATTATCTTAATGAAAATCTAAAAATAGCTATTTAGTTTATTATTAAACTTAATACGATAATATTTTTTAAATTTTTATTAGCATCATTATTTTTTTTTCAAATTATTGGTCAAAGTATAAATTATTTGACAAAAAATCCTAATTCGAGCGGGACGGAGGGAGTATTATGCTAGGGGATGGTTGTATTTATAGTCACATAAATAACAAAACCTTTGGCAATAAGGAATCCTAATTCTTGGAGAGAAAGAAACTCTATTCTATAAGGAAACCACAATCCTTGTTCTTGAATAAGTCCTTAATCCTTATTCCAATACGTTAATATATACTATATCCCTTTTTAAACTACCGGAACAAATTAGCCTAACTAAATTTTAGGCAAAAAGATATATATTAAAACGTGAAAAAAATTCAGCTGGGGCAGGCATATTGCTTCCCCTTCCCGCATCACTTTCTCAAAAATCAGAATCAAAAAATCTCACAAAATCCTCCCTAATCTTCCGCCTCCCGCCCTCATTTTCTACTTATTTTCTCTTACTACTTCGTATTGTTAATGATTAGCAGCCTCAAACCCTAATAATCCCCAACAAACCAATATGTCATTTAAGCTTAGATAACAAAACCATTAAATTTTCTTCAAGTTTCCCTAAATACCCCTAACTCCCTATTAAATTCAGAGATAAAAAGAGATGAGAGAGAAAACTCTCCACCTCTCCCAAAACCCTTAGTACCTAACCATTCAGCCATTCTCTTTTACCTATACAGCCTATTTAGGGAATTAATTAATTTTTAAATTTGTTCATATTGATGTGAAGTTGAAAATGCTCTGAAAGTTAGCAGCAAACCTACTGTTAGTTAGATGTTGTACCTTTTAGATGTCATGTTTGAGTAGTCTGAGGATATTTTGCAATGGATTAGGGACAATAAATTAGTTACTTCAATTGTAAAGATGACGACTTCATGTTATAGTCATAATGTAATAAAATCTTACCACTTGCTAATATGAATATCAAGCTGTTGATAGGTTATACTCCCTCCATCCCCCTCGAATTAGGATTCTTGGTCAAGTAATTTATACTTTGACCAACAATTTGAAGAAAATTAATTATCTTAAAGAAAATCTAAAAATAATTATTTAGTTTATTATTAATCATGATACAATAACAATTTTTATATTTTTATTAGTATCATTATTTTTCTTCAAATTATTGGTCAAAGTATAAATTGTTTGACCAAGAATCCTAATTCGAGCGGGACGGAGGAGTATGTTTCTTTATAATTGAAATTGACACTGAAACATGTATTTCAAGAAATGTTGAAATATGAAGCAGTTTGTTAGAACCCTAGTTTCTTAACTACGTGTTTTGACAAATAATGAAGAACTTAATATGGATTATCAAAAAGTATACTGGAAATCATCAAGTCTTCACAGGTCCACTATCTTCACTGTCGAGATAACTGACCTTCAAGATAGCAGACCTTATCACAACTCACTCTTGTCAACTCAGCTTCCAGTCAAAGTCAAACCTGACTTAACACTGTTCACAAACTTTACTCCAGTAAAAGATTAATAACTGACATATGCATTTCCAAGATGTTCAAGACCGTTGGAACTCAAACGGACATATACTGAAGACCTATAAAAGGAGCTCTACACTACTGAAGACTCACCTATGTCTTGGCCATTTTTCCTACAACTTGATTAAAGCTTTTAAGCAACTCAATTGTAAAGCACTCTTGAAATTTATAAATCTGTGCTAAAATAGATAAGCAAAAATAGATCTCACATAGCTACATAAAGAGCCATTTTAGAGATCACCAAAACCCTCACATTTGTGAAACTTTTTTTCTTTTCTCTTTCTGTGCTTTGCAACAAGTACAAAGCTTAGTTAGTGAGGCTAATTAGGCTGGAAAATTCTGAGGGAAATTTCCTGCAATTTATTGTAATTTCTTGACGAAGTATTATAGTGGATTGCTTCTTCACTGTTGAGGACAGTGAAGCGTGGATGTAGGAGAGTTGCAATACTCTGAACCACGTTACATCATTGTGTTTGTGTCTCATTTACTCACACTTATTCACACACTAATCACCTTTCACTTATTTATTT
Organism: Campanula takesimana; assembly: GCA_026119855.1. Taxonomy (NCBI): domain Eukaryota; kingdom Viridiplantae; phylum Streptophyta; class Magnoliopsida; order Asterales; family Campanulaceae; genus Campanula; species Campanula takesimana. The sequence goes on from JAOWBW010000235.1 coordinate 673,690, forward strand.
CTTCTATTTACTTTATTATTATTCCACTGCATAACTCAACACACACACACTGTGTCGCGCCCCGACCCGTGGTCCTACTTGGCCCCACGTCCGGGACACGCACGGAAGACGTCACAAACATTTTTAAGAAATTTTTTCGAAATATACTTTCATAAAAAGTCTTATATGACTAAACAACATTTATTAGACTTGACTACAAGTCACAAAACAAACTTTCTCAAATGAGTACTTAGCCACTTGGCTATAACAAACTTTACTTATAAAATTTACAAACACGAACACCTACTAAAAGAGATGATACAAATAACTGAGTCACGGGTACACTACCCTAAAGGTATTACATTTACATAATGTATCCTTTATACACATCACTTCCCAAAAGTCTTACCAAAGATCTATTTACCGACGTCCTCCCTGTGCTGTGACCTATTCCCTGGACTCCTTCTTATCTAAAACGGTAAACAAATAAGGGGTGAGAATAAATCTCAGTAAGTTACTAAAATGCAACTACATTCCATGCTAATATGAGAAACATAAAGGAACAACACCACAAATGATCATATAGCATATAGCACATAATATGAGAGGCTCCCTATCGCCAACCGTCCCATACCGGTTGGAAATAACGACCAACTCATCATACAACACATAAAGCGGAAATAAACACTCATACGTGGATACTGAGCCAAGGTTCTCAAACCAAACTATAGCCATCTGAGAGGCATCAACTGAGCAACATCGAAGAGCTGAGACGGGTTCCGGAACCAAACAACAACAACAACAACAACAACGGGGAAAATGACACAAAGTCATAACCCAAAGTGCCCAACCTTTGGCCTAAGGAAGGGGGTTAAAAATGGGAAACCAATGATAGGAGCCTTATAATGTACTTGGCTCGTGAGACCATTATAATCCCTATCACTGCCCAAACACACACAAAAGTACCAGCTGGACTTTACACGCAAGCACCATATAGAAATACTTGCTTAAACAACAATCAGGGACAATGATTCCAATGTAGGGAACCATGCCAAACACATAAAGAAGATGAACCATTCAACACATTACAAAGTGTTCACAATGCTCACTTAATCAATTACTCACATTTCACAACACTTGTGTTCACAAAGGAACCAATTCTACGACTTTAGTGATCCACAACAACCATCTAACTACTTTAGGACACTACCCAAAAACTAGACTAAGATTGACCTTTAAATCCCTTGGTTTGAAAACTCTAAACTTTTCAGATGACTGGGCGGTCGCCCAAACAGGGCTGTGCGGCTGCCCAAAATACTCTGTCCCAAGAGTAAAACCTTTTAGATAGATGTGCGGCTGCACGCCCTTTTTGGGCGGCCGCCCACATCACCTGGCAGACCAAAACTTAACCAAAGTTCACTCCTTTCGTTTCACAACCCAAAATTACTTGTACTTGTAACACTTAACATTTGCAACTAATACAAAGACTACAAATTCAGTCTTTAAATAATTCTAACACCCAACAAGAACCATTTCCATACTACTCCTTCTGTCACAAATTTACAAGTATAAATAAAACATACCCAAAACATTATTTCACAACCTACTAGGCATATATAACATGTTTATATCCATTTTATTAGGTACAACAACATTACTATACTTTCACAATACTACAACACCCATTTGTATTAACATTTCCCACATGCAACAAATTATTACTACTCCATCCGTTTCACAAGTATCATTATAATTTTTAATATACTAATATACCCACTTTAGGATACTTTCACTTCTTTCCCCGTCCCATAAGTAATAGTATAATTTTATAATACATTTATTTAACATTTAACTAAAGATATTATTTTACCGTCCCACGAGTAGGAGTATAACATATAAAGCATATATAATGTTGCATCATCTCATACTCCCCCAAAACCAAAACTACTATACCCATTTCCCACAAATAACAAGTCTATAACAAGTTTTACTACTCCCTCTGTCCCAAAATTACAAGTATATAAAAAGTATACTAAAACATCTTTTTTCAACATATTAAGCATATAAAGCATGTTTATGACCATTTTAACATTTAAAGGGGGATTAGTAACTTACCTATTTTTCCGGAAAAAGTGTCAAGAAAAATAATATTGATCGGTAGAAAGAATTTATTCAACACCCTGAACATTTATATATAATTAGATTTGAAAATGGAGTAGTAAATTAAAATAGGGAAAAATAAAAATGAAGAAACCTTACCTAGCTTCTTTCTACAACAATGGAGGTAGCAAAAGAAAAGGAAAGTTGAAAGAGATGGTGAGTCGACTGAGAGGGAGAGAGAGGTAAAGAAAATCTTTTTACCCATTAATTAATTTTAACTAAAGCCCTCCTAGTTTTACTAATAACAATTAAACCCCTCAATTCACATTTTCAATAAAGCCCCCATAATTTCCCACTAACACTACTAACTCCCCAAAACAAATATTACTTCTAACACTTTAACTAACACAAATAATCAATCAAGATGTGCAAATTATGAAATATTATGCAACACATAAAATGCACACATAATTTTAAATTAAAATTCTCAAAAATATAAAATAATTATAAAGTAAATAAAACGGATTTTTGGGGTCGTTCCACTCACTCCCCCTTAAAGAAAATTCGACCCGAATTTTAGGATTGTTTACCTCAACCCTCAAACAACCCAGGATACTTCCTTTCATTTAAATCCCGAAACTCCATACTGAGTTCAATATCCTCTAAAACTTTAGACATATCGGAGAAGAATCATAAACACAATTGCGTGGCATCAACACATGGAACTCATTATCAACCTCGTCGAGAGAAGGAAGTAACACAAGACGATAAACTCAACCTCTAGCTCTTTCCAAAATCTCAAAAGAACTGACATATTAAACAATTCCACGAGAAGTAAAGGTATATCCCTCGAATTCTTAGAATCAACTAAACAAGTTCTCAAGAATTTGAATGGTTATTTCTAACTGACCATCTGACTGAGGGTGAAAGTCATACTAAGTCTCAATTCCGAACCCCAGGTCTTCTGAAATGCTTGCCAAAATCAAGATGTAAATAAGGAACCCATATCTATTACCATGCTCGTAGACATCCCATGAAATCGAACTATCTTCTGAACAAATAACTGACAACTGATAATTTACTTCCAGATTATTCACAACTCAAGGACTTAGTTGAATACTTAGAATTCTTCGCATCAAACAATTAAAGGTAACTCCTCGAATTTATCTCAATACTCTACTTGGATTCATAATTAAATTGGTCTTGTGTATCCCTTCAAGTATCTATAGTTGAACTCCGTTATACATGTTTAATTCCACTAAGTGTTGACTACATACTCTGCTATAAAAGTTAAAATTCCATCACTAGCCACGAACAAAATCTTATTGTCTGTCATTATTCATTCCACGAGTAATTTTCGATAGTTGATATTATTCAATAGAGTAGAAATTTAAAGCTTTCACAATCGCAAAGTCACACCATGTCTCAACTCACGAAGACTCCAAAGTGTTAATTCCTCTAACATTCCCCATTTAGTTTTATCACCCATGAACTATAAGTCAATGAATCCTCTAACAAAATACCTTTCCCGATGATATAATATGGTAAACACTTCAAATCTAACTCCATCAAAGTCATTCACTAATGCAATGGATGTATAATCGCAATAAATCTCAATTTATGGGTAGGATAATTTTGTTGATAAGGAATCAATCTTCTCAAAGCACACATTGTTACCGTACCATCCTGAAGCAATGAACATCTCAATCACTCTTTAAGGCATCTCTATGAATAATGAATTTATCAAATCCACTATAAGGGTAAGCTTGACATATCCACTAGAAATTAGTAACACTAATCATATCCTCTAGATAACTGTAGTACTAGTTAAATCCATTAAGCAATATCAATACTGAAGTTGTCATCAACTCTCGATTCATCAATTAACACTCGCAACAATTAAACTCGTTCACTCTTACCAATCCATCGAGATAGTGCATCTTTCTGTGCTATGTAGTTAACAGTGTAGCTACCTTAAAAATCCATCAATAAATCCTCAACCCTATGCCTGAGTTGAAACTTTCCTCAAAATAATATATCCTCTAACATGAAGACATTCTGCCCTGATTTTACAAACTGCTACCGCTCTCAAAGAACTCAGACTAGGATTACTTATACAATTCAACGTATCCAATAATACCACTGAAGCGGGTGAGAATTCAAACTATATAACCACCATTCATGATGTCCATACCCGATATAAAAGCCATCTTTGAAGTATACTCAACTAAAATTCTCAACAAATGATAATCACTTCAAATCAATCACTAAACAATTACTGATCTCTAATGTTGCTCAAACATAGCACCCAACCACTCAAGATCACCCAAGGTTCTCCTCAAGAACAAGTACCACTCAAGGGAAATAAATTTAAAATCTCACAAGGAAAAGATATCTTTCAATTTAAATGCAAATTTTTCACTACTAACTCCATAAACTAACTACCAGGCACAAGCTTGCAACAACAATTTACAAATTTCTTAATGCATAAATAGCATGAAAGCTAAACACATATATATACCATGCTTAACTAAAACACACTAGCATATAAAATTCCACCACCATAACATCAAAATCTTGTGATGACAACATCACTAAACCGGCAAATAAAACATGCCCATGAATACGCACATCACAAGTATACGACACTTTATCGGTCGTCTAACACTCCCCCTTAGGAAGACACATCTAACATATAAGGTAAAGACTCAGAAGACACATGCAATCAAGAAGCACAATGCACAAACACACAAGTATGCGAAGAGCCAGGGTCTATAAGTGTGTGTGCTCTCAAACTAGACATAGAAATTATACCTCCAGTCACATTAGAAGAATCTGAAATCTGTTGTTGATTGATGGAAGAAACACGATCTTGCACCTTAACCTTTCCTGAAGCATCCCTCTTTTGGCCCCGAGATGACCCAGCTGCACTTCCCGATAACTGATTCTTAAATCTAAAGCAACTCTTCTGAAAGTGACCCAACTGACCACAACTCAAACATTTGACTTGCTTCTTCCAACATTTTTCTTCTAAATGTCCCATCCATTGACAGTAGTTACATACTCGTTTACTTCGAGTTCCTCCATTATGCGGCCCTTGAAAAGATGCCCTAGCTTGCAAAGGTGTTCCTTGATATTCTCTACTATCTCCACGCTGGGGTTGCGGTTTTACCTGTTATCCTCGTTTTGTCACATCTGAGGTTTCAATCTTGGTTTTATGCTCCTCTATATCGTCAATGATTTTCATGACAACTTCAAACATACCTTGGAACAGTGCTCGAACCTCTTCTCTAGCGTTACCCGACCCTGAAGGCCCTGACTGATTCCCTTCGGTGCCAACCATTTTCAATAAGTACCTGCATAAAACCCTCAACGTTACTTACCCTATACACAACTACCCTCCTAGGTCATTTAGTCATTCTAGACCATCTACAACCTAGCTCTGATACCAACTGTCGCACCCTGACCCGTGGTCCTACTTGGCCCCACGTCCGGGACACGCACGGAAGACGTCACAAACATTTTTAAGAAAATTTTTCGAAATATACTTTCATAAAAAGTCTTATATGACTAAACAACATTTATTAGACTTGACTACAAGTCACAAAACAAACTTTCTCAAATGAGTACTTAGCCACTTGGCTATAACAAACTTTACTTATAAAATTTACAAACACGAACACCTACTAAAAGAGATGATACAAATAACTGAGTCACGGGTACACTACCCTAAAGGTATTACATTTACATAATGTATCCTTTATACACATCACATCCCAAAAGTCTTACCAAAGATCTATTTACCGACGTCCTCCCTGTGCTGTGACCTATTCCCTGGACTCCTTCTTATCTAAAACGGTAAACAAATAAGGGGTGAGAATAAATCTCAGTAAGTTACTAAAATGCAACTACATTACATGCTAATATGAGAAACATAAAGGAACAACACCACAAATGATCATATAGCATATAGCACATAATATGAGAGGCTCCCTATCGCCAACCGTCCCATACCGGTTGGAAATAACGACCAACTCATCATACAACACATAAAGCGGAAATAAACACTCATACGTGGATACTGAGCCAAGGTTCTCAAACCAAACTATAGCCATCTGAGAGGCATCAACTGAGCAGCATCGAAGAGCTGAGACGGGTTCCGGAACCAAACAACAACAACAACAACAACAACGGGGAAAATGACACAAAGTCATAACCCAAAGTGCCCAACCTTTGGCCTAAGGAAGGGGGTTAAAAATGGGAAACCAATGATAGGAGCCTTATAATGTACTTGGCTCGTGAGACCATTATAATCCCTATCACTGCCCAAACACACACAAAAGTACCAGCTGGACTTTACACGCAAGCACCATATAGAAATACTTGCTTAAACAACAATCAGGGACAATGATTCCAATGTAGGGAACCATGCCAAACACATAAAGAAGATGAACCATTCAACACATTACAAAGTGTTTACAATGCTCACTTAATCAATTACTCACATTTCACAACACTTGTGTTCACAAAGGAACTAATTCTACCACTTTAGTGATCCACAACAACCATCTAACTACTTTAGGACACTACCCAAAAACTAGACTAAGATTGACCTTTAAATCCCTTGGTTTGAAAACTCTAAACTTTTCAGATGACTGGGCGGTCGCCCAAACAGGGCTGTGCGGCCGCCCAAAATACTCTGTCCCAAGAGTAAAACCTTTTAGATAGATGTGCGGCCTCACGCCATTTTTGGGCGGCCGCCCACATCACCTGGCAGACCAAAACTTAACCAAAGTTCACTCCTTTCGTTTCACAACCCAAAATTACTTGTACTTGTAACACTTAACATTTGCAACTAATACAAAGACTACAAATTCAGTCTTTAAATAATTCTAACACCCAACAAGAACCATTTCCATACTACTCCTTCTGTCACAAATTTACAAGTATAAATAAAACATACCCAAAACATTATTTCACAACCTACTAGGCATATATAACATGTTTATATCCATTTTATTAGGTACAACAACATTACTATACTTTCACAATACTACAACACCCATTTGTATTAACATTTCTCACATGCAACAAATTATTACTACTCCCTCCGTTTCACAAGTATCATTATAATTTTTAATATACTAATATACCCACTTTAGGATACTTTCACTTCTTTCCCCGTCCCATAAGTAATAGTATAATTTTATAATACATTTATTTAACATTTAACTAAAGATATTATTTTACCGTCCCACGAGTAGGAGTATAACATATAAAGCATATATAATGTTGCATCATCTCATACTCCCCCAAAACCAAAACTACTATACCCATTTCCCACAAATAACAAGTCTATAACAAGTTTTACTACTCCCTCTGTCCCAAAATTACAAGTATATAAAAAGTATACTAAAACATCTTTTTTCAACATATTAAGCATATAAAGCATGTTTATGACCATTTTAACATTTAAAGGGGGATTAGTAACTTACCTATTTTTCCGGAAAAAGTGTCAAGAAAAATAATATTGATCGGTAGAAAGAATCTATTCAACACCCTGAACATTTATATATAATTAGATTTAAAAATGGAGTAGTAAATTAAAATAGGGAAAAAATAAAAATGAAGAAACCTTACCTAGCTTCTTTCTACAACAATGGAGGTATCAAAAGAAAAGGAAAGTTGAAAGAGATGGTGAGTCGACTGAGAGGGAGAGAGAGGTAAAGAAAATCTTTTTACCCATTAATTAATTTTAACTAAAGCCCTCCTAGTTTTACTAATAACAATTAAACCCCTCAACTCACATTTTCAATAAAGCCCCCCATAATTTCACACTAACACTACTAACTCCCCAAAACAAATATTACTTCTAACACTTTAACTAACACAAATAATCAATCAAGATAAGGTCTGCTATCTTTGAAGGTCAGTTATCTCGACATGTGAAGATAGCGGACCTGTGAAGACTTGATGATTTCTAGTATACTTCTTGATAATCCATATTAAGTTCTTAATTATTTGTCAAAACACTTAGTTAAGAAACTAGGGTTCTAACAATTTCCCCCTTTTTGAGAAATAATTAAGAAAAGAAGTATAACATAATCTGTAAGGAGAAATCAATCTATAATTGAAACAAAACAGGGTTATATCACAAGGAGAGATGCAAAGATTAAGTTTACATCCCAATAAACATAAAATAAATTTGTTCAAAAAACAACAAAACAAAGTTTGAGATAGAAAAGATTTAGTGAAATAATGCTTCAATACTATCTTCACTTTGATAATCTGGTTCTGGTTGTGCTTCTCCAAGGTCTACTGCAGTCAAATGTCTTTCTCTTTCAAGATTCAGTAGTTGGAGTTGCTTCTAGTTGAATCTGAAGTAGTATTGCTTGTTGTTCCAAGTGAGGTTCATCCTATCATCATACTGAATGCCAAGGTTGATTAGTTGGCTCTTCTTCAGTAACTTCTCCTCATTTCCTAGATTTCTTGATACTGTAGGGACAGGACCAAGTAGGAGTTGTCTTGTTGAAGATAGTCCTCTTGATGAAGGTTGATCTTGGGTGAAGATTTCTTGAGGCTGAGAGAAGTCCCTGAAATTTCTTGGTTGGGAACTAGCTTCAGTTTGGTCAACTATCCTACCAACAAGTGTTTCTTGAACCAATTTTGTCAAGTCATGTCTTAGTCCCTTCATCTGTGATTTGACATAATTACCAACTGCATTGATGTCTTCATGAGTTGCAGCTGGAAAAGATGATGGATTTGCAGAGAAAATGGGAGCAGGAATGAAAGGACATGAATACTGATGGAGGGGCTCTTGCAGAGATGGTTCATTTTGGAAGATAGTGGAGCTGGGAAGAATTCCTCTAAAAAGTCTTTTGATAGAATAGAAACCAAAAATTTTATCAGAAACCAACTTCCAATAGATAACTTTGATGAGTTCAATGCATTTGGCCAGAACAACTCCAGATTGCATATGGAGGGTTTCATGGAGATTGGGAGACAATCACTGGGAGAAGAACTTTTCCCATTGAACCATTTTGCCTCCATTAAGGCTTGAGGGAACAAGACTAGTCTCATGGATATAGAATTGATTTAGAGATAGTCTAAATGTTTTCCACTCATTATGCACAAAAAAGATTCTCCCAGCAAGCTTTCTAGCAGTCATTTTTAGTTGGGCTTTTGAGTAGGTCCAATATTGATTGGAGATAGCTGAGTTAAAAATTTCTTGGGGAAACTCAAGGTGTTCAAATAAAATACCAAGAGGGAGAATGGATGGAATATAGAAGTCAACAGGATGAGAGGTGAACCAAGGAGGGGGAGTATAGTACAGGTGGGTGAAATGATTGGAGAAGAAAGGATCCGTGGAGGGATTATATGCGCCAGGAGTGATGACTTCAAAAGAGGAATTGGTATGAATGTGAGGATCATCAACATTGGAAGAGTGAGTGGAGGAGGATGGTTGGCCAGTGGGGGGAGTTTTGTCTAAACCAAGTCTTTTCCAAGTAACCTCAAAACCAAACTTTTGCTCAAGTTCATGAAACTTGGAAATTTTACCCATGTCAGATAGAGCAGAATAAGCTTCTTTATCAAAGGGGTTCTCCTCAACTAAGATTGCTTTTCCCTTTCCAGATGATATTTAAAGGGATGGGGAAGGCTAAATAGGTCTGTCAATAATCAATTGAGAGGAGGGAGCAGATTTTGGAGAGCTGGGAATTGTCTGGATAAGGTCTGCTATCATAGACTCAGTCCTACCAAGGTCTTTTATCTGTTCCTGATTAATTTCAACAAAGTCATTCCCCCTTTCTCTTCCAACTAAGGGATCAATCTCAATAAGAATATCATTCCCCCTATTAGTTTCAACAGATACATCCTCAATTTGTGTTAAAAGACCAGGAGTAGGCATAAATGAGGAAGATAGAGGACCTGATGATTTTGGAGAGTGAATTTGAGGAGAGGAGGCTTTTTGGTTAAGAGGCTGAGTAAGAGTTTTAAGGGCTTCTGTAGATTTTTTAGCTCCTGAACTGAGGGTCACAGTAGATGAACTTTGATGTGCAGGGTCAAAGTCAAAGGGTTCAGGTGGAGAAATAGAAGGGGATTGAGGAGGGGTTTCTTCTTCAGGAATTATAACTTTCCTTTTCTTACTCAGAGGAATAACTGAAACTTGTGGAACCTCATCAAGTATGATAGGTTAATTGTCTTTTTGGAGTCTTTTGGATTTTCTGGAAGGTTTGGGAAGAGGAGATTTTGAAGGTGAAGGTTTAGATTTGGTCCTTGATCTTTTATACAAAAAGGTAATTTTTGAGGAGGGAGATGGGGTGTGAGTTGTACTAGGACCAGGTGTAGAGGGAGGAGGAGCTTTAATAAGCAAGGGTGGAATGATTTTGGCTAATGGTTCAAGGTCAGCTGATTCATCATCAAGGTCCAATATCTTGGGGCCTTTGTCTTTTCTACCCTTTCCCTTAAACCTATGAGTCATTTCAGCTAATATTTTCCTTTCAAGATCACTTCCAGATGGAGATGAGACATGGGAAGGTGAGTTATCATCTTGCTGTTCTGGTTCTGGTTGTTCTTCAATAGGTTCTTGTACCCTGCCTACTTGTTTGTAAGAGAAGGTATGGATACTAAAGACCTTATATATGTGATGGGTGGCTTGCCTATCATAGGGGGCAGGAACTCTTACTCTCATTATTCTCCCAATATGAAGTAATATGCCACTCATAAACCTAAATAATCCTAGATTTGTTGAGGATTTGGTTTTGGTTTAAGGGGATGATGGCCAGACCTATGTCTAAAATTAGACAGTAATACAAAGCTCCAATTTGTGGTTTGAACTGTATGCAATAGACACAACAATTGTTTCCACTCACTAGGGCTCATAATATGATGAGATGAGGTCTTTCCACATAAACCTTTCATTACTACATCAGCCAAAGTAAAAAATTAGGGGGGGGGGGGAAGGAACTTCTTATAAACAGGTTTATCAGTATGGTAAACAGGCCATCCCTCTATATTTGCAGTTTGAGAGGAATAATCTATACTGGAGTCCCATATATTAGAAATCATATTGGGCTCATTAGGAGTGCCATATGCAGCAGCAACATCACTAGGGGATATAGTATAGGAGGTACCTTGAAGGTAAATTGAATGTTGTATTGCTCTGTCCAAACTCCATTATCGTAGATGTGTGAGCAGAGCAGAGGAAGAATTGGGGGGTTGGCCTCCATGAAGGTCTTTAGTTTAGCATTGATTAGAAGCTCTCCTATCCATCCACCAGCGGGATTATGGTAGAAGGATTTTTGAATGAGGTAGCCATGAGCAGATGAAGAATTCATTTTTCTAGGGTTTGAGAGAGTGAAATAGAGGAGATAACGGTAAATTTTTGTTTGAATGAAGAAGAAGGGTTTAAAAAGATGATTGGCTTAAAAGAAACTGTGGCTTTTTAAAGGGAAGGGACAACTGAAGAAAGTTGAAATGACATGCCCTTTAATATAAATTTATAAGCGACGTGGGCAAGCATGTGACTTATCAAGTTGGTAACTGTAGATACAGTAACTTATCTCCTTTTTATATCTTCGCAGAGGACATAACTTGTAAGAAGCGAACATTTTTTATTCCTTCAATTAATATTGACATGGTTAAGTCCAATATTCAATAATAAGTCAGGTGGGTCAAGCGGCAATTTTAATTTTCATATCAAATCAACCTAACTGGAATTTCATCATTTGAGGTCTACTATCATCATTGTATCTACAACATGAATTCTCGAGATGAATTAAATGATGAAAAATCTTTCTATATAAGAACCATTTTTGGTGAATGATACATCACAGCAACAAATATTCAGATAAAAGATAGCAAATCGTAAGATAGTAGACCTTGTTCTGTTAAGATAGTAGACCTTGTTCTTACACACCTAAGAAATGGGAAGGCTAAACAATCTTTTTAGTCCTAGAAAGATGTCAAATCTTGTTAAGAAACTAAAGTTCAAGGAGGAGGAGGAGGAGGAGAACAAGGTGGATGAGAAGTTCTTGCAAGATTTTAGAGAATACCAAGCCCAAGAGGCATTGATCAGTGAGCAGGAGGTCGACCAAATTCTTCCAAGTGATCCTAGGAAGAAGGAAGTGTTTATGGAGAGGTAAATAAAGAAAGAGACGTGGCTTCATAACAGAAATGAATTTTTCAAGGAGGAAAGAAAGAGGCTCAAAAGGGGAGTGGCTGATGAGAAATGGTGTGACACAGGCAAGGGAGGCGCCAAGATGTCAGAAATAGAGGAGGATAAAGGACCTCATAAGTCCTTGTTTGATCTTTTACAGTTGGAGTGGAAGACAGAATTAGTGATAGGTAAAAAGGGGGTGAGAGGAGAAGGACAAGGGGACAACTATGAAGGCAGTTCTTATACCAAGACCAGTTTATTTTCCCTACTTTCAGGCAAGTACTTTGTCCATTCAGAGAAGGAGAAAATGAGGAGGGAAGTTTTAGGTCTGATGAGGCCTATGTTTTCAGTGAGAGCCATAATTCTTCTGGCACTTTCAGCTTCATATCACCTCTTGAAATTTTGCCTAAGCCTCAGGAAACAAGAAATTGGTGGCCTAGAACTGTATGGCCTTCATCAAATCAGTCTTCCCTTGGAGTTGAGTCATGGAGATGGGATAACAGACTCATGTTAGAGAGAAGTGATGAGTCTGGACAGCCTTTTGTTAGGACCTCGTATGGAGGTAAGAAGGAAGAAGAGGAGACTTCAGCGGAATGTTCCTTTATAGCTGGAGTTGATAGACCAATAACAGAGTAGGTCTTTTGTTAGGAAGATAGTGGACCGTGTGGAGAGGTCGGCTATCTTGATTTGAACTTAGAGCAAATGACATCTTTTAGCTCCCTTTTGTTTGTAGGGGTAAGGTGGCCCTTTGATGGCACCTTTTTTGTTGTAACTCCCTTTTATATAATGTACTCCACTATGTTTTTGAATGAAATTTCCCTTTTTATCTATTTAGCATATTCAGCATCCCCATATTTGCTCTTAAATATCTAAATCTTTGTTCATCCAGTTCTTTTGTGAGAATATCAGCTAGTTGATTCTCAGTGCATACATGCGATAGGCATATGTCACCCTTTTCAACATGGCCTCTAATGAAATGGTGCCTAACTTCAATGTGTTTTGTTTTTGAGTGTTGAACTGGATTTTCTGTCATGGCAATTGCACTAGTGTTGTCACAGAAAATGGGGATATGATCTTGATAAATCCCAAAGTCTTTAAGTTGATTTTTGAGGTATAGGATTTGTGAACAGTAAAGTCCTGTAGCAACATATTCTGCTTCTGCAGTAGATGCAGCAATTGATGTTTGCTTTTTGCTGCACCAACTTATGATTCTTGAGCCAAGAAACTGACAACTACCACTGGTGGATTTCCTATCCAAATTACATCCAGCATAGTATGAATCAGTATAACCAATAAGAGATAAAGGAGATTCTCTAGGGTACCAAATTCCATAGTCAGGAGTCCCTTGGAGATATCTTAAAATCCTTTTAACTGCAGCTAAGTGTGATTCTTTGGGATCAGTCTGAAATCTAGCACAAAGACAAATACTAAACATGATGTCTGGTCTTGATACAGTGACATAGAGGAGTGATCCAATGTAGCTTCCGTACAAGGTTTGATTCACACTTTGGCCTTCAGGATCAGCATGTAGTTTTGCAGTTGTTGATAGTGGAGTTTTGGCTATTGACATATTCTGCATATCAAACTTTTTCAACATATCTCTTGTATATTTCCCTTGATTTATGAAAATTCCATTGGGCAATTACTTGACTTGTAGTCCTAAAAAGAATGTGAGCTCTCCTATCATGCCCATTTCAAACTTTTCTTGCATAACTGAGCCAAACTCTTTGCACAGATCATCATTAGTTGAACCAAATATAATATCATCCACATAGATTTGAATGAGTTAGATATCTTGGTTTGACTTTTTAATGAACAAGGTTTTATCAATGTTCCCTTTTGTAAATCATTTTTCAAGTAAAAAGTTGGACAATGTCTCAAACCAAGCTCTATGGGCCTGTTTGAGTCCATATAATGCTTTATCCAGCTTATAAACATGATTTGGGAATTTTGGGGATTCAAACCCAGGAGGTTATGCCACAAACACTTTTTCATGTAGAATTCCATTCAGGAAGGCACTCTTTACATCCATTTAATATACAGTCATTTTCTTTGATGATGAGTAGGCAAGGAAAAGTCTAATTGCTTCAAGTCTTGCAACTGGAGCATATGTTTCATCATAGTCAATTCCCTCTTCTTGTCTATATCCTTGAGCTATCAATCTTGATTTGTTTCTTATGACTGTACCATCTTCATTCATCTTATTTCTGAACACCCATCAAGTTCCAATCACAGTTTAATTTTTAGGTTTAGGGACAAGTTTCCAAACTTTATTCCTTTCAAACTGTTCAAGCTCTTCCTCCATTACTTCTATCTAATCTGCATCAAGTAAAGCTTCATTGATCTTCTTTGGTTCCATCTGGGATATAAATGCAGTATACAAAGCTTCATAGCTTCATCTTTAATATTTGACCTTGTTTGAACTCCTCTGGCAATATCACCAATTACTAGTGACTCATGATGATTATTGTTGAAGTTTCTGGATATAGGGAGATCAATGTAAATGTTGGAGATAGGAATGGATCTTGTTTGATTGGGAATTAATGGTTCTTGAGTGGATGTGCTTGGTTCACAATTGTTCCCAGATTTGTTTTCAGTGATAGGTCTATTATCAGTAATAGGTCTACTATCATTGGTAGGTCTACTATTATCAGTGAGAATTGGATTAGCAAGAGTGGTTCCAGACTGAGCAACTAGTGGTAAAGGTTGATTGTTATTGATTTTAAGGTTGCTGAAGGGAGGAAAGGATTCAGAAGAGGTTTTAGGTAGATTATAAGGAAGATAATCAAGTTGGTCATTTTTGGAATTTTGAGAGGTAATGGGTAAGGGTTCAGGCAGAGAGTCAACATTTCCAAAAGTTTCATCAAACTCATTAATTTTTTAAATCCCAGGCACTGGGAGATTCATCAAAATCCACATGAATGGACTCTTCAACCACCATTCTTCTTCTATTGTAAACTCTATATACCTTGCTTGTTGTAGAGTAGCCAAAGAATATTCCTTCATCATTTTTAGACTCAAATTTGTCTAAATTGTTCTTCCCATTATTGTGAATGAAACATTTACTTCCAAAGGCATGAAAGTAAGAGATTGTTGGAGTTCTTTCATTCCATAGTTCATAGGGAGTTTTCATGTTATATTTGTTTATCAAAGTCTTGTTCTGAACATATACTGCAGTTGTAACAGCTTCTCCCCAAAATATTTAGGAAGATTGTTTTCAGATAACATGGTCATAGTAGCTTCACAAATTGTTCTGTTCTTTCTCTCAGCAACTTCATTTTGTTGAGGAGTTCTAGGAGCTGAGAAGTTGTGACTTATTCCTTGCTGATTGCAAAATTCTTCAACACCAGTATTCTCAAATTCAGTGCCATGATCTGACCTTATTCTGACCACTTTGATGTTTTTAAGATTTTAAACTTGATTTATCAATTTGACTAGTTGGCCAAGGGTTTCTGACTTGGATTCTAAGAGAATAATCCAAGAGAATATTGTATAGTCATCAACTATCACAAGTGAGTATCTTTTTCCTCCAAGGCTTCTAGTTCTGATTGGTCCAAATAAGTCCATATGAATAAGTTCAATTGGTCTTTTTGTATCCAATCTATTTTTGGCTTTAAAAGAAGTCCTTTGTTTCTTTCCACACTGACAAGCATTACACAATTTATTCTTTTTGAAGGATATTTTTAGAAGTCCTTTCTCAAGATTGAAGGATACAAGTTTGGCTATACTTTTGAGATTCAAGTGAGCCAATCTCTTATGCAAGAGCAATGCTAAATCATATTGATTATAAGATAGAAGACACATGGCTTTAGAGGATTGAGTCACTTCAAGGGATATGCAATACACATTTCCTTTTCTGAAGCCAGTAAGAATGATTTCATCATTTGAATTCTTCACTTGACACAATTTATGGGAGCACACAACATGGAATCCTTTATCACAGATCTGACTGATGCTTATCAAGTTATGTTTGAGACCTTCCACATAGGAGACATTTGACAAAATAATGCTTTTTGTGATCAAATCTCCATGTCCTTTGACTCTGGCTTTGGAATTGTCTCCAAAAATAACACTTGGGCCTTCTTTTGGAATGAAGTTCTGAAGCCAGTACTTGTTGAAGGTCATATGTCTGCTGCAACCACTATCTAGGTACCAGACTCCTTTATTAAATTCCTATAAAACAAACAAAGAAAAATAAACATGGTCCCCTTTTTGAATGTGGGTCCAGGTGGTTAGACAACCTTAGGGACCCAAACTTTCACAATTTTCTTAGGAGGGTTATTGTTCTTTGGGACATAAGGTTTTTGGTTGAAATAGTTCAGATAAGACAGGATTTGGTACATGTAGGGTATCATTCTGAATTGTTAGTGATGGTGGTTGTGGTGAGGGTGAGGATTATATGAGTTGTGTGAGGCATGGGTTTTAGGGAAACTTGAACTGCTATATTGACTTTTTCTTCCTTTGTTTATCCTTTGGTAGGTCTGCTGTCTTCTAGGATAACCTTGATAGGTCTGCTGTCTTCTAGGGTTTTGACTTGTTTGATTGTTCCTCCAAGTTTAAGATTGCTTTGGAGGACTTGGGGCAACAATTTTGTTGTGGGGGTTTGTCATTTGAACCCTGCTACTGGAGGCTTGATCATGATAGCTGACCTCCTTCATCTTTCCTTGAGCCTTGTATACAGCATGTTTTGTTTGGACAGGATAGATGAGCTTTCTTATAGTCTTGTCTCCCATCTTGACAAGTAGCATTTTTTCAAGTTTTCTATCACCCTCAGGAAGTTTGTATTCTACTATTGTTGGATTATTTGCTCCTAATCCAGTTTTGTCAAGGGGATGCCTTTGAGTGTATAAGAATTGTGACATGACTGTGCTTGATTTGTTCTAAGATTCAATTTTGGATTTGAATGCTTGGTTCTCATCATTTAAAGCTTCTATTCTCAGGTTCAGTTCTTTTAGTTGACTGCTGATATGGAGGTGATTGTTTCTTGCATTAAAAACATCAGCATGAAGGTCTACTATCTCATCAGCTTACTGTGTTCTGTTTTTGAATAGTGAGGTTTTGGGTTTTAAGAAGGGTATTTTTGGTTTTAAGGCTATCTAACTCCTTAAAAAAATTGTATATTTTCAGTTATCAAGACCCTAAGACTTGATTCCTCTTTCTTTCTCTGAATAAACAAAGTGCAAGCTAAATTTTTAAGACCTTCAGGGTCAAGAGAATTAAAATCACTTACCTCTTTCAGTTCTTCTACAGCTGCAAGACCTTCAAGTTCCTCTTCACTTTCTGAGTCATCTTCTTCATTTGACATGAGACATATCATGGCTTCCATGTCATTGTCTGAGTCTGAGGAGTTACTTTCATAATCACTGAATTTTGACAGGTCTGCTATCATGACCTGTTCCTTCTTTTCAACTTGTTTGGCTTTGGCACAGTTAAAGCAGTTACACCTAGAGCTGTGTATAATATCTTTGGAATATGATAGCTTCTTCTGGGATGAAAAGTTTCTTGATTTCTTTGGTACAGGGCACTCTTGAGAGTAGTGACCTATCTTTTCACAGTTATAGCAAGTGACTTCTTTCTTCTCAATTTGGACTTGGTTAGAAGTGGATGCTGTGTTTCTTTTGTCAAACATCCTTTTTTGATGTTTCATAGCATTTTTAACAGCTATGGTTATTAGGCTAGGAATGTCTTCTTGAGTCAAAGGTTTGACTTCTGGTTTTTGGGACAGGTTGACTTTCTGAATAGCATTGCAGATTAGGGAGTCAATGTCCAGTTGTGAGTAAGCTTTTGGAGCTTTTTGTGCAGCAAGAGCCATGGTGTGAGCATTGGCTAAAGATGATGCTATGGTGGGTAATTTGACAGTCCCTTCAAGTTTATATGCTTCCAATTTTCCAAAGTATTGTTCAACAGTCATGGTTGGCCATTCAATACCTTCTCTTATAGGTAGTGCAACCTTTTCATATTCTTGAGGGAGACTTGAAAATATTTTCAGACATAGGTCTTGTTGATCCAATTTCTTGCCATGGTCTGACACTAGTCTAAGGAGGTCTTCAAATCTGTCTTTGGCAGCACTGACTCTTTCACCAATGGCAAACTTATAGTTGCCAAGTTGCCTTAATAGGTTATATAAGTTTTGTGCTCTGACACTTGTGTGCTTGGTAAACTTGGTTTTGATTAAAATCCCAGGCTTCTTTAGAAGTTTCAACTTTCCCAATTTCTTGAGCCAAGGAGTCATTAACACTTTTTTGTAAAATGTTTTTGACTTTTTGATTAGCTGTTATTAAGTGTCTTTCAGTTTCAGTCCAAGGTCTGGGGTTTTGTATTTGTCATCTCCTCCATTTGTGTCAGGTTGAGTGGGTATTCTGACTTCTTTATGA
The DNA here is from genome assembly GCA_026119855.1 of Campanula takesimana. Taxonomy (NCBI): domain Eukaryota; kingdom Viridiplantae; phylum Streptophyta; class Magnoliopsida; order Asterales; family Campanulaceae; genus Campanula; species Campanula takesimana. Next base: position 692,299 of record JAOWBW010000235.1, read on the forward strand.
AGTACAAACCAGTTCCAAACACTGTTTGAATCAAGGTAAGTCTTGATTTTGGAAGAGAATATTTCAAATGATCCATAGTCATCAACATGTGGAATGTCTTTCTTATTGTTTCTTCTTGGTTGAGGCGTGATGTTAATTCTTCTGGGTCCTTCACAAGATGTTAAGCTTGAAGACACTTAAGTCTTTTAGAAACCAGCTCTGGTGCCAATTGAAAGAACGTGTAATACATATGCACTTAAACAGGTAAAGAGATAGTTCACAAGAGGTCGACTATCTTGGTAGACCAAGTCGACTATCTTGAGGTGCAGTGTGTGTATGTTGAGTTGTTCAGCAGAATAATGATAAAGTAAATAGAAGAAATAAATGAGTAAATGAAAAGTGATTAGTGTGTGAATAAGTGTGAGTAAATGAGACACAAACACAACGATGTAACGTGGTTCAGAGTATTGCAACTCTCCTACATCTATGCTTCACTGTCCTCAACAGTGAAGAGACAATCCACTATAGTACTTCGTCAAGAAATTACAATAAATTATAGGAAAATTCCCTCAGAATTTTCCAGCCTAATTAGCCTCACTAACTAAGCTTTGTACTTGTTGCAAAGCATAGAAAAAGAAAAGAAAAAGGTTTCACAAATGTGAGGGTTTTGGTGATCTCTAAGATGGTTCTTATGTAGCTCTGTGAGATCTATTTTAGCTTGTCTATTTAGCGTATTTATAAGATTCAAGTGTGCTTTACAATTGAGTTGCTTAGAAGCTTTTATCAATTTTTTTGAATGGCAAGAGACAGGGGTGAGTCTTCAGTAGTGCAGGGCTCCTTTTATAGGTCTTCAGTATATATCCGTTTGAGTTCCAACAGTCTTGAACATCTTGGAAATGCACATGTCAGTCATGAATCTTTGACTAGAGTAAAGTTTGTGAGCAGTGTTAAGTCAGGTTTTACTTTGACTAGAAGCTGAGTCGGCAAGTGTGAGTTGGCAAGTGTGATAAGGTCTGCTATCTTTGAAGGTCAGTTATCTCGACATGTGAAGATAGTGGACCAGTGAAGACTTGGTGATTTCCATTATACTTCTTGATAATCCATATTAAGTTCTTAATTATTTGTCAAAACACTTAGTTAAGAAACTAGGGTTCTAATAATTGTCTATAACACGCCCCATCACGTGTAGCCGGGCTTTGCCAAGGCTTACTACGTAGACTTGTTACGGGTGGCGCGGAGAAACATCGTGGGCCGTTGGGCCTGTACATGTAACGGGCCAGCTCTGATACAACGATAAAGTCTGAGGTTCCATCCCAAAACCAATTAGTTATGGAAGGAGTAGTATGGACGGTATTAGTTGGTTCACAATGATGCAAGCAATCCCTTGCGGTATGACCAAGACCGTTACACAAATGACAAATATCATATGATGATGGTAAATTATCAAAGCAAACGGGATCGTACCAAAAATCATCCATGATTTTAGAATAGAGAAAAATTAATGTTATAAAAGAAAACAAAACTAACTTTAAGAAGAAGAAAACTAGAGTATATTAGAGAAAAATAGCGGAAGCGGAAATCAGGCCACCATGGATCGGTGGTTCTGATACATATTAGACAAGATAATACCATTGGTGAAGAATAGAGAAAAGCTGAGAGAGAAGATGATGAAGTAGGGAGACACGACAATGTGTTATGTTGAAAACCCACTTAGGTTTTTCTATGTATTCATACAATATATATATATATATATATATATATATATATATATATATATATATATATATATATATATATATGTGTGTACATGATACCTAAATAATGCTAACTATATAAAGATTTGCTTAAATAAAGATAGAATCTAATCTAGTATTACCAATACTAATCTACCTAAATTACCTATACAATTGGCATCCCAGTACACAGCACAGATCTTTGGCCACGTGAGTCACGAGCCTTTATGTATCGTTTACACCCTCCCTCAAGCCAATCAGAGGTAGGGAGATGCATCTTGTCTGGAAATAATGATAGTAGCTGATTTATTGAACAATAACCTAAGATACACGTAATCATGCCAATGCATGTATTGCCACTTTTTCAAAGGATATAGTGTGTAGTAACCATCTTCTTCTTCAATTTTGCTAGAAAATAAATCCAAAGAAAATGGGTTCAAGGTTATTGTTACTGAACGTGGTTTGAATGTCATCAACCATAAACATCCTACGTGCATTTTCTGTAGAAGATCCAGACGAAAGCCCAATTGGAGAAGCCCATTGAGGAGTCAAAGCTGGAGAAGATGGGCTAGAGCTGCTGATTGGTGATTGTCCGAAGTTTGGCCCATTGTCCCTTTATACGCAAGGGGTTTTCTATTATTTTGTTTTTCTTTTCCATTTCTTTTCTATGTTCTCGAAACAGTTGACTATCTCTGTTTTGCTTTATGTTTACGTAGGGTTTCATTGACTTGGTTCTTAAAGAACCAGTTTGCCTTGAGGTTAGATTTCAACCTTTAGAGCTTGATCTCCTTCAATTTTTTAATTATTTAATACAATTACTTATTATATATAATAATGTTGGATATGTGATGGTTGTCAACAAATATTTCAAGTATATTATATAGTGATTTGTCAACGGTTGGCAGATTTCACTTTTTAAGGTAGCCACTACTCTAGTAATTATCGATACTTGAGGTATATCAAATATTTATCCTTGTAAACTTGTAGAAAGTATTGAACATGCAAATGTTGAGAGTTGAGACCACAAGCGTAGCTGAGCATGAACTTAAGGTGTATCATTGAGATTGTGTATAAATGTATGTTATAGAATGTTAATTAACTTAAGTTGCTAGTAGGTGAAGTTTCTTATAAGGTCAAAGTTCCCGTGTGGCTGATCATGCTCAGCAATGGTCCAAACCTATTTGATTAATGTCGCACTGAAGCAGAACATCTATATGTTGAGTTTTGATGCATCATGCGCAGCAGAATAATAGCATGTAATCAAACACCCATGAACCCGGATCCGTGCATGTTGATTAAATTAAATACAAGATGAAAGAATACTAACCTTTGAAGATCGTATACATGAACACAGACTTTGAGGTGCTAAAGCAAACACCCTCTATCGGTAT